>CM017565.1:36516004-37004813 GCA_007844125.1 Sinonovacula constricta
TGGACAACTATTGGGAAATATTATAGACTGCAGCGTGTACATAAAATAGTACATTATGGAATTAGATAATAATGAATAAAAGTGCACGAAGAAAATGATGAAAATGAGCAGGCAACTTATAACAAAAGTACGAGTATTTTTATATATATTTAAAATAGAAATGGCCACAAAGAAGGGAGATAATTGATGTCTTTCTTATCGATCGAAAGTAGAGATACTATGGTAAAAAGTTATATAAAACTTAACTTTGGTAACCCTTGGTTTTGGTAACCTTTAATTGGTAACCCTTTGGATTTGGTAACCCTTGGCTTTGGAAACAGATGCTTTGGTAACCATTGGCTTTGTAACCTTTGGCTTTGGTAACCCTTGGCTTTATGTGGTACTACTGGTGTCTATTGACCCGGTATTATTTTCAAATAACATTATAACATCGAAGACAGCTTATGCAATATACAAAACAAAAGTTTATCACGTTACTTACTCCTATAGACTACTACTTCCTCAAAATGCTACCATAGTAGACTACTTATCTCAACGACACCCTTATAGTCGCCATTTGGCTTTTGCTATTATTTGGAACACGAGACTTTAAACAATAATTCGAAGGTCAGCGTGAAAAATTGACCGCCGCTGCCGGGACACAAACTGGGAACCTCTTGATTACCGGTTAAGCGCCCTATCATAACACCACATCAACTGATTTATAATGCTCAGTAGTCTATTTTTTTTGATTTTCGAGTTATTATTAACTAATCTTCTGTTCCAAATTATATAACAGAAGGCGAAGGCAAAATTTACCATTACATTTTCTAGAACATTAGTCATAGTTGTGACAACAGTTGATAAATATAGACGCTATGCAAATGCATCAAGTTCAACTATTTGATTTTATGGTATTCAATAATGCATGAATTTTACGTCACAGAATCTTTGATAAATTAGTTATTTAAGAGAAGTACTAGTATAAGTATTAGTATTAGAAGAAGTAGTAAAAAATTAGTAGCAGCAGTAGCAGAAGTAGAAGCATCAGTTGTAGTTAAGTAGTAGTACTTGTTGTTGTTGTTGTTGTTGTTGTTGTAGTTGTTGTGTTGTAGTGGTAGAATGAAAAGTAGTTGTAGTAGCAGCAGTGGTGGTAGGAAAAGTATCAGTAGTGGTTGTTGTTGTAGTAGTAGTTATAGTAGTTATGTAAAACATGCGTTTAAAGCTTTAGAATGCTCGTCTCGCACACATTATATAAATTTTATATGAAGACAGTGTTAGACTTATATAAAGTGTTACATTTTCGTGAAAACGGTCTTAAACTCTTCCTTTATTTGACCAATGCAATATTTAAGACTGCTCAATCTGTCGCGGCCTGGTTTGATCCATTATCTTACTTTATGAGCATGCGTCTCACTCCATAAAACTTGTTTGAAATTCTTTGAAGACTTCTACAAATAGTATTTCATCTTTTAAAACCGATAATACAATATATATACATATCACCAAAAATAGCCTGGAGACTATTTTACTCTTATGCTGTCATGTATATAACTTGTCGCAACACCGGGGTAAACTTGAATAGCAACAGCAGGAGAGGGCGTTCTTTGTTAGAACCCGACTGGAACGCAACTATTAAAGCACTTTTACAGTTTTCCTACTTGCCATGTTTTGGTAGTCGGTATTTCAGCTTGACCCTTTATCCATATACCGGATTTAAGTTTTACAAACCTAACGAGTTCACAGATATGCTGTACAGTACAGTATGGTGACACTATGAGTTGGCTGTTAAGTGCCGTCTCCGTCCGAGAAAATAATAGCAAAACCTTCCACTTTTGAAAAGAAAACACTTTAATTGAGCTATCAAAGGGAAATAACTACTTTTGACAGTTACTTCAAATTAGTGCTAGAGTTGAGTCCCTTGTAAGTGGTCGGTTTATTGTCTCGTTACACTTGGTAAACATAAAAGTTTGTTAAAGTTATCAAACTGAATATCTAAAAGATTGGTTTTCATATTTTATTGTCTTATATATTTTCATAAAATTACATGTATGTGTATTGGTGCTGTTTGAAAACAACAATTACTTGCCAATGTGACTCTAGTGGCACACTGCAAGGTAACTAAAAATACATCTTATAGAAAGTAATAGGACGTAACTGGTCTCTACCTTTGATGACTGGAGGAACTAGTGTGTTTTCAGTCAGCGAACTTTAACCTCTTGAGCAAGGACGTCTTGCACCATTTAATGTTATTTTGTAATAGCATTTGGATTAAATATAACCTTATATCAATGCTAATATAATTACACAGTACTTATATTAAAAGGTAAAGGCAAGTTGTAATAGACAATATAAAGAATTAAAAAAATACCGCTAATGTGTTTGTATATCTTCACGTTAACGTGCCTGCTAAATTGTAGGAAAATAATCCATCCAGTTTGAATTTATGGATATTTTTTCTTCTAAATTTGGTATTTAATGTGTCTCCTTTTAAGAAGTAGAAAACACCAATATTGTGCTATATCCCTTAAGAGGAAATATTTTGCTATTGGGTATCGTTCGAAAACAATTTGCAGCATTAGACAAACCAACGAAGCATGTTACTTGATTGGTTGGACTCAAACCATCCCAAATATGTAATTAATTGTTTATAAATTCGGCACGCATTAATCTGATTTTTCCACTTTTTTCTGTTGACTGTGCTTTATTAAAATATCTCCGAGCTATTGATCACCAAACAACTTAGTTCAGAGTTGCACGAAATGTTCTGTAAAGTATTTTGGTTGATGCTGCAAAATATAAATAATCTCGCCACGTGGTTTGTTGTTGTTGTTGTTGTTGTTGTAGACTTTGAATAAGTCAGGTAATACATCTGTCACAAATTTAACACAAATTATTCAATTAAATTTATTACAACCTAAAAAATAAAAACTACACATGTTTTATGCATCTGGATGAGTGAGACAGAACAAAAGTGTCAACGTGAAAAAGTAAGAAGGAAAAAAAAGTTCACCACATGTGCCTATACCGGGATTCGATCCCTCAACCCAAATTTTGAAGCATTCTAACCCTAATTTTGATACTCTTTGACTGGAGGTGCAGGCATTACATTTGCTCTACCGTAAATCTATCGTTTGAAAATATAATGGTTTTTATGTCAATTGTGCAATCTGATGCGAAGAATATGGTCTTTTAAGTAGATCGATAAACCACATGCTTTGTCATAAATACCTTATCGAAACAGAACACTTAAAATAAGGAACAACTTTACTTTTGTCAGAAAAGTCACAAGTACTTTGTCAAATGACCCTGTCATTTTAGTAGGTCTTGACTTAACAGATAAGGAATCTTAGTAAACTATATATTTATACCATATCTTACACAAACCCTTTATCTCACTGTCCTTTACATAAGATGGCCGTTTATTATGAGATCGATCGCGATATTATTGGTTTTATTGGATCTTGTCTTGTATGCCACGGACGGGGAACATCTGACGACGGAACTGACATGTGCTAAGCAGATTGCGGACCTTCGGGAAACAGTGGAACTAAATGGCGCCATTGTTAAAGAACAACAAGCGGTCATAAGTCGTTTGATTCGTGACCTTGATTACGTGAGAGATGTCAACAAACAACAAAGTGGGGAACTGAAGAGACAAGCCAATTAGTAAAGTCCTTGGAGTCAAAGGTATACTATCAGGCACCTTACATTTTCCATTCACTCGTACATGCATCTGCCTTAAGGTGGCATCTACAGTTGTGCTTTAATCAAAAACATGTAACACTACCTTATCACTGCTTCAGGGAATTTCGGCATAATTTCTGCCTAAACTCATACTTTAGTCTAAGTAAAGACGATTTTGAACTCTACCTTTATTGATAAATGGTATGAAATCGCGAAAGAAAATCATTCTAAATGTTAATTCATTTCAAATCTATAAATAAGCACGATAATGATTTTAATGAAATAGATATCGGCGTCAGAGCCGATTGGCCGCATAACGATATCAAGTGATCTCAAAAGTAAGTGGTCACGTGATTTTCTAAGTTTGAAAAATAGCTCACTCTACAGCGTATCTCAGACAGGAAATACCTGCAATGGAGAGTGTGGTTTAATGCTTAACTGATCACAAAGATCTAAGGCAACAACGAACAACCATTTTGATGGACATTTTCAGTTTATAATGATTTATTTGGATGAGAAAACTTGTTTGACTCAACAAATTGTCGGCTACCCTTTTGTGATAATAATAATAATAATAATAATAACAATATATATATAATTTATTATCTTTTTGCTAAAAGAATAATTTAATATTGATCGCTTTTAATTTAATGTTTACATGTTTGTATTTTTAAATAAAACTATATAGAACTACATGAACTGTATTCATTATTTTATTTTACATATATCTAGGCGTTGCTGCCATTGTCCCGCATTTTTAAATAGGCTTGGAACAAATACCAGCAAACGGGACTTTCTGACATACATAATATTTATTAGTCAAATAAACTTTCCCTTTGCAAATTTACCCATACCAATTATTTTTTATGCATAAAACATCTTTTTCATTGAACTTGGATGAGATGTTTTGGTTAGTTAACAGTTTGCTAATAATAAAGTTTTTTTTTTAGAATGAGCATAAATGATTTGTTTTGAGTGATTAGCAATTGGATATTGTTACGTTACGTTCTCAATCTTTTCATTGTCTAGATCGAACTTCTAGGAAATTCTCATCAATCAAGACAACACAGAGGTTTGTACAACTTGAAAGCTTCTCAGAATTATTTTTGCAAACGATTCTTTAAGGTTATCAAATTAATATCGTCGGGTAAATTATAGATGCGTTTCTATAGCGAGTGTTTAACTAAACATAACAATGCGTATCGCATTATTACACAATAACGTTAATTACTTTCCTAACAAGATGCAGCTCATGTTATTTAAACATTATTTATTTGGGAATTAGTTATTTGATGTTACTTTTGTTTACGGCATAAATGTAATACACATAAAAAGGCGTATAGACTACTGAGTACTATCACCTTTTTATTTACAAAACAGAGGACTAAAACATAGTGTTGACTCCGATATGCTGGTCTGCCTCGATTACCTGACCCAGACCCATTTCTTCGGTAACCTGGTCTGAAAATCATAGAACAATTTTAATATACTAGGCATTGGCTAGTTCAGTTAGCGGATTTTATTTATAAATATTGTATTGATCCGATTAATTTTCTTTCCTAGTTATAGGTTTGTGTGCATTTCATGTGCATGTGGAAAAATAAAACCATTGTACAGCTTATACATATATCAACTAAACCACAAAGACCAATGTTTCGATTAATACCTTTGAGAGAGACCATTGAACTGCTGGGTCTTCTGGACTGGTACACTGCTTACGAGTCTCTTAAAGATATGTGGATTTTGTGATAAAACTCCGGGGCCGTTTGTTAAGCCAAGAATCATACATAATAATCTAAATTATATGAATTCATAGAATTAAATAAAATTGTGCAAATCTTCGACAGCTGCCAACAACTTCGATCCCGAGATTTCCGTGGCCTTTACTGCTGTGTTGGACCACGACATAGACAACATTGGCCCCAACGAGACCATCGTGTTTAACAAGCCTATCCTGAACATTGGCAACCACTATAACCATTACACCGGTGCTTTTACCGCTCCGACCAATGGCGTATATTCATTCGCCTTCTTCATTGGTAATACACACAATGTATATACATTTACAACTAAAACTGTAATTTGTTGACATCAAAATTTCTGTTGGCAAATAATTCAGTTTTAGCTCGATATAGAGTAACTACGGCCTTGCTACATGTAGATAGTAATTCGGTTGTAGATAAATATTCGCGAATACCGAATTTCCTGCTGGTAATGGATGCAATAGTAGCTTAATACCAAATTTTCTGCTGGTAATGGATGCAATAGTAGCTGATACCGAATTTCCTGCTGGCAATGGATGCAATAGTAGCTCGATACCGAATTTCCAGCTGGCAGAGAATTCACTTGCAGCTCCATATTGAAAAATAACCACAGCCTTGCTAGCAAGGTAGTCGGTTGTAATCAATACCGAATTTCCTGCACAACATGTAACGTTGGCAACAAGTACAAGTACTATAATCACATCGTCGTGTCGCACGTTTGCTAATTCATTGGTATGTTGTTTTAGTATATTCGGGTGAATGAATTTGGGGTATTTTGTTGTTGTTTTCTTGGAGGTGTTTAATGACCTACAAACAATCTTCCAGACATCTGAAAACAACGTTCTGTTAAAATTGATACTAGGTCAAATACAATAATACATTTAAATTGATAGAAACCGCGACAAATCTGTATGGACAGCACAGTGTCACATTATCTAGTGACCGAGTCGGCCAGTAGTTGGCGTATTCTCATACAAACATAGCGGGAGTAAAGCCATGTCACTACCATTAACTTTGTCGGATTTTACTGAACAGCCTTTGAAGTTTTATTCTAATTATTGACAGAAGACCCTGGAATGAACATGTAACTGATAATCTAAAAAGGTTTGAAAACAATGTCCGTTTAAAATTATTGTTGACTGTGAAGAAAATATCTGCCAGAATCGATAGAAGAACAACACAACTTATGTTTTTATTCCATGTTTTCGGTGTGTCGGGATTTAATTTTTTACCCATTGTAAATGCATATTTGTTATCTGTTACATTTATTGCATAAATTTGATATGAACTATGAAGCAAATAAGACATTTTTAACGGTCGTTTTGAAGTAAAAAAAAATTAACAACGTCAGCAACACCTTAATTTTGGTAATTTTAACCCATCCTACTCTTTAGGGTGCCGCGGTTCGACGCAGATATACGCCGATCTTTACGTCAATGATCGCGCCGTTGCCAGCGCGACCGCGGAGGGAACACATGCCATGCATGACACCCAAGGAGGCAACGTCGCCAACCTCATGCTGACAGCAGGTGACGTCGTTCGCGTCAAGCATCACATCTGGGGCAACCACATCGAAGCCGGAAACGACGGGACCATAGCTACAACGTTTTCAGGTCATTTCCTGTTTGCGATCGAGTCGCCGTCAATTAGTATAATTGGCTAAAGTGGAATCTTCCATTGAAACCTGAGGTCAAAGGGTCACCAATAAAAAAGATGGTCAAGTTCATTTTTTTATGTTGATCTTTCGAACATTTGACGTCATCTTTCGTTTATTCCACACACAAAAAACAACAAGTTGCGTTACTTTGAATTTTATGTCACAACATTTTGACGAACCGCATCTAGGACAATATATCCAGATATATAAGACTAATAAAGAAATACACACAATGACGAACATATAACACATATATTATTTTTAAATTTAAGAATAATTGAGAATCATTAATCATAATTTCCTCTGTAGACTCGGCAACGCTCTGTGCCCATGATGTTCTTAATTACATAACAAATTATAAAATGTTTTTACTCTAGAAGAAGGTAAGGGTAACTTTTGTTCTCCGTTGTGTTATCCTGCGAATAACATACATTTTGCCACCCGTTTGCTCTGTTATTAATGCATAACACGCACAAAATCAAACTAAATACCAAAGCACAAAATAAAACTAAAGAACATAGCACAAAACAAAAAATAACATAGCACAAAATAAAATAAAAAAACAACATACACTGTAGCACAAAGTCAAAGCACATTGAACCAATAAAATAGAATAACAGTCTCAATAAACGAAAACTAGGAAAGCAAATAATCGCACACAATTGCAGAATTATCAATGTCAACCTATCGTTTTACGTTTGTAAAAATTTGTCTGAAAACTTCCATTAAAAAGTGCCGTTCCTTTTCTTCTGTCTCCCACTATTTCTATGCAACGAGCGTAGAGAATGAACTACACTGGGGAAGCAGCTTGATCAGAATCTGCTTACTTCGAATCTCTAGAGTTTAGTTTAGAAACAAAAAAAACAAAGCACAAGATAAGAAGGAACTAGGGTCAAGTTATAGAAATGGCATGAAACTCTTTCGACGCTTCTTTGTGACAATTTTGAGCGTGCGCGGGAAACGAGCCATATTCTTGATAAGTAGACCCAAGTTTCCAACATCGTTAGCACATTCCTCGGCGAATTCGCATCGAACCGGCATCGCGACCATGCAGATTTTGGTCACCAGCTGAAAATAGACAATAATTAAATTAAAACTTTGGTTATTTAAAAGAAAAAGTTTGTTAGCAGCTAACTGAAAATGCACTTGCTTCAAGTAAAGTAAAAGAATAGCATAAAATATTAACAAATTTAGCATGGATTAGATAAGTTTCAACAAAGGCTACTGTCTCAATTTTCCGTTTGTCTGTCTCTTGTCAATACGTTTATTGTTTGTATGCATTTTAATTCCTCTCCAAGGCATTTAAGATGTTCTAGCAATATAGGTTTTGGATAATAATGAAAATAATGTGTATTAAGTTACACAACTGGAATTTATTTATTTATTTATATTATGATTTAAACTAAATGTGTTGATGGACGTGTGCTACTTTAAATAATCCCATCGTCAAATACTAACGGATGAGCATCCCGGACCGCCAGGGAATCAGTCCCGCAACTTTCGTAGTCATAATTTGTAAAACTTATCAATGCGGGGGTAATGGTTATGCTTGTTCTCTGTTATATTATGTCTCGTCATAATTTGTAAAACTTATCAATACGGCGGTAACAGTTATGCTTATTCTGTTATATTATGTCTCGTCATAATTTGTAAAACTTATCAATACGGCGGTAACAGTTATGCTTATTCTCTGTTATATTATGTCTCGTCATAATTCTGTATAATTGAGTGAATACCTTTGTGTTTTAATTTTAAAATATTAATAAATGTTGCAATACGCATAGAACCTGGTCATGTTCTGTACTATAACAGATATTTTCTAAAACTGAATTAAATCGTTACTAAAACGGGATACAATACATATACATGTATATTGATCTAAACTAACCCCATTGTTGTCTAGTTTAAGGAGGACTTCTCGAGCACTATGGGGCCCCACAATATAGCCTAATTTGTGCAGGAAGTTCATGGTTTTTGCCAGACTTCGAGCAATGAACACCACGTTGCGCAAGCCCAGAACCTGGAATAAAGAAACATGTTTGATTACACTAAATGTGAATGGTCCATATATCTTTCCATTTCATAACATTGTACTACCAAGCTGAAATCAACGCCCGAACGAACTACAAAATATCGTACAATAAGCTTAATTCAAATACGGCATAAACTTCATACTGTCGTTCACCCAGCTTAATTCAACGGCCGCAGGAACTTTATAATATCGTATACCATGCTTAATTCAACGGCCGCATGAACTTCATAATGTCGTACACCAGGTTTAATTCAACGGCCGCATGACCTTCATAATAGCGTACACCAAGCTTAATTCAACCACCGCACGAACTTTATAATATCGTACACCAAGCTTAATTCAACCACCGCACCAACTTCATAATAGCGTACACCAAATTTAATTTAACGCCAGCATGAACTTCATAATAGCGTACACCAGGCTTAATTCAACGGCCGCATGAACTTCATAATATCGTACACCAAACTTAATTCAACCACCACACGAACTTCATAATAACGTACACCCAACCCTATTCAATGCCCGCATTAACTTTATAATATCGTACACCAAGCTTAATTCAACCACCATATGAACTTCGTAATATCGTACAACAAGCTTAATTAAACCACCACATGAACAAAGAAACAAATACGTGAACAAGCGCGTACGCGCACATATACACACACGCATACGTACATGTAACCAAACACAGATTGAGTCAAAACCACACTAAAATATTACACTCTCAAGACTCCTCCTAACCCGTGGATTCAGCTTTCAGTTTAGGGGAAAACATTTTCAGATTAGCGTGTCTTTGGACTTGTGCTGCTTGCCTTGTGATGATAATTGTAGAGAATTGCCAAGGGGTATTCATTCATTAATAGAATGTTTACATACACCGAAAGCATGACGCCTGTTGATGGCCGATGTGCGACCACAATGACGCACCCTGAACATATGCTCAAGTGATCTTATAAATTAAAGCAACTTTGATGAATTGTCAGCCTACGCATGTTTTGTTGCTGTTGTTTGTTGGTTTTCAGTCATCGCAATAACGCATTTGCGGTCATATTGACGATGTCCTGATGAAAATAGGTGGCGGAAGACCCAAGACAAATGTCTGGGTAGAACCACCGGAGCTCCGCTAGTCAGCTGGAATACCTTTCCGTGT
The DNA here is from genome assembly GCA_007844125.1 of Sinonovacula constricta. Lineage (NCBI taxonomy): Eukaryota > Metazoa > Mollusca > Bivalvia > Cardiida > Solecurtidae > Sinonovacula > Sinonovacula constricta. Next base: position 36,526,276 of record CM017565.1, read on the forward strand.
TAAGGTTCTTGCCCTGACAAGGACTCGAACCCTGGCTATGAGGGGTTGAGTAGTTACACAGTAAGCAGGAAATGAACGTTCAAACTGTTAAAAAGTAAGACAGTTTATAATGTGAAAAATAAGAAAGTTTAACACAAATTACATTTAAACACTGTTCAAGGTAAGAATTGTTTGTCTTACGTGGTTCTCAAGGTGCTCTGCCAGACTGACCATATCAGGCTGGTTACTGAGAGCAAACATTCCTCGGTCATAAATCATCTGAACTTTCCCTCGGTCATCCGTTTCTGTAAAAAAAATTAATTTAAGCACGCAGCCAGTCACCAAAAGGAAAAGAAGATAAGACAATACATGTTGTAAACATGGGTTACTGCGTTAACATTATCAATCACAAAATGAAAGGACAGTTCCAAATTAGGTCAAACATGCGAATTTAAAATTAATTTAATTAATCATTAAAGAAGAACAGTAAAACCTCTTAAGATAATTTTGGAGTTATGTCCCTTACTTTTAAATCGGATAATACTGCATTAATTAATTCACTTGGAATGTTATGTACGTACAATGAAATATGAAATGTGCAGTGCTCAACGGGAATAACTCTACCTGTGTTATTTGTTTGTTTGTTTTTTGTTTCCCTTTCGTTTGTCCGCCTGAATCACATGTCAGGAGAATATTAAACTTGAGTGTGCATTACACAACATCTGTTGACACTATATAATTTATGTATACTTCAACAGGGTGTACTGCATTGAAGTGTCGAACCATAACAACAAACAGGTTTTACAAATTATGCAATTCCTTTTGAACCACCTCGACCCATAACAACAAACATGCGTTAGGAATAATGCAGTTCCTTTTGAACTACTTCGACCCATAACATAAACCATGCTTTAGGAATAATGCAGTCCCTTTTGAACTACTTCGACCCACATAAAACATGCTTTAGGAATAATGCAGTTTCTTTTGAACTACTTCGACCCATAACATAAAACATGCTTTAGGAATAATGCAGTTCCTTTTGACTACTTCGACCCATAACATAAAACATGCTTTAGGAATAATGCAGTTTCTTTTGAACTACTTCGACCCATAACATAAAACATGTTTTAGGAATATTGTTATTCCTTTTGAACTACCTACCAGACATATCCTTATCTGGTCTACGTAAGCCAAGCATCTGCAGCAGCTAAAATAGAAAACCAGACATAGGAAACAAGTTGAACAAGATGTCAAATTGGCCTAGAAATCATAGCATTTTTTGTGTTACTATTACAACAAGAAAGAATTAGAGAAGAGTGATATCCAAGACGCCACAGAGACCAGCAAGGAAATGAGTGGCAAGCCTTTACAGTCACAGTACAATTATTAATGATTTTTTCTAAACACTTTGTTACTCTTAGCTACGGTGTTTTATTTTATTGATATTTTGGAAATTGTATCCTACACTGTTACCCTTGACATAAAAGCACTTACCAAGACCTTGTCAAACGGAAGCGAATTTTTATTGCCTGCTACTTTGCTTGTATGTTATTGTTTGCTACATTGACATTTTTGTTTGTTTTGTTATTTCCTACATGAAAGTCAGTGTTTAGGAAGTGAAATATTGCACTCATATTGAAATATTGTTATTTGCGTTAGTGGTGATGGTGTTGTTTTTTTTTGTTTGTTGTGTAAAGAAACTGTCAGATAGTTTAAAAGTCAATGTGTAATTAACACTCTTACCCTCGCAACGAAGGCGGGATCCATGATGGATGACAGTGTATACAGGACGGGGTTGGTAGCGGAGTTAAGGGGCAGGACAAACACAGCCACCCAAGCATACACCTCGTGGTTGAACACAATCCCTGCCATTGACATCAGGCCTGGAAACAGTTGAGTTTATATTCCTATACACGTTTAGAGGAATAAGACACCAGACAAATATATCTGAGAAAACCGATCTACGAACCCCAGGTCAACTGGAAAACCGTCACCTGCTAGCACCCCAGGTCAACTGGAAGACCGTCGCCTGCTAGCACCCAAGGTCAACTGGAAGACCGTCACCTGCTCGCACCCCATGTCAACTGGAAGACCGTCACCTGCTAGCATCCCGGGTAAACTGGGAGGCCATCACCTGCTAGCACCCAGGTCCAAGTGGAAGACCGTCAGCTGCTAGCATCCCAGACCAAGTGAAAGACCGTCACCTGCTAGCATCCCGGGTAAACTGGGAGGCCATCATCTGCTAGCACCTCGGTCCAAGTGGAAGACCGTCACCTGCTAGCATCCCGGGTAAACTGGGAGACCATCACCTGCTAGCATCCCGGTCCAAGTGGAAGACCGTCACCTGCTAGCATCCCAGGTAAACTGGGAGGCCATCACCTGCTCGCACCCCAGGTCAACTGGAAGACCGTCACCTGCTAGCATCCCGGGTAAACTGGGAGGCCATCATCTGCTAGCACCTCGGTCCAAGTGGAAGACCGTCACCTGCTAGCATCCCGGGTAAACTGGGAGACCATCACCTGCTAGCATCCCGGTCCAAGTGGAAGACCGTCACCTGCTAGCATCCCAGGTAAACTGGGAGGCCATCACCTGCTCGCACCCCAGGTCAACTGGAAGACCATCACCTGCTAGCACTCCGGTCCAAGTAGAAGACCGTCACGTAGCATGTTTAACCACGTCCGAGATTTGAACACTTGACGATTCTGCTCAACGACTTTTAACTGCATAGCAGTCTTTATTTATTTCCGAATAATATCCCTATTTATCATGCATGTAACTGCTGGCGTATTTTTTAAAATAAGTACCAGTTACTAAAGTATGTACTTGTTATTGATTACAGCTCCGTCATTACTGACCAAAGATGGTGATTTTAAACAAAACCCAAGAAACAAAACCCAAGAAACATTTTCAATATTACGAATAGAAGCCTCAATGTTCTTTCATTAAAATAATGCCTGTAAATCAAAACTGTGCGAGCTAATGCTACAATTAAACTACATTCACAATGTGAACTGTGTTGAAAAAAACACACGCTACAACTGTACTACGTTCAAAGTGCGACTATGAACAAAAGTGCTAGAAATGTGCTGCATTTAATGCAAAAAAGCACGTTGCGTGCGGGTTTATGCTTTAATTATGCTGCATTTAAAGTCAGAACACCAAGAACAATTGCTACAATTATACTACATTCAAAGTGCGAAGTGTGTGAATAACAGCTAGAAATATGCTGCATTCAAAGTCAGAACTCCAAGAATAATTGCTACTTACCCAAAATGCTGATTAGAAACAGGCACATAAAGTTGGTCATAACGACAAGCAGAAGTTTCCGGGCAATAACTAACTCGTCTCTCTTCGACTTAGCCGTGGAGCGCATGGTTGCCCTCCGGATTTCTCTGTGAAATTCAAAATACACGTAGTATTAATATCTCTGTTAAATATATACATTAAAGGTTTTATAAAGTCATTGTAACAATTTATTGTATATTTCTATCTAGCATTACCTTGTTCAAATTGAGCCATGACCGATGGTGACTCATGTGGCCATTTTACAACCATACATGTAAATGTTTGATGGAAAAGGGCGTTCTACAAGTACAAAATATGAGTTTACATCTCAATTAAGTCTTGAGTATGTAGTTTCTAAATTCCATTTTAAGTTAAGAAATTGCCATAAAAAAAACAACCCTTTAACACAAATGAACAAAATATACCTGAAGATCTGCAACTGGCCAACTGCAATGAGGGCAAACATGATAAAGTTGAGAAAAACAAAGATGGCCGTGGCATAATCACGTCCGGCAAAGTTCTGTCTGGTCAGAGGAACGGCAAGACAGACGCCGTCTCTGAAAGAGAAGACAAATAAAATAAAATAGTTCAAGTACTGGTCCAAATGCGTTAGGTTTAACATAAACGAAGTAATGTATGTAATAAGTACAACTGCCTTAACTATCATGGTCGGAAGTGCTCGTGTAGTAATTTACCTTCAAAAACAGATGTAAAATAGTATTTATTCACCATGATATAATTATTGAACTGCATAGTTTGTTTTTAATGATTTGTTTAAAAAGAATCTAATTAGATATAGCAATTCTACAATTTTAATTTTTAATATATTATATACTGTAGATACAAGGAAGTTCATTCACATGTATATACTTACTGTTCTTTGCTGCAAGACATATGCTCATACTTATTTAACAGACTGGTGTCTGCGAATATGAAATGAAATGCCCGAGAACATAATTATGAAAAGCATCTACGCGTACAGCGTGTTTCTGTACATTTGTCTGTGTGAGCAGACTGACGGACGGACATGTAGATTCATACGGAATATTGAGGTCAAGTTTAATTTGATATATAAAAACATAGCTTCTATAAAATTATTTCAGACACCCCAAGCAAGGTCAGCAAGTGATGAAAACTATTTAACAATATAACAGAACTTAGATAAATGTAGTTGCAATACTGATTTTGTTATATCGCACCGACACAATTATGGTCATAATAGCGACATCCAGTTAATTATTGGTGGAGGAAGACCCTAGACTAATGTCTGGGTAGAACCACCGGCGAACTGCATGTTAGCTGGGGAAAAATCCTCACATGCAAGTTCGGTATTCACAAGCGAAGCCATTACTTTGTGCAAAAGTTTGTTTCTGATATACATCACAGGGATTATATATTTGATCACAATAGTTACGTCCAGTTATTTTTGGTAGAGTTAGTCCCCATACAAATGTCTACGTTGAATCAGCGGCGCACCATAGGTCAACTGAAGGTCTTCTCATTTGAACGTTTCCGCTCCGACCGGGTTTCGAACCTATCCAATAAGTGGACAAGCAGAGAAAGGCCTGACAACTCCGCTGCTCTGCTCATTAGACAACGGGCAGCAACTGCAATAAGTGTCTAAAGCAGGAGTCCAGCAGTAGTTATGACCGTTAGTGCTGTATTTGTTTAATTATCATTATCATTGACTACATAGTTGATAGAAAAAATAATTACAAAAATCCAAGACAAATCAGTTTAAAGTAAAGCAGGTACTTGGTATAAAACTCCTTGTCGAAGACGTCGCGTAACGTCAGGGGTAACGCCGCGAGAATTACGCTGATGATCCAGACGCATGCGCAGGCGATCAGCGCGGAATTCCGGGTGAAATTACGGCGCTCCAAGGTGAAGCGGAAAGTCAACAAACGATCAACAGTGATCAAACACAGCAAGCCACTTGATGCCTCCACTGACACAAAAGCGAGGAATCCTAAAAACAACCAGAAAGTATTAATGCATATGCATAAGTAAGTCACGTGTGAACTGCGTAAATAAATATTAAAGATTCTAGACGGACAACTTTAGTACATGTATGTGGGTGTATTTCATTTAATTATAATACATTTTTATGGAAGTCGAACTATTTCAGTAGATTTTGAAGGATTAATTTTGATGGATTGCTGTGGATTTGGGTGAAGTTAGAAAAACAAGAGGACGCGTAATGGACTTTTATTCACAGTTCAGATACACTCTAACTCACAAGTAATCTCCAATACTTTTGACGTTCAATTAAGTTTGTATCACGTCTAATTATATATATATATATATATATATATATATATATATATATATATATATATATATATATATATATATATATGGACAAACATGGCAATCTGAATGCGTAAAACACAAAATGTCTTGACTGTTTAGAGAGTCAATACAAATATTCAGAAATGAATGAATGCAACTTGCCTGCGGTTTTGCAAAGCGGACTATTTCTCCAAGCGAAATCATTCCAGTTATAGCGACCACGGAAATGTGTATCGGCACTGGCTACGATGACTAGGTATAATCCCATGATGAAATCGGCTCCGATAAGGTTCGAAACAAGAACCCCATGACCTAACTGGAGACTCCGCCTCTCGTATATAAACCGATACAACATGGCCAACATGTTGCCAAGCAACGCAATCGTCCCGATGATCCATAGGAAACTTCGCAAAATCTCGTTCCGCATGAGATCAGTGCAAGACGAGAACTCATTCTCCGTTGGTAAGCAGTTTTCGACGGTGACTGATGATGGTCGAATGCAACAAAGTTGATGCAAGTCTGACCAAAGGTATTTGAGCACGTCCATGTCGCTGAATATTTCTTTGGTATACGATGTTATAGGATTGTCCCGAAGATCTAACTTAGTCAATGCGACAAGACCCGCAAAGGCATTTCTTTCGATTGTCTCTATTCTATTCATCGACAGGTTAAGAACCTGTAACGAGTGAAGCCCATCGAAAGTATTATCATAGATTGTCACAATTTTCATCTTTATTAGAGAAAGATGCGTCAAACTCGAGACACCAACAAATGCTCCAGAGGCGATTTTGGACAACTGCGCATTGCCTTCGAGATTCAAAGTTCTAAGGCGGTTTAGGTGTCTGAATATCGCGTCAGGGATTTCTTTTATGTTGTTATTGCGTAGGTCAAGCGTTAAAAGATTATACATTCCTGTGAACCAATATTCGTTCAACTCCTCAATAGCCATGTTTGACATGTCCAGGAACGCTAAAGTTGATCGCATGTGGTTTTGGAAGACGGCGTCAACATTTTGGATTGATTTTCTGAAAACAAGGATTCTCGACTCATGCACGTTGCAGAAAAGTTCATCATCATTTAATGGGCAGTCTTTACGTCCATTACAAACATAGATCTGTGATATACAGATATTTGTTCCTCTACACCGGAATCGGTTGTGGCAGAAGTCCGTACGGTCTGGAAAGATATGCAGTTAAGATGTGAAGTCAAGCTTAGTAGAAGATTTCAAAGTTACAATCTTGAACTGTTACACAATGCATATTTTCAAGTGAATTATTTGTTGCTTTTTTCACCCACATGTCGATTTCTTGGTAAAACGACCCCTAAAATATGTAAATAGTCATCGAATTCCTGCATTTCTTTTTCTAAAAATTGCCCTGTTTTTTTTCTAGACTTTTGATATTTTGTCCAAGTAAGTATCTACATTTACAATCATGACTTTCATTTCTTTTGCAATTAGTTGGAGGTTAAGGGTCATTTTCTTACAGAGTGACGGGACTTTCAACAATGGGAACCAGGTTTAAGCACCCCAGTCGGTCCGTTTGCTGTCTGACCGTCCCAAGGCGGTAACTGCTGGTTTTTCTTTTTGTGTGTTATGTCTCGTCTCTGTGTTTTTGTCACATTTACATTTACCCTGTTTGCCTTGGTCCAGAGGTAGTTTAGATTTAAATATATGTGGTTATTTTGGAAGGACCTTTCTTATTTACGTATCCCTAGCTGTTTTCAACAATGTTTCTTATCTCTTCAGTGTTAGTGTTAGACAAATGATAAACGGCAAACCGATTTTGAACAAAAAGAATACATGTTTTTTTTGTTTGTGATAACATGCGGTAAGCATTTATGACATTTTTAGTAAAATAGAAACTTTCGAACTATTAAAAGGTGAGAAAAATACTTATTGTGGAACCGTCCATAATACTTACAGTGTTTGACGTGTTCAGTTTTCTGACACGGTGTTTGGTAAGGGAGACTTTTAGGTGTGTTTTCGATAATATTAGATATTTGTTTTTCTGTAAGAATTTAGTACAGTTGTCACGGAAACGTCTTCTGGATCTCTCTATTTCAGTGTGAACTCCCAATACTTTGGTGTTATGTTTGTATGCTTGGGATGTTTCATGTTTTGCCGTGACGGTCGATGTTTTGCATAACTGTTTCATGTTTTGTAGTATCCGTTTCGTTTTCTGATAAGGAAATTCAATGTTTTGCCGTTTCTGTCTCGTTTATTGCTGTGAGACTTCCATGTGTTGCTGTATCTGTCCCAAGGTTCATGTTTTGCTGTAACGGGTTATATTTTGCCATGACTGTTGTTCTGTTGTATCTGTTTTGACTTTTGCTGTGAAAGTTCCATGTTAAAAGCCATAGTTCGTTTCTTTTGCTGTAAAATAACATATTTTGCTGCATTTGTTCTTTGTTTCATGTTTTGCTTTAACTGTTTTTCGTGTGTTGTCCTTTGGATGTTGTTTCATGTTTTACTTTGAAATTTACTTTGTTCTGTTTTGGAGGTGAATGGTTTGCCATGATTGTTCCATGTTTTTCTGAGTCTGTTTCATTTTTTTCTGCCGTAAAAGTTCCACGTTTTGCTGTATCTGTTCCACAATTTTCGGGGACTGTTCCATTATGTTTTGCTCTGACTGTTTTATGTTTTGCATTGAAAGTGTCATGTATCTGTTATACAAGCTATGGCTGTGACGGTGTCATGTATCAGGGCTGTGACAGTGTCATGAATCTGTTATACTCGAACAAGCTACGGCAGTGACAGTGTCATGTGTCTGTTATACAAGCTAAGGCTGTGATAGTGTCATGTATCTGTTATACAAGCTAGGGCTGTGACAGTGTTATGTATCTTTTATACAAGCTAGGGCTGTGACAGTGTCATGTATCTGTTATACAAGCTACGGCTGTGACAGTGTCATGTATCTGTTATACAAGCTAGGGCTGTGACAGTGTCATGTGTCTGTTATACAAGCTAAGGCTGTGACAGTGTCATGTATCTGTTATACAAGCTAGGGCTGTGACAGTGTCATGTATCTTTTATACAAGCTAGGGCTGTGACAGTGTCATGTATCTGTTATACAAGCTAGGGCTGTGACAGTGTCATGTATCTGTTATACAAGCTAGGGCTGTGACAGTGTCATGTATCTGTTATACAAGTTAGGGCTGTGACAGTGTCATGTATCTGTTATACAAGCTAGGGCTGTGACAGTGTCATGTATCTGTTATACAAGTTAAGGCTGTGACAGTGTCATGAATCTGTTATACAAACTAGGGTTGTGACAGTGTCATGTATCTGTTATACAAGCTAGGGCTGTGACAATGTCATGTATCTGTTATACAAGCTAGGGCTGTGACAGTGTCATGTATCTGTTATACAAGTTAGGGCCGTGACAGTGTCATGTATCTGTTATACAAGCTAGGGCTGTGACAGTGTCATGTATCTGTTATACAAGCTAGGGCTGTGACAGTGTCGTGTATCTGTTATACAAGCTAGGGCTGTGACAGTGTCATGTATCTGTTATACAAGTTAGGGCTGTGACAGTGTCATGTATCTGTTATACAAGCTAGGGCTGTGACAGTGTCATGTATCTGTTATACAAGCTACGGCTGTGACAGTGTCATGTATCTGTTATACAAGTTAGGGCTGTGACAGTGTCATGTATCTGTTATACAAGCTAGGGCTGTGACAGTGTCATGTATCTGTTATACAAGCTACGGCTGTGACAGTGTTATGTATCTGTTATACAAGCTACGGCTGTGACAGTGGCATGTATCTGTTATACAAGCTACGGCTGTGACAGTGTCATGTATCTTATATACAAGCTACGGCTATTACAGTGTCATGTATCTGTTATACAAGCTACGGCCGTGACAGTGTCATGTATCTGTTATTTAAGCTACGGCTGTGACAGTGTCATGTATCTGTTATACGAGCTACGGCTGTGACAGTGTCATGTATCTTATATACAAGCTACGGCTATTACAGTGTCATGTATCTGTTATACAAGCTACAGCTGTGACAGTGCCATGTATCTTATATACAAGCTACGGCTATTACAGTGTCATGTATCTGTTATACAAGCTACGGCCGTGACAGTGTCATGTATCTGTTATTTAAGCTACGTCTGTGACAGTGTCATGTATCTGTTATACAAGCTACGGCTGTGACAGTGTCATGTATCTGTTATACAAGCTACAGCTGTGACAGTGCCATGTATCTTATATACAAGCTACGGCTATTACAGTGTCATGTATCTGTTATACAAGCTACGGCCGTGACAGTGTCATGTATCTGTTATTTAAGCTACGTCTGTGACAGTGTCATGTATCTGTTATACAAGCTACGGCTGTGACAGTGTCATGTATCTGTTATACAAGCTACAGCTGTGACAGTGTCATGTATCTGTTATACAAGCTACGGCTGTGACAGTGTCATGTATCTGTTATACAAGCTACGGCTGTGACAGTGTCATGTATCTGTTATACAAGCTATGGCTATGACAGTGTCATGTATCAGTTATACAAGCTACGGCTGTGACAGTGTCATGTATTTGTTATACAAGCTAGGGTTGTGACAGTGTCATGTATCTGTTATACAAGCTACGGCTGTGACAGTGTCATGTATCAGGGCTGTGACAGTGTCATATATCTGTTATACAAGCTACGGCTGTGACAGTGTCATGTATCTGTTATACAAGCTAGGGTTGTGACAGTGTCATGAATCTGTTATACAAGCTACGGCTGTGACAGTGTTATGTATCTGTTATACAAGCTACGGCTGTGACAGTGCCATGTATCTGTTATACAAGCTACGGCTGTGACAGTGTCATGTATCTGTTATACAAGCTAGGGCTGTGACAGTGTCATGTATCTGTTATACAAGCTACAGCTGTGACAGTGTCATGTATCTGTTATACAAGCTACGGCTATTACCGTGCCATGTATCTGTTATACAAGCTACGGCTGTGACAGTGTCATGTATCTGTTATACAAGCTACGGCTATGACAGTGTCATGTATCAGTTATACAAGCTACGGCTGTGACAGTGTCATGTATATGTTATAGAAGCTAGGGTTGTGACAGTGTCATGTATCTGTTATACAAGCTACGGCTGTGACAGTGTCATGTATCAGGGCTGTGACAGTGTCATGAATCTGTTATACAAGCTACGACTGTGACAGTGTCATGTATCTGTTATACAAGCTAGGGTTGTGAGAGTGTCATGAATCTGTTATACAAGCTACGGCTGTGACAGTGTTATGTATCTGTTATACAAGCTACGGCTGTGACAGTGCCATGTATCTGTTATACAAGCTACGGCTGTGACAGTGTCATGTATCTATTATACAAGCTACGGCTGTGACAGTGTCATGTATCTGTTATACAAGCTACAGCTGTGACAGTGTCATGTATCTGTTATACAAGCTACGGCTGTGACAGTGTCATGTATCTGTTATACAAGCTACGGCTATTACAGTGTCATGTATCTGTTATACAAGCTACGGCTGTGACAGTGTCATGTATCTGTTATACAAGCTACGGCTATGACAGTGTCATGTATCAGTTATACAAGCTACGGCTGTGACAGTGTCATGTATCTGTTATACAAGCTAGGGTTGTGACAGTGTCATGTATCTGTTATACAAGCTAGGGCTGTGACAGTGTCATGTATCAGGGCTGTGACAGTGTCATGAATCTGTTATACAAGCTACGGCTGTGACAGTGTCATGTATCTGTTATACAAGCTAGGGTTGTGACAGTGTCATGAATCTGTTATACAAGCTACGGCTGTGACAGTGTTATGTATCTGTTAAACAAGCTACGGCTGTGACAGTGCCATGTATCTGTTATACAAGCTACGGCTGTGGCAGTGTCATGTATCTGTTATACAAGCTACGGCTGTGACAGTGTCATGTATCTGTTATACAAGCTACGGCTGTGACAGTGTCATGTATCAGGGCTGTGACAGTGTCATGAATCTGTTATACAAGCTACGGCTGTGACAGTGTCATGTATCTGTTATACAAGCTAGGGTTGTGACAGTGTCATGTATCTGTTATACAAGTTAGGGCTGTGACAGTGTCATGTATCTGTTATATAAGCTAGGGCTGTGACAGTGTCATGTATCTGTTATACAAGTTAGGGCTGTGACAGTGTCATGTATCTGTTATACAAGCTAGGGTTGCGACAGTGTCATGTATCTATTATACAAGTTAGGGCTGTGACAGTGTCATGTATCTGTTATACAAGTTAAGGCTGTGACAGTGTCATGAACCTGTTATACAAACTAGGGTTGTGACAGTGTCATGTAACTGTTATACAAGCTAGGGCTGTGACAGTGTCATGAATCTGTTATACAAGCTAGGGCTGTGACAGTGTCATGAATCTGTCATACAAGCTACGGCTGTGACAGTGTCATGTATCTGTTATACAAGCTAGGGTTGTGACAGTGTCATGAATCTGTTATACAAGCTACGGCTGTGACAGTGTTATGTATCTGTTATACAAGCTACGGCTGTGACAGTGCCATGTATCTGTTATACAAGCTACGGCTGTGACAGTGTCATGTATCTATTATACAAGCTACGGCTGTGACAGTGTCATGTATCTGTTATACAAGCTACAGCTGTGACAGTGTCATGTATCTGTTATACAAGCTACGGCTGTGACAGTGTCATGTATCTGTTATACAAGCTACGGCTATTACAGTGTCATGTATCTGTTATACAAGCTACGGCTGTGACAGTGTCATGTATCTGTTATACAAGCTACGGCTATGACAGTGTCATGTATCAGTTATACAAGCTAAGGCTGTGACAGTGTCATGTATCTGTTATACAAGCTAGGGTTGTGACAGTGTCATGTATCTGTTATACAAGCTACGGCTGTGACAGTGTCATGTATCTGTTATACAAGCTACGGCTGTGACAGTGCCATGTATCTGTTATACAAGCTACGGCTGTGACAGTGTCATGTATCTGTTATACAAGCTACGGCTGTGACAGTGTCATGTATCTGTTATACAAGCTACGGCTGTGACAGTGTCATGTATCAGGGCTGTGACAGTGTTATGAATCTGTTATACAAGCTACGGCTGTGACAGTGTCATGTATCTGTTATACAAGCTAGGGTTGTGACAGTGTCATGTATCTGTTATACAAGTTAGGGCTGTGACAGTGTCATGTATCTGTTATACAAGCTAGGGCTGTGACAGTGTCATGTATCTGTTATACAAGTTAGGGCTGTGACAGTGTCATGTATCTGTTATACAAGCTAGGGTTGCGACAGTGTCATGTATCTATTATACAAGTTAGGGCTGTGACAGTGTCATGTGTCTGTTATACAAGCTAGGGTTGTGACAGTGTCATGTATCTGTTATACAAGTTAGGGCTGTGACAGTGTCGTGTATCTGTTATACAAGCTAGGGTTGCGACAGTGTCATGTATCTATTATATAAGTTAGGGCTGTGACAGTGTCATGTATCTGTTATACAAGCTAGGGTTGTGACAGTGTCATGTATCTGTTATACAAGTTAGGGCTGTGACAGTGTCATGTATCTGTTATACAAGTTAAGGCTGTGACAGTGTCATGAACCTGTTATACAAACTAGGGTTGTGACAGTGTCATGTATCTGTTATACAAGCTAGGGCTGTGACAGTGTCATGAATCTGTTATACAAGTTAGGGCTGTGACAGTGTCATGTATCTGTTATACAAGCTAGGGCTGTGACAGTGTCATGTATCTGTTATACAAGCTAGGGCTGTGACAGTGTCATGAATCTGTTATACAAGCTAGGGCTGTGACAGTGTCATGTATCTGTTATACAAATAAGGGCTGTGACAGTGTCATGTATCTGTTATACAAGCTAGGGCTGTGACAGTGTCATGTATCTGTTATACAAGTTAGGGCTGTGACAGTGTCATGTATCTGTTATACAAGCTAGGGCTGTGACGGTGGCATGTATCTGTTATACAAGCTAGGGCTGTGACGGTGTCATGTATCTGTTATACAAGCTAGGGCTGTGACGGTGGCATGTATCTGTTATACAAGCTACGGCTGTGACGGTGTCATGTATCTGTTATACAAGCTACGGCTGTGATAGTGTCATGTATCTGTTATACAAGCTATGGCTGTGACAGTGGCATGTATCTGTTATACAAGCTAGGGCTATGACAGTGGCATGTATCTGTTATACAACCTACGGCTGTGACGGTGTTATGTATCTGTTATACAAGCTAGGGCTGTGACGGTGTCATGTATCTGTTATACAAGCTAGGGCTGTGACGGTGTCATGTATCTGTTATACAAGCTAGGGCTGTGACAGTGTCATGTATCTGTTATACAAGCTAGGGCTGTGACAGTGTCATGTATCTTTTATACAAGCTAGGGCTGTGACAGTGTCATGTATCTGTTATACAAGCTAGGGCTGTGACAGTGTCATGTATCTTTTATACAAGCTAGGGCTGTGAAAGTGTCATGTATCTGTTATACAAGCTACGGCTGTGACGGTGTCATGTATCTGTTATACAAGCTAGGGCTGTGACAGTGTCATGTATCTGTTATACAAGCTAGGGCTATGACAGTGTCATGTATCTGTTATACAAGCTACGGCTGTGACAGTGTCATGTATTTGTTATACAAGCTACGGCTGTGACGGTGTCATGTATCTGTTATACAAGCTAGGGCTGTGACGGTGTCATGTATCTGTTATACAAGCTAGGGCTATGACAGTGTCATGTATCTGTTATACAAGCTACGGCTGTGACAGTGTCATGTATTTGTTATACAAGCTACGGCTGTGACAGTGTCATGTATCTGTTATACAAGCTAGGGTTGTGACAGTGTCATGTATCTGTTATACAAGTTAGGGCTGTGACAGTGTCATGTATCTGTTATATAAGCTAGGGCTGTGACAGTGTCATGTATCTGTTATACAAGTTAGGGCTGTGACAGTGTCATGTATCTGTTATACAAGCTAGGGTTGCGACAGTGTCATGTATCTATTATACAAGTTAGGGCTGTGACAGTGTCATGTATCTGTTATACAAGTTAAGGCTGTGACAGTGTCATCAACCTGTTATACAAACTAGGGTTGTGACAGTGTCATGTAACTGTTATACAAGCTAGGGCTGTGACAGTGTCATGAATCTGTTATACAAGTTAGGGCTGTGACAGTGTCATGAATCTGTCATACAAGCTACGGCTGTGACAATGTCATGTATCTGTTATACAAGCTAGGGTTGTGACAGTGTCATGAATCTGTTATACAAGCTACGGCTGTGACAATGTCATGTATCTGTTATACAAGCTACGGCTGTGACAGTGCCATGTATCTGTTATACAAGCTACGGCTGTGACAGTGTCATGTATCTATTATACAAGCTACGGCTGTGACAGTGTCATGTATCTGTTATACAAGCTACAGCTGTGACAGTGTCATGTATCTGTTATACAAGCTACGGCTGTGACAGTGTCATGTATCTGTTATACAAGCTACGGCTATTACAGTGTCATGTATCTGTTATACAAGCTACGGCTGTGACAGTGTCATGTATCTGTTATACAAGCTACGGCTATGACAGTGTCATGTATCAGTTATACAAGCTAAGGCTGTGACAGTGTCATGTATCTGTTATACAAGCTAGGGTTGTGACAGTGTCATGTATCTGTTATACAAGCTACGGCTGTGACAGTGTCATGTATCTGTTATACAAGCTACGGCTGTGACAGTGCCATGTATCTGTTATACAAGCTACGGCTGTGACAGTGTCATGTATCTGTTATACAAGCTACGGCTGTGACAGTGTCATGTATCTGTTATACAAGCTACGGCTGTGACAGTGTCATGTATTAGGGCTGTGACAGTGTTATGAATCTGTTATACAAGCTACGGCTGTGACAGTGTCATGTATCTGTTATACAAGCTAGGGTTGTGACAGTGTCATGTATCTGTTATACAAGTTAGGGCTGTGACAGTGTCATGTATCTGTTATACAAGCTAGGGCTGTGACAGTGTCATGTATCTATTATACAAGTTAGGGCTGTGACAGTGTCATGTGTCTGTTATACAAGCTAGGGTTGTGACAGTGTCATGTATCTGTTATACAAGTTAGGGCTGTGACAGTGTCATGTATCTGTTATACAAGCTAGGGTTGCGACAGTGTCATGTATCTATTATACAAGTTAGGGCTGTGACAGTGTCATGTATCTGTTATACAAGCTAGGGTTGTGACAGTGTCATGTATCTGTTATACAAGTTAGGGCTGTGACAGTGTCATGTATCTGTTATACAAGTTAAGGCTGTGACAGTGTCATGAACCTGTTATACAAACTAGGGTTGTGACAGTGTCATGTATCTGTTATACAAGCTAGGGCTGTGACAGTGTCATGAATCTGTTATACAAGTTAGGGCTGTGACAGTGTCATGTATCTGTTATACAAGCTAGGGCTGTGACAGTGTCATGTATCTGTTATACAAGCTAGGGCTGTGACAGTGTCATGAATCTGTTATACAAGCTAGGGCTGTGACAGTGTCATGTATCTGTTATACAAGTAAGGGCTGTGACAGTGTCATGTATCTGTTATACAAGCTAGGGCTGTGACAGTGTCATGTATCTGTTATACAAGTTAGGGCTGTGACAGTGTCATGTATCTGTTATACAAGCTAGGGCTGTGACGGTGGCATGTATCTGTTATACAAGCTAGGGCTGTGACGGTGTCATGTATCTGTTATACAAGCTAGGGCTGTGACGGTGGCATGTATCTGTTATACAAGCTACGGCTGTGACGGTGTCATGTATCTGTTATACAAGCTACGGCTGTGATAGTGTCATGTATCTGTTATACAAGCTAGGGCTGTGACAGTGGCATGTATCTGTTATACAAGCTAGGGCTGTGACAGTGGCATGTATCTGTTATACAACCTACGGCTGTGACGGTGTTATGTATCTGTTATACAAGCTAGGGCTGTGACGGTGTCATGTATCTGTTATACAAGCTAGGGCTGTGACGGTGTCATGTATCTGTTATACAAGCTAGGGCTGTGACAGTGTCATGTATCTGTTATACAAGCTAGGGCTGTGACAGTGTCATGTATCTTTTATACAAGCTAGGGCTGTGACAGTGTCATGTATCTGTTATACAAGCTAGGGCTGTGACAGTGTCATGTATCTTTTATACAAGCTAGGGCTGTGAAAGTGTCATGTATCTGTTATACAAGCTACGGCTGTGACGGTGTCATGTATCTGTTATACAAGCTAGGGCTGTGACGGTGTCATGTATCTGTTATACAAGCTAGGGCTATGACAGTGTCATGTATCTGTTATACAAGCTACGGCTGTGACAGTGTCATGTATTTGTTATACAAGCTACGGCTGTGACGGTGTCATGTATCTGTTATACAAGCTAGGGCTGTGACGGTGTCATGTATCTGTTATACAAGCTAGGGCTATGACAGTGTCATGTATCTGTTATACAAGCTACGGCTGTGACAGTGTCATGTATTTGTTATACAAGCTACGGCTGTGACAGTGTCATGTATCTGTTATACAAGCTAGGGTTGTGACAGTGTCATGTATCTGTTATACAAGTTAGGGCTGTGACAGTGTCATGTATCTGTTATATAAGCTAGGGCTGTGACAGTGTCATGTATCTGTTATACAAGTTAGGGCTGTGACAGTGTCATGTATCTGTTATACAAGCTAGGGTTGCGACAGTGACATGTATCTATTATACAAGTTAGGGCTGTGACAGTGTCATGTATCTGTTATACAAGTTAAGGCTGTGACAGTGTCATGAACCTGTTATACAAACTAGGGTTGTGACAGTGTCATGTAACTGTTATACAAGCTAGGGCTGTGACAGTGTCATGAATCTGTTATACAAGTTAGGGCTGTGACAGTGTCATGAATCTGTCATACAAGCTACGGCTGTGACAGTGTCATGTATCTGTTATACAAGCTAGGGTTGTGACAGTGTCATGAATCTGTTATACAAGCTACGGCTGTGACAGTGTTATGTATCTGTTATACAAGCTACGTCTGTGACAGTGCCATGTATCTGTTATACAAGCTACGGCTGTGACAGTGTCATGTATCTATTATACAAGCTACGGCTGTGGCAGTGTCATGTATCTGTTATACAAGCTACAGCTGTGACAGTGTCATGTATCTGTTATACAAGCTACGGCTGTGACAGTGTCATGTATCTGTTATACAAGCTACGGCTATTACAGTGTCATGTATCTGTTATACAAGCTACGGCTGTGACAGTGTCATGTATCTGTTATACAAGCTACGGCTATGACAGTGTCATGTATCAGTTATACAAGCTAAGGCTGTGACAGTGTCATGTATATGTTATACAAGCTAGGGTTGTGACAGTGTCATGTATCTGTTATACAAGCTACGGCTGTGACAGTGTCATGTATCTGTTATACAAGCTACGGCTGTGACAGTGCCATGTATCTGTTATACAAGCTACGGCTGTGACAGTGTCATGTATCTGTTATACAAGCTACGGCTGTGACAGTGTCATGTATCTGTTATACAAGCTACGGCTGTGACAGTGTCATGTATCAGGGCTGTGACAGTGTTATGAATCTGTCATACAAGCTACGGCTGTGACAGTGTCATGTATCTGTTATACAAGCTAGGGTTGTGACAGTGTCATGTATCTGTTATACAAGTTAGGGCTGTGACAGTGTCATGTATCTGTTATACAAGCTAGGGCTGTGACAGTGTCATGTATCTGTTATACAAGTTAGGGCTGTGACAGTGTCATGTATCTGTTATACAAGCTAGGGTTGCGACAGTGTCATGTATCTATTATACAAGTTAGGGCTGTGACAGTGTCATGTGTCTGTTATACAAGCTAGGGTTGTGACAGTGTCATGTATCTGTTATACAAGTTAGGGCTGTGACAGTGTCATGTATCTGTTATACAAGCTAGGGTTGCGACAGTGTCATGTATCTATTATACAAGTTAGGGCTGTGACAGTGTCATGTATCTGTTATACAAGCTAGGGTTGTGACAGTGTCATGTATCTGTTATACAAGTTAGGGCTGTGACAGTGTCATGTATCTGTTATACAAGTTAAGGCTGTGACAGTGTCATGAACCTGTTATACAAACTAGGGCTGTGACAGTGTCATGTATCTGTTATACAAGCTAGGGCTGTGACAGTGTCATGAATCTGTTATACAAGCTAGGGCTGTGACAGTGTCATGTATCTGTTATACAAGTAAGGGCTGTGACAGTGTCATGTATCTGTTATACAAGCTAGGGCTGTGACAGTGTCATGTATCTGTTATACAAGTTAGGGCTGTGACAGTGTCATGTATCTGTTATACAAGCTAGGGCTGTGACGGTGGCATGTATCTGTTATACAAGCTAGGGCTGTGACGGTGTCATGTATCTGTTATACAAGCTAGGGCTGTGACGGTGGCATGTATCTGTTATACAAGCTACGGCTGTGACGGTGTCATGTATCTGTTATACAAGCTACGGCTGTGACAGTGGCATGTATCTGTTATACAAGCTAGGGCTGTGACAGTGGCATGTATCTGTTATACAAGCTAGGGCTGTAACAGTGGCATGTATCTGTTATACAACCTACGGCTGTGACGGTGTTATGTATCTGTTATACAAGCTAGGGCTGTGACGGTGTCATGTATCTGTTATACAAGCTAGGGCTGTGACGGTGTCATGTATCTGTTATACAAGCTAGGGCTGTGACAGTGTCATGTATCTGTTATACAAGCTAGGGCTGTGACAGTGTCATGTATCTTTTATACAAGCTAGGGCTGTGACAGTGTCATGTATCTGTTATACAAGCTAGGGCTGTGACAGTGTCATGTATCTTTTATACAAGCTAGGGCTGTGAAAGTGTCATGTATCTGTTATACAAGCTACGGCTGTGACGGTGTCATGTATCTGTTATACAAGCTAGGGCTGTGACGGTGTCATGTATCTGTTATACAAGCTAGGGCTATGACAGTGTCATGTATCTGTTATACAAGCTACGGCTGTGACAGTGTCATGTATTTGTTATACAAGCTACGGCTGTGACGGTGTCATGTATCTGTTATACAAGCTACGGTTGTCACATAAAATGACATACTTTCACAGGAAACTTCGTCCTCTCCAGAAGTACACTCCTTCTCTCCGTTACAGACCAGATAGTCGGGCAGACAGTAGCCTTTGTGACACGTGACGAATCCTTCGGGACACTCGAAGTTCTCTAAAATGTAATGATTAAGTATATTAGAGAAAATGGTTTGTAAAATATGCTGGTATATTATACGGAATAATCAAATACATACATGTTTTAACAAAAGTAACATAGCTTCTGAAAAAGTACTATAAGAGAAGAAATATTAATAATATATTATCATATATTGTCATTTTTATCAATATCATATATATATATATATACTAGTAACAACTAACCACAGTTTTCCAGATGAGAGAGGTCCGTACAACCCATCACCCGTCCATACCTGTCGTACTGATATAGACATGTGAGAGATGGGTTGAACATCTGGCCATTGCGACACATGTTAATGGGTGGGGCTATGGAACAGAACAGTTTGTTATAAATAAACGTCAATGTAATGTACTTGTTTAGGGAAGTCCAAACATACAGCTATCATATACTACTGCTGGTTTTGAAAAAGATTGCCATTTAGTATCAAAATTATATGATATTATTTGACAACACATTGAAATAAAATTAACATATACAACAATATCATGTCATAAAATCTAGATAAGCTCTTGACATCAAGAAATCACAAACCTTTCTTTTTGTAGCAAAGCAGGTTGTTGGCCTCTGCATTCAATGAATCCCTAGGGTCTTGTAAAACGTGAAGATACACAATCGGAAGCATGTTTACATCGCGGATCACAAATGTGTCGGTAAGGTATTCCCTGTATGGGACTGCTAACCACTCTTCAGGAGTCTTAAGGCAGTTGCACCTAGGACATATAGTCAAAATTGTTTAAATTTAGTAGTAGTAGTAGTATCTTAATTTAATAACTTAGGCCATAGGCATATGTGTATACAATGCATAGAGGTTTAATTCACAGATCGTGTCAGTGGTCTATAAAAAGGAAGGCTTTAATGATAATATGGAGAACAGGGCTGGAAAAAATCTTTTCAATGACTAGTCCCGGACAAGTAACTGGACAAAAATGACTTGTCCAGGATGTCGGGCTTCAGTATTTTTCCAGCCCTGAAGATAGAATATGTGACAATGACAACACCAGTGTGTACATGTCGAAGAAATGAAAGAATACAATAAAATGTACATAATACAAAACCAGGGGTTATAAGAGACTATAAGCCAAAAATTAATAAAAACACAAGTATTATCACACATATGTACAGATGTTTGGAACAATGAAAAGCATTGTGATGTTAAAAATGTTAACATTGTAGCAATGTCAAGAATAAATGAAATGTGTTCTAGCTTCTCAGATGTATTTGCAGGTTTTGGTGCAAAATTTCCCAATAAACTGCATACCGATTCACATAAATCATCAGCCTCACCGCGTGGGTTCGAGTCCCGGTCAGGGCGAGAACCTTCATTTGTGGTGGTGGTGGAGGTGGGGTTCCGGCCCGAGCATCAGTCTGGGGTCTTCCTTCACCAATAATTAGCTGGATGTCGCCAACTGATAAATATGTGGATGCGACATAAAAAAACCAAAACATCAAACGCTATGTTTGAAACATACCCATTTAATGGCCTCGTCTTGTTGTTAAGACAATTGATGATGTGTTGCTCGTCATACAAAGAATATTCCACCCGCGCGTTAGTGCTGGTCCAATGTATACGTTCTAGCATATTCTCAGTCAGCGTCATTGAGCACTTCACCGTCACCGTCATGTAACACTCGTCTATGACGTCAACAATGGCACAAGAACAAGTTGCGCATCGTCGGAACCCACGATAAATTTTCCGTTATCACAACATACATATCCCACGGGTGACTTGGCCAAAAAACTTAGTTCTCATGAATTTATGCATGAATCATTGGATTGGTTCAGTTACCAAAACATCACGGAAATTCAGCCAATGAAATGATTACAATTTGTTAACGAAGGCTTTGTAGCTTAGTGCAGCCATCTAGGCATTGACATATAGTTTTTTACGAGAAGCGTCGATGTGACAAGCATTTTCATTGGACCACGGGTTGCTATGAATATTCATGAAAACGAACTATAACCACCCTAATATACCACGGCCACCAAAAAGCAGAACGGTATGAGACATTGGTTCCGACGATGCAAGTTTAGTGAACATTATTGAAAAAAATAGTATTGTATTAAAAGTAATTCGTTATCACTTTGACGACATGGAAGTGTCACTTAGATGCATATTAAATAATAAATAACTAATAAATGAAGGATCGATCAGTTAAATGCTTAACCAAGCATTTTGACAATTACATAAATGATTTGTGCTAGATTTTAGATATAAAAACTTTTTAAATGTTCTCATTGGGTCCCAGCACTTTCTAAGCTAGCCCTCATAAAAGGTTTCGCCGTCAACATGTAGAGTTTATTTTTAATTTGACTCGTTCATGTGTGAATTCTATTTTTCTTCGACTGCCAGCAAAGCAGTATACGAGTTTCAATTAATCTGTCTCTCTTCCTCTCTCCCCCACCCCTCGCGCCGCTCTCTCTCTCTCTCTCTCTCTCTCTCTCTCTCTCTCTCTCTCTCTCTCCCTCTCTTTCTCTCATAATAATGATAAATGTAATGAAAATAAACAAAAAGATACTGAGAAAGAAAAAAAAAATTCTATGTTCGAGAAAAAATACTATCTGAACAATACTTATTTGTGTAATATGAGACCGTTGCGCATGTGAAATTTTTGCTTGTACACTTAAGTTTTATAGTTAATTAAACTAATTTTGCATCTTTTTTTCTATATATGTATCGGGATTTATACTATATAGTATACTTTCAAATAAAACCATAACGTTTCAAATGTCTTGGTTACTTGCTCCCATATTGCTTTAACCTTTTTACCTCTTCCACTTTTTGCGTCGCCTTTGATGCTTTGCATCAACGACTTTTCTTATAATATATTGAAACGTTCATTACCTGACAACCTTTGAATATGTAGTCTTTTTATAGAAGTTGTTTGAAGTTTATATTTGTATGTTGTTCTGCCGCCGTACGTCACACTCCGACGCCGGTTTCTTAGCTCAGACCTTATCATATGCTCTTCCTGGTCGTAGAAACAATATTGAGGGCCATTGTCGACTGAAAACAGATCAACCATGCCCTTTGAATAACTCGCACATATAGGTTTACAGAGCTTCGAATCAGAGAATATTAAAATAGCAGAAAATGTAATAGTAGTTCACGATATGGAAATGTACCAAGTAAAACAAACAATACATCTCGCAATACATCTCAGAAACACACGGACTCGATGTCTATGGTGAAACATTCGACATGACGCTAAATTCAAACATGAATATTTCATATAACTTAAACTTATTACTTAACATATGTCATTTACCTAAAATACTATCGCTTTAGGAAGTTTTCATTTGGTATTTGTGTAATTTGAGTTAAAGGTGAAAGCCTTGTTATGCCGTATGCAGCTCCTGCCAGATATAGCTCACCGAGGAGATTTTTCCCGTTTTTAGTTGCATTATGGCCTTATTATAGACAAGGTTCAGTGCAATATGACGATATGGAACTTTATTACTAAAGAAAGTAATACGTAACAGTTTCCGAAGAAAATGTTGTACATGTCCTCTTTAAGCCCATCCTTGCCCATGTATTGGTCACAGTATATGGGAGTGGTCAATAGGTAACATCCTGGGGGCTCATCCTCGTGGAAGGGTCCGGGACAGTGAGTGACACGATCGCATATGTGATCCAAAGGGACGCACGTACCGTCAACACACTGCAGCATCCCCACCGGACATCTCCTGTCTAAAACAGCGACGTTATTCTGTTGCTACTTACTGTGGTCATTATTGTAATGCAGTGTAGGTAATTAAGCTTAAGATAAAGACAAATAAACACAACTAAACAGAAAAAAAAAACATATGCTTAATTGATTACTGTAAAGCTTTCGATAGGGTAAAGTTTTTCTTTCTATAGTTAGCCGGAAAAGATTGAGCACCAAGATACATGTAATACGACTGACTAAATACCTCTACTTGAACCCAAGTACCTTCGTCCAAGTCTATATCCCAGCTACAGTCAAGAAACGATATTGAGTTCGACAGAGCTTCATTCTTTCACAACGCATTTTTTAATTTTATTTGTTTTTTGGAACTGATAAAAGTGACTGGTGATAACAGCGTTGTTTGGATAAAACAAGAAGACTACACATCCTTTATTAAGAAGTGCTTTTAATGGTTAACTCTATGATTATAAGAATCAGTTTAAAAAAATAATGTTCAGTTGTTTACAATAATTATAAGATGTATTCTGCTTATCAGCAATGTTCTTGCATACCAGAGAAGAACCAAGCAAACTTACCTTTTATATACCTCGGCAAAATTACGTCTCCTGTGGTAGTAAACTTGTGTTCAAGATTTGTCAGATTTCTGTCAAGGACAATCTCGCTGAAAATTAAAGAGGAATAATGCTGTCTTGCTACTTAACAAAAGTAAAGTCGCTGACTTGTAGTGCAAGCTCGTTTGACATGTATTTAAGTAGCCCTTGATTCGTTTCCTTGTTGCGACTGTCATTTTTTTTCATGTTGACTTTCGATGTACATACAACAATATTTTATTCACTCAGTAGATTTCGTCTACTCAAAGCAGAAATAGTGCTACAATTGTTGACAAATATGGTTCGAAAATGTGACGGGAATTCAGAAACGCGGTTATAACTGACGTCGACTTAACACACAATCTATAAGCGCCAGTTTGCGTCTCCGTAATGACTGGTTCCGACGACAGGATACAAACATTTAAAACTCACGTGACATTGTTGAAAAGTGTTGTCCTGTTGTTCAGGTTCTCGTGGACAGTAATGGACATAACAGTAAGAATCTCGTCAAAGTTCCAGCCGTAGAAGTAAGCCTTGACCATCGAGATGGGCCCCAAGTAGATCAGTGGGATTGTAAACTCTTCAGCATCCTAGATTGATGAGGGAAACAAATTTCTCAAGCACAAATTTTACACAAACACACAAATATATACAGTAACATTCTGATCAAACCTCGCGCTTTCGATATGAGACTCACGCATATCACGCTCTTGAAATAACATGGGAAATTCTTGCGCAAATTGAATAAGAAAAAAAGTTCAGAAACAGTTTATTTATGGACTGATGGTAGAGTTTACTTTCTATAATATAGCCTACGGATGTGTTGGCTTTATATACATTGAAAAATATTTTACCATTATTGGCCTAATTTCGTAAAAGAGGTTGTTTATACTAATGTCCATTTATAACACACCATGCTTGTTAAACAAATGTGCATGTTAAATTGCCAAATTTTTATTTCTAGGTACATGACTTTAAAACTATGGTTTATTTAAGAAGCCACTCTACAATATCGTTTAGGTTAGCGGAACAAACGATGATCTTTGATACATGTGTATAATTTCCTTGCTAAGTATAGAACCTTAAAGCGACTTGGTCACAATTCTGAGTAGGTATATTCAAAAAAAATACAAAATCCGCATTTTATAGATATTAAAATTGTTGCGTCACTACCAAGCCAATCAGATTATTGTTTTATGAATGGCCTGGAGACAGGACGTAAACATCGCATCCGCAGTAGGCAGCTATGACTGGGTATTGAGCTATAATAGTTGCAAAGTGTCAAAAGGTTTTTTATTTTCACAAATAATAAACATCATGTTTTGAAGGAATCTACTAGTCAGATGAGGAATTCTAAGCATGTGTTCACTGTAGTTATACAAAGTTTTACTTTTTAAGACCAGATAAAATATTGAGCAACTATTACTAAGTAGTTTAAATACTTGAGCTGTCTTACCCCTTTCGCTTGTAAGCCGTCAAGTTCCATTGGTCCAGAATCTAAATCTTGTCCAACAAGGTTAATAAAGAATTTGTTTTCAGGTGGTAAACCATTTGTTTTGCTAACCACAGTCACAATGTAGGTACTTCTAGCTGTAAAAACAAAATAAAAGTTCAAAAAGGTCGAAGATTCAAAACTTAAGATTTTTGCAGCTCTTACACTAGCTTGAAAACTGTTATAATCTTTGTAAGTAAATAGGTAAATAAAAAAAGTTCCAATCAAAATTTCCACAGACATTTAACTCTAATCTACCTTTAGACAAAGGCAAACAGGGTAAATTTAAATGTGACAAAAACACAGAGACGAGACAAAACACACAAAAAGAAAAAACATCAGTTACCGCCTTGGAAACGTCAGTCGGCAAAAGGACCGACTGGGGTGCTTAAGCCTGGTTTGTGGAGTGCTCCAACCTCGAACTTCCTGAAGGTTTTTATGCCATATCTTTATCTAGTATTTATTGCGGTTTAAGAAAGTGTCTCTTGTAAGCGCGGAAGCTTAACAGCAAATTAGAGAAATTAACTCAAGCAATTATTCCAGATTAAAGATGGTATCAGAGAGACAGTTTGGACCATTTTTTCTCCCATGCAACCAAATGAAACATTGTTACCTGAAAAGTTCCCACGATGTGCTGTTTATGAATGCCCTACATCAATACGAAAAGTAAAGCATACTACTCTACTTGTCATTATAAAAATATTTTTCCTATCAGACCCACGCTGCACAATTAGCGATTATTTAACAAAGAAAACCACGCGATCACTTACTTCTGAGATCACGTTACATGTATATCCGGGTAATCAGGTCTGATGTCGATATCAGTTTTTAGCTGAAATCCCCATTGTGCTTATTTATAGTTTTTGAAAATAATGGACATCTAACAATATAGGTAATGTTAAAAACATCGTTTACTTAAACTTAAGTGTAAGTTTATCCGTCAATTATGCTCAAACACAATAGGGGTAAGATGTTAAACATATATCGGATATAGGGAAACTGTCGGATGCCACCTTAAATGACGATTAAGCTCACATATAACAATCGGAGTAATATTTTAATGCAGAATTCACGGACACTGATTTGATTCACAACTGAAAAAGACTCACGTCTAACATCTTGTCTGGTTTTTTGGTCTATCATAGACAAGAACATCTGCTGAATCTTGGGTGTAGCCGGGTCCGGAAATACGCAGTAACAGTCAAACTCAACGGGATTGTACCCGTTACCAGGTAACAGGAACATCTTAAAAAAATATACAACTCTGTCAAAGACACAGTAGGTTGTTTTTCTTTTCTTTTTTTTTTTTTTTTGTTAAAGGCTGGTTGTAATCAAAGTAATCACTGTCATTACCGTTATTATCAACTTTATTATCATCTCCTCCTGTTTCTCACAATCATAATCATTATTATCGTCAACATCGTCGTCATCATCGTTACTGTCATTAATCGTCATCGTTACCAGTCATCATCATCATCATCGACGGCGTTATTGTCATCTTTAACTCATCATCGTCATTGCCATTAATTGTCAACAGTCATCACCATCATCATCGGCGGATTCATCGTCATCTTTATCATCAACGACAAGAAAAACATCATGAATGTCATCGTCGTCAATATCAGCATAAGGATCATCATCAGCAGCAACAACAACAACAGCAGTAGCAGCAGCAGAATAGCCTTCACAATAAAAATTGACAATGTAAGGGGATGTGGAAAGTTGTGTATATAAGATACTAAATCGTTTACTGGCAGATACTTCTTCCCCTGTTTGGCCGATTACGCGCAAGTGTAAGTTTCCGGCTGACCTGGTGCGACGGTGGTTCTACTCAGACAGTTTTCTGGGGGTCTTTCTCCACCAAAATAGCTGGATATCGCTATAATGACCATAATTGAATGGCTGTTGAGAAATATTTAAAAAAAAAATCTTCTTCAAAACTAGATGAGATATATATATACCTCTTGGAATTCCCACATCTCATTTGTTGGCTCGATTGTCTTCAACTTTATCATCACGGGGTTTTCCGTGCGAAGTTTGAAGGAGAATTGACCTCGTTCAGGGAGCCTGTTGTCGGCACTTATTTCCGGTAATGGACCGTTCTCGTCATACACGGTGAGGATAATCCGATCCAGGGGAAGATTTGAAGGGTTAGCGACGGTGAAGGTGTTAAAAACTGAAATAAGAAACATACAATGCAATCGTGTTTTCTGTTAACAAAACATTCGATTAAGACTACGTAAGAATTAGCGATTGCTGGTGTCCGCTGTGTGTTTTATTGTGATGCTTATACGCATGTATTCTTGTTAAAGCATATTTTCTTCCCAAAGCAGTTGTGTACCTCACATATCATAAGTCACAATAAATGAAGAGTGAGAGGTAAATGGCCAAACACTGTTTGAAAGATCGTAAACTAAAAAAAACAACAAGAGGCATCATATTAGGTACAATAAAGGCTTTCGCTGTCGAGCGATAATGCCAAAAAATATCATTTAGCGTCACTTTAGCTATGGAAATCTGTCACTGTCCGAAAGACTGGTGGACGCTCCATGTTCTGAGTAGATGCTCACAAGTATAGACTCGTGTAACTAGTTATATAGGAAACTTCTATGGAGGCATATTCTCGTCATCATATTTTTGTTGAAATGAGAATAATGTGATTTTCGCGATAGTTAACTGGTTACATTAACTAAATGCAGTTATCATAATAAATGATATAAGTTGTAATCTTACAAATTTTGGCTTGTTATAAGGTACTATCTCTGTATATCTGTTATTCCAGTTTCACGATGTCTCAGATAATTTCGTGGTAAAACAGCTATTTTCAACACTTATTTCCGTTTTAGTGATGTTTAAAAGGCCCTTACGACATCAAGTTAGTTAAAGAACGTTTTTATACCCTCATTTATGTGGGGAAAGCAACTGGCGGGAACGTGCAAAGATTTCTGTTATGATATAAAATTGAGAGCATGATAAATAAATCGATTTTACAATATCGAATAAATAACATGAAAAGCCTGAAAAATTTTCATGAAAATGTGAATATTTTTTATAAAAACTAATTATTATCTGTTTGCGGAAATCTGTCACAACAAACTTACTCTCAAAGAAAACTTATGCCTTTGACAAAGGAATGCCCACTAGAATTCAAAACAAAAATTATTTTCTGCTTCATTTTTTGGTATCAACTATAAGTGTTAGAAGTCAAAGGTATACCTTCTCCTTCGAGAGCCTCGTCGCTTCGGTCAACACAGTCTTGAGCCTTGTCCATCCTGGCTGACAGATCAATACACTGACCATTGTTACATCGCCATTCATAGAGACCGCAGTCCGGGAACACTGCAAATTGACAACGCCAGTTTTAAAGATGGTAACTTACAGTCTGCATATGCAAAGTACATGCAACAAATTCTTAAACTTGTTCTGGGGAATTTTTGCTTAACTGCTGCACATGCTTATACATTAGTTAAAATAAAGGCTGTTTATTACAATATCTCAATTGCAAGACAGTACAAATTGTGAAATACACTGGCAATCATTCTCAAATCTATAAATAAGCACGACCGGAGTTGCTTGAGGCTTCAGGGCACCAATAACCAACAATTCGCGTGATTGTTTCAGGTATCAGTAATTTATTTGCTTGTGTGAGTGGAAAATTGGTCCAAAATGTCGGATACCCCCTTTAAAGTCCTCTGGAGTCAGTCCGTCTAGTTTACATTTGTTGAAAGAGGGAAATGTAAATTATAACTTGCTTATAGTTAAACATGTTGTCTTCCCAATATTTACTGTCTTTAGGTTGGAGAATCAAACCCGTCATAACGGCTTCAAGCTGACTTAGCCGTTAGAACTTCGTTTAATCCGAACATATTCATGCTGAGCATGCGCCTGTACTCAGCAGGTGAATGCTTTATAAACAAAACACTGATATGGACATGTGAGCGAAACTATTGAATGTGAGGGGCAGAAAGTCTGTCTTTGCTTCATGTCCAAACATTTTAACGACTACCACCACAATCATTAACATCATCTATATCATCATATACGTCGTTATTACGTAATCTGTTTTACCGTTACCATCATCAGCATCATCATCACCTTAGTCATTATGTCATAATCATCACCATTACCATTTTACCACCACCAGTTCCATCACCACCATCACCACCATCGCCATCATCATAATCACCATACCTATCATCATCTCAATCTTCAACTTCATCATCATCATCATCATCAACACCACCACCACCGTCATTATCGTCATGATTATAATTATCACCACGGTCTTTTTCGTCATCATGTCATTATCACCATCATCATCACCATCATCGTCGTCGTGTCATCATCATTATTATCGTCAACATAATCTACATCCGCACCATCATCAATATCATCATCACCATCATCGTCGTCATCACTCACCACAATCAGATTCATCGGATCCATCAGGACAATCTATGTAGAAGTCACATGTTAGTTCCAAATTGATACAAGGCTGATCAGGTCCGCAGGAGAAAGATCTTGGCCCGCACTGAATATCGCCTGAAATTTGTGTGGCTAACATTGGATTAAGATAAATAGGAAACTAGCGTGAACATTTATTTTCCCGTTGGATTATGAAAATGTTAATAAAGACGTTTCTATATTAATACATGTGCGGAATTATAACTCCTCGGACTGCTCCCATTCTTATGGTGAGGATTCAAGACCGTGTCGGAACGAAGGTCTTCCAGCTGACCTGCGGTGTACTAATGGTTCTTCTCAGGCATCTATCTTACGGATTTAATATACCCAGTAATGAGAAGCTCGTATTAAAGATCAAATACTTTTTTCACACCTTTGTATTGCTGCAAGCTGCACAGTTTACCTCGGCATACCTGCTTGTTTTCTTGAAAAATGTCGAACTACACAGCTGCAAAATTCTGTTATTGCCTGGTGCATAATTAAAATTTAACATTGTTAAAATGTTATTCAATAAAAGACAGCTCTCCTGAGCGACGTCAATAAATCGCGTTGGTTGAGATTCGTTCGTATCGTGGAATACATTGGCAGATTGTTACTGCGTGTCTGAAAGGCACGTGAAATTTGCGTCTATATAAGTGTAAATTATATTAATTCGTCGTTCATTGATTTTTGTGTAGTAGTTTGGTACATTAGAAAGAAAAAATAATAACAGAACGTACCGCAATCTACTTCATCTGAGCCATCTGAGCAATGAGGCCGGCCATCGCAACGGAAAAGGGAGATAATTCTTTCCCCAGAAGTACATCGAAATATGCGGCTCGTCTCTATGGTGGTTACGTTAGAGTTCCATGTGGCGTTATGCGTACGTAACATCGGTCGTCTGATTGTACTCTCTATGTCAATTCCGTCGTCTGAAAATAAGTATCAGGGAAATCGAACTTTGAAAGAAACTGGATATGTATTTTAGCCTTGATAACGAAGCCTAAAGACAATGAGTGTAAGAAAAGCAAAAGAGGAAATTTCGGGAATGTGAACAATGACATTGATTTCTTTAAGAAACCACAGAACACATGTCACCACCGCTAGACTGGAATGGGCATAATGGCGTGCACTTTGTGTGGGATAATGAGTTGGACAAGGTTCAAAGTCAAGGGTATATGAGTCCTAAAGAAGTCAGGAGTGGCAGAAAGGTATGGAAAGTAGTTAACTAGTTCAGAACACATGTAACAGAGTAGTCTGATTTTAATATGAGGTGCTGTAGTTTTTGCTAAAAATTTAAGTAAGACAAAGGGGTACACCAGTGATCGACTCTAGGACACTTCTTGACAGTCATGATTAGAGAGAAGATCATCTTAGTTAAGCGTTCACAATTGTATGAAAAACAAACAAAAAACAGCAAACAAAACAATCGAAATCAACAAACAAACCAAGAGCAAGAAGTAAAATAGCTGCTTCTTTCATGTAGACTTACGTATCAAAACGCACTTCTGTGTATTCCTCAGAGAAAGTGAGTTTGTTTGTTAAGTTTTAGTTTATTAATACACAACTCCTGCAAAAATACATCATTGTAATGTATTTTTTTCTGCTCACACTCTGCATTTTTCTTATCATCAGAAGGGGTTACTGCATGGTTTAATCTGTGATTTTCAAAATGAAAAGAGTATCAATAATTCCGACAGTACATTGAAGCGTTATATTATTTTGTAGCTTTGAGATATTGATTACACATTTACAATTAAAAGAGTTGTGTGAAAACATAAACTAGTGTCAAAAAAGAACGATACCAAACCTTTTTGTTTTCTGCTTAGTGACCTCCTAGGAATAAAAACATAGGGTTGCGTATCCCACATACAAAATATAGTCTATTCTATAAAAAATACCGTATATTTGATAAATTCCGAATAAATCGTATACTTTGTGAAAATGCCATTACTGTCTGTACCACGCTTTGCAGTGCAAATAAACAGAATTTCTATAATGTTTTGGTAACATTCTATGTCCCTGCAAACACGAGGTATCGATTCTTTTGGACACTAGTATACATCAAGGTAACAAAGAACGTAACTTGTAGAGGCCGTCAGATTGGTTGTATACATCTTGTTACTTTAAATAACCACATTGAAGATGTTTAAATACAAACCAGTCTTCCAACACGTACCTTCCCAAGGTAGGGTTATGTCTCGCTCACAGATAAACACTCGAGGGGCGTCGTTGGAGCAGGGACTGGCGATCAGTGTGTAGTCAGAGGGTAAAGCACCAGCAGCGGTGTTAATAAAAACACAGGTGTCGTACAACGCGCCATCCGGCTCTGTTTTCTTTGTAGCGGGGTTTGTTCCCCTTGAATAAAAAAAAATCAATAAAAAAAATCATAGATTATGTCGTATACATGGGTATTTTGAAACCCACGAATTTACATTCAGAAAATAAATGATGATTATGATAATGGTGGTGGTGATGTTGATGATAATAATGATAATGATGATGATAGTGGTCGTGCTGATGATGGTGATTATAATAAGGACGACTTACCATGCAATATAGGCTGGGGGTGCACCATCTGTTTTGTAAAGCCTATCAGTTGTTGCATTTCTTGTTATGCCTAAAAGAAAACACAAAAAAATATGTTTGTTTTTAAAATAACGAATGTTTATAACATCGGTCCCATTTTTTAAAGTCTAATTTCGTATAAAAGTAACAATATGTCCGCCACCTACCTAATCTTACCATGCCTTTCCTCTCCAAACTATGAAGAAACCTGATGTCATCTTTCTCGCGAAGTTCAATCCAAGAGCCATCGATCTGGAAACAAAAACGAGTCAAATCCATCATGTATGTGAAACTGGCTGGGAATAAAGAATTGGGTATTCAGTATCCAGATACAAAACAAAAACATTTCCCAGCCAACTTTTCAAACCTGAATCAGATTTTTCTTTAATTTTGAGCCGTTTTCCTACATGTCACTTGTCAGTCTACATTTATATTTGTAATCATAAAAGACCGAATTAAGATGACGATTAAATGTTTACTATATTACCAATGTTTCCAGTGTTGTCTTTATTATTTTTTGAGTGATAATGATCGATGGCAATATACTGTTGAAAAGTGTGCAGATATAATATGAAAAGAATAAAACGACACAGTAAAAAAGAAATGGCTGGATAAGGTTGAAAACAGAAGAAGCTTCAAAAGACAGAAGAAGAAAAAAGAAAACATGGGAGAGAGGCAGATAGACAGACTAGCGGCCGGAAGACGATAAACGAGGGGCGGACGGGCGATCAGGTACGCCGACAAAGGGGCGGGCGGGAGGGCGCGGGTGATGAAAGACAAGCGGGCGTTCGGACCGGCAGGTAAACAGACAAGCAGGCAGAAAGGCAGAGGGACTATAGATACTTTATTCAGTACAAAGGGCCTGTCAGTATAGATAATACATAGCAAAACACTAAAATACAAGTCAATGTGGCAGGTTTTACAAAACACATTATATAGTTAATTACATTTTTTTTTACTATTTCGCTACTACTCATCATATAAAGTTATTGCTTATTAAAATTAGCAGAAACTATGAAAAACCGCGTGGCTTATACAATATCTTCATGACTACTTATATTGATAGATAAAAACAATTGCAAGACGTGTATAAAAATCTTTCGTTAATTATATCTACAATGTTTGGGTTTATCAAAAGACAATTATCATATTATATAGCTCCAAAACATTTACCCAATGTGAAGAAAAATATACTTTATGTACTACTCAAAACATTTAATAGAGTCAATTCTTTTGTTCATTCCTTTGTACATATGTATATAAAACAAGCTAGATTATTTCATAAACTTTTATTGTCTGATTATATTAATTCTTTAAATTTAATAACATTATTACACTTCCAAAAATAAGACAGTATGTATCTTGATCTTTATAATATGAAAATCTTTATAGATTAAGAGATAAATAAGACAACAACTGAACTGACAGAAGAGGAGAGACTTTTCTAATATCTTACCTTATCACATTCTCTTTGCGAAGTGGTAAAACCACCAAATATGACACATTTATCTTGGTGGAAATTATCGAAAATCTTGTAAGACATTGAGATAGATGGCTGCTGGCAGACTGAAAAGACAAAATAACAAAAATGTATAAACAGTTCTCATATTTGTTGTGGTCAAGATTGGATTGACACTTCACTAACTTCTGACGTTTTAAAATTTGGGGATCTTTACTTGATGCACGATAAAATTTAATGTTTACTCTGTCGTTTTAAAACAGTTCCTATTGGGCTAAAAGTGCAAGGTAAAAGGAAATGCTTTTCGAAAGTAATATTGAGAAAAAAAATGTACATCGGAAATTGCATCATGGTAAATATACAAACATGTGTACCTATTGTACCTGATGACATTTTGTTGTATTTTTAATATATTTCTTTATGCAATACATTACAAAATATTTATTTACAGGAGACAAATGATAATTTATACATAATCAAGAACTTAAAACGAGCATCTTAAATAGATATCTGTATCAACCTAAAATATGTCTCACGATAATAAATCAAAACATTTTAAAAACTTTTGTGAGTAAAATTATTATTTTACCATTACTTTAAATTCTATATAAAATATTGGTGTTCAGATGGCGTTCGTTTGATTCTGTTTTCTTTTTTAAAGGCGGTGGAGGAAAATCGGAAATGTCTACACATATCTCAATCATACGTCATACTTACAGTCACGCTGGAAATATGACAGTAGCACGGGATCGTTTGCATCAAAACCGAGGTTGGTTAACAACTTCCGGTCTGTAATGTAAAAGCTAATTGTTCATACTTTTGGCAGATAATGTTTATTAATAAAAAGCTGATATTTAAAATATCTAACATCATTAGGAAGAAGTATATAATATTTTCACAACAATAAAAAGTTTCGCCCAGAGGATGAACTGAGTAGACTAAAATCCGATTGGCCGCGGGCGCTAAAATGAAACTGAAAAACTCACTTAATACTTTTTTATAGTATAAACACTACCAGAAAAGAGTTTTCAAGTAAACTTACCTGTGTTTTCAAACAAACAAAAATATAGTCATTCTTTATAAGGTTCAATCGGTCCTTTAATACCTCGTCAATGCGCTATGAACTCTGTTCAGGTTTTAGATGTGTAATCAATTTCATGAATATTCGTGTAATGTCGGCATTTAGCGGTTTACGATGTTACATTTTCGGTCATTTACGTCAACACCCGGCCTTCGAAGAATAAAATCACCCGATTTTAGTTTTCCAATTTTATCCAATGAAATCGCGTCAATTTCGTCACTCCAAAATGGCGACAAGGAATCGCGGTCAGCGAGGAAGATTCGTCAAAAAAGCAAAATTAAAGCAAAGAAAGAAAGAAGTGTGTTTTTCACATGTTTTTGGAGTATTTTTATTTAGAAAAGTATACTGTAATTAACATGTAGAAAACAAATGGCATTACTGTGTTTTCTTTATTTTTCATTCATCCAAATTTGAAGTGAGATTATTTAAAGGTCAGATTTGAGGACGTCGATCTAGTACATAAAAATTAGCAGAACTTAAGTTAGCTGAGGCGAAAAGTTGTTAAAATTTGGAACATAATCCGGAATACAATGCTGATATAATAATGTGATATATCTTTTGTTAGGATTCAATTTAGTCACTATTACACATCTAATACCTTAAACGTGCGAGCAAATTTATTAAGAGGCGCTAGTGCCCTTCGATTGTTTGCATGCAGACCATGAACATCAGCAAAATATATAACAATCCTTTATTGAATACTCACAATGAAGAACATCCGTCATATAGTTGAGAAGAATGGGTTCGAACTGTTCTTGTTCTGCGGTCCAGTACAATACCAGGCCAGTCCACACGACTTCCCCCTCTGACCGATATTGAAAACCCGCCAGTGGTGAATTGACATAATGGACTATGTCTGGATAATCATTCTGACAGAAACTAGAATAAAAAAATCACCATCATCATCATTATAATTATCATCGTCATCTGGGGGCGCCCGTGACGTAGTGGTAGAGTCGCCGATTTGTAACTCCTCTGACTGCTTAGCCTCTCACCGCTTGGGTTCGAGTCCCGTTCGGGAGGAAAGACTTAATGTGAGAAGGTCTTCCAGCTTTGCGTTGCGCCGGTGGTTCTACCCAGACATGTGTCTGGGGTCTTTCTCAACCAAAAAGCTAGGCGTTGCTATATTGATCACAAATGGTCGCTGCAATGAATGTCAAAAACAAAACACGAACAAAAAATCATCATCATTGTCGTCATCGTCATTATCCCACCAAAAGGAATATATTATCAACGCATGTTTAACTACAGCTACAACCATTATCATCATCACCAGCTATTTCAATCATTTTCATATATATTCTAAACACGACCAACCCAACGACAGCTAGCACCATCATACTTAACATCGCCTGTTTATCTTTTTCTACCGCTTCATCAGCAGCATTCCGTTCAGCTTTTATCACTACAACCATTTTTATGACCACCATTACATCTACCCCCAACATCAGCACTACCAAAGCCACCACCATCGCCACAACCACAAACATCTTTGTCACCACCTTCCTCCCGCTCGTTCTCCCACAAACTCTTTATCTATCTTAGTTTCACGACCATCACCAAAAACTTACTTAAAGACTTCCTCCCATCCATTGTCGTCAAAACTGGTCGAGCCTTGTCCTCCTCCCGCGTAGATACTCAGGTAGCTGATACTACAACCGTTAGGTTCAAAAAACATCATCTGAAACTTGATAGCGGACGCGACATCTAGCCTCCAAGAACACTCCTGGACATGGCGGTCAATGTCTGAAGAAACATATACATGTAGTTAAGGAAGATGTGAAAACTCTTCAATTTTTGACAGGTGATTTTTTCTAGTGATAACAATTTTGGAATTGGTAAAGGCAGAGCCAAAGTTAAGCTTCCCTTCCGTATAACGGAGTATACAAAACATGCGTAAACTGTTTCGAAACTGGGGTTGTGGTTTCAAATCATGGGGGATTCAAACCATTTCGATGCACTTTTAAAAGACACCTACGCTTTACACAAGTACGTACTGGTATACTGGCATATGGGTCGTACAATACAAAACAGCGATACCGTAGAAAATTGGAACATGACAACTACTCTTGAAAACGTGGAATTTATCTACTCCGTACAAATGTGGGAATATCTACGACATGCAAACGTGGAATTTATCTACGACATGCAAAAGTGGAATTTATCCACTCCGTGCAAACGTGTAATTTATCGACGACATACGAAAGTGGAATATATCTACGACATGCAAACGTGAAATTTATCGACGACATGCGAAAGTGGAATTTATCTACGACATGCAAAAGTGGAATTTATCTACGGCATGCAAAGTGGAATTTATCTTATTTACGACACGCAAAGTGGAATTTATCTACGGCATGCAAACTTGGAATTTATCCACGACTTGCAAAAGTCGAATTTATAGACGACATGCGAAAGTTGAATTTATCTACGACATGGAAACGTGGAATTTATCTACTACATGCAAAAGTGGAATTTATCTACGATTTGCAAAAGTGAAATTTATCTAACGACTTGACCTACGACATGCAAAAATGAAAGGTTACATCTACGTTGTGTTTAAACAGGTTTTTGACACGCTGTAATAGTCAGATAAACATCAAAGAAAAGTGGACTTCGACGTCTACGCCGTGTAAGTAGGTTTTGACATATACGGCGTACACATGTGGGAATTATCATCTGCACAGTTCACACGTAAGATTTGATAGCTTCGTCATACAAATGGGGTTATGACAAAACAGCTGTAAACGTGACGCTATGCCGTTTAAAAAGGGGGGTGCATGTGGGTTACCGTGCACATGGCAGGTTAAGACAGCTGAACGTACTGTAAAAAAGAGCTAACAGTATTGCCAAAGTGAGCGTTTTGCAGATTGTGGGATGAAAGTTACTAAACTACTCACTGAAGATGTTGTAGAACATGGAAGTGATGTATCCACAGGTGGTGCCGTGACACGATTTCATCTCGCCATTACCTGACGTCTGATCTTCCTTACATGCTGAACACTCTGACAAGAAGTTGCAGAAAATACATCAATAAAAATCATTGTAAAAATCTGTCGATTAGATTTTGTCAATTCTGCTGATGCATGTGTTGGTTATTATAAAAATGGTCAATATAACTACAACTGCCGTTTCTATTGCAACAACTGCTTCTTCTATTCGTTGTCTATGCGACAAGTTTCTATAATTTCGACCAGAAGTTTTACTTTTTGCTTTTGTGCGTCATGTGTAGCAGCTTTTGTTTACTATAACAAATAACGAACCCAAACCGCGACCATAATTGTGTTGGTAAGGCAAAACAAAACAAAAACTAAAACAAAAAACGATTCAAAATTTTGACGTCGTTCCGTATGCATAGATCGCTACAAAGTACACACAATCAGCTATACAGTAAGTTTATTTCTCAGTAAGTGTCGCATTTAATATATTTTTACCTGAACCCCTCAGCTTCACTAGGAAACCTCGCGCGGACATATTCTGAGGCCATTTACCGGACATCAGCCTGACAATGAAAGAGTTTCGATCGTTGGTGAAGTACCCTGAAAAGTGTCCGAAATGGAGATCCACGTGGATGAACCTCGGTGCTATCTCCGCATCAAGAACTGTATGGAAACCGTTCCCGTAGACCGGAGATCCGTCATGGAGCCACAGTGTATCCGAGTGAGGCGTCCATGTATAGCCGCTTGAAGCTTCCTGCGAACGTGTTCATAAGACGAAATATGTGTATCAATTATACTAAAATAAAAACGAGGAAATATTGATATAAAGAAACAGAGATACAGACTGACTGACAGACAGACAGACGGAGAGAGAGAAAACAAAGAGAGAGACACAGAGAGAGAAAGAAAGGCAGAGAGAGAGAGGGAGGGAGAGAATGAGAGAGAGATAAAGATAGATAGAGAGAGAGAAGGAGAGACACTGTGTACAAATACTCTAAAGCTATAGCGTATGAGCTCATACCCGCAAACTACATAAACGACAGTGTACGAAAACTTCAGAGCTACAGAAAGTGTAGGAATACCTCATCACTATAGTGTATTAGCCCACACATCAAAGATGCATTAGTATACGAATACCCCAAAGCTACCGAAAGTGTAGGAATACTTCAAAGCTACAGTGTATGAGCCCACACTTCACAGCGACAGTGTTCGAATACCCCAAAGCTAGTGTATAGTCCTTATCTTAATGCTGCAGGCCTGAGAACAAATTACCCAGTATTCACAGGACCGGTATTATTCTATCACAAAGCACTATTATTGCAGAAGGCGAGAAATACCTATATCCTGTTCGGTTTAATCATATTTATACAATAAAAAACCGTCTGCACGGCATATACCAAATCTTTATATATCGATCAAAGCTTCAACCTAGTTGTCATTTAATAGAATGAAAAATTGTTTAACCATTATCTCATATCAACCAGTTTTAGAAGGGCTTTATATAAAAGCCTTTAATATATAGTTTGTTGTGTAAGTAAATCAACTTTTCCACGTCAGGCATCAAAAATGCAAAAACACATATAAGCATGATACCCTACTGCATTGCTTAAGTAGCAAGAACATTTCAAACTACATTTGTTCACACGTTTGTTTTGTTTTATTGTTACTTCGCACTAACACAATAATGGTCATATTGACGACATTTAGCTAATTATTGGTGGAGGAAGACCGTAGACTTATGTCTGGGTAGAACCACCGGTGTACCTCAAGTTTTGCCAACTAGATACCACAATAATAATGAATGTGTATATTCGTTGGTAAAATTCGATAATTTAACCGTTGGACACAAATGTCTGCCTAACAACACGGAATAGGTAAACCGCACAGGTTACGACACACAAAATCTGACTGTCTTAGTAGTAAACACAGATTAATCTAATCGACGGTTTGGTCTAGGTGTAAGTCATTTGTCATTTTGTCCGGTTCGAATCCCCACCAAAACGTTTTAATTTTTTATTTTAAAGTTAAATTGTTCAATTACGTGGCTGTTACCAATATAAAATAATGCTCTTTAACAGGTTCGAACTTATGCCATTTTCTTCATTTCTTTACCCCCTAGTACCTTTATCCATAAGACCAAGATATAAAAGTATAAAAGATAATTTACTGTGTGGTGTGGTGTGGTACATGTATGGTATGTAATGTATGTATGTAATGTAATGTATGTATGTATGTAATGTATGTATGTAATGTATGTATGTAATGTATGTATGTAATGTGTGTAATGTAATGTGTGTAACGTAATGTGTGTGATGTAATGTGTGTAATGTAATGTATGTAACGTAATGTATGTATGTAATGTATGCAATGTAATGTATGTAATGTGTGTAACGTAATGTATGTCATGTATGCAATGTAATGTATGTAATGTGTGTAATGTAATGTATGTAACGTAATGTATGTAATGTAATGTATGTAATGAAATGTAATGTATGTAATGTAATGTATGTAATGTATGTGATGTAATGTATGTAATGTAATGTATGTAATGTAATGTATGTAATGTAATGTATGTATGTATGTATGTATGTATGTATGTATGTATGTATGTATGTATGTATGTATGTATGTATGTATGTATGTATGTATGTATGTACATATACATATATGCTAGATATTATTGTGGTATCTAGTTGGCAAAACTTGAGGTATATATATATATATATATATATATATATATATATATATATATATATATATATATATATATATATATATATATATATATATATACATATATTCACCTGGCTTACGTGTACCTGAATTTGAGAGATGCAATGAACTATGTACGTTCAAATTATTGCGCGGGGACTATACCTGTTTTTATTACATGTTTGGTTCCAGTTTTATGTAATATGGCGTGTGCATTCTTAGCTGGTTACCAAATCATTTAACGCGCCCAGGAATTGTCAATATAAACACCGGTGAATATCACAAAATATTGACTATCAATTTCAGGCTAATTTACCAGTGGGAATGCGTGTATTTATTGGTTATATAATAATATCCTTCCTGAAAAAATATGATAAGCGATCATATTTGAACATTATTTAAAATACATTACCGAAATGATTAAGATCATTTCTGTGACACAATGCTATGTTTTGTGAGGGAAGAACACAAACACGGTTGTCTAAGTAGGAAGACTTGCGCTCTTTATATACAACATTCAAGAAAAACAACTATTGTAACTTAAATAAAGAGACATGAATATAAATTAGATTGTCGACGTAAGTGACGTTACCGTCTCTGTGCTTCTTGCCAGATCGACGTCAATCAACGTCACAGTGACGCCATTCGCTTCCTTAAAGTGAATCTGCCACTCACAGTCTAAATTGTTGCCATAGAAATTAGGATAGTTGGGCGAGGAGATGAAAACAGTTTGATCACGTGATGCCTCGACGGTATAGCCGCATTGACTGGGTGTTATAACATCTGTGAAGGAAACCAAACGAAAGATATCAGGTATGGTTCATTATATGCATTTGTAGGCATACGGTTAGACATAAAAGGATGTATTTTTCAATTATACATTTTGGTCTAACAACGTCATATTTTTCAAACCTAAAATGTCAATTACATCGACAATGGAAATCGCCGGCCTGCGTTACATTAACTAATATTTACTCGAAATCATTTTTGCTAACATGGCGCCATTAAGATGGTCCCATTTGGACACGCCCCTTTCTAACGACTGGTAGACGGAGATTGAAAAACGAAACATTTCTCGGCAGCAGGCGGCAATCAAGCCGAGTTGGCTGGGTGATAAGCCAATACTGTTACCACATAGCTTAAATACGTTATCCGACAGTTTGCCTATATGCAACTAACAAAACTTTACCCCTGTTTGGTGGAAACTGTGCATACTTTCTGCATACACTCAGGCAATAGTCTAAAAACACGCTTTTGAAAACGACCTCAATTTTCAGACAGTACAGTTCAAGGAAAACTAGTTCTAAATGTGTGTTTCTAATCTATGAATCAGCATTTCTGCTAAAAAAATACCGACGAGCGGATTACCCGGATGATGCTATAACGTGATCTCAAAAGTAAGTGATTTCGTGGTTTTCTTAGTTAACAAACATCCTTCCAGCGTATTAAAGAGTCACGCTTCTGACTCGCAAATAACGCTCCCAGGCGCACACACCTAAATCTCACTCGTAGAGAGGTAGAGTTTTCTTTAAGAGAACTGTTTTCGTAAACCATAAATTTCGCGATTAGCAATTAATGAACCTATGAACCACTTTTTTTAATAATTACAAGTTAATTATCAGCATTTCTTCAGGTGTGGAACATTTTAGCAGAGGATGTCATAGATAGCAAATACTATTGTATTGTTTAATTAAACAGCTAGTCGAAGTAAGTAAACACAATTTTACGGGATTTTTTCAGGTAGCACAAATGTATATGGTTGTCTGAGAAAAAAAATCTGATGCAAACTATCGGATAACACACTTTAAGAGTCAAGACTTCCTGACGCAATTATGATATTAAATATTAACCGGGTGGAATGTCGACCGAACCTGCTAACGACCTGTTGGATCGTAATATTGCTGCACCATAAATACCGACAAGGACTTGTGATTACCATCATCATTAACGTATGAGAATACAATATTTCTCATCTCAAATATTTGAAGCTTTGATTATCAAAGCTTTAAATTACATAAACCGTAAAATTATAAAAAACTGTATATATAAGATATCCTATTAGCTGTTTCAAATTTACATTGAAACTAGAACTATCACTGAATGCGATTCATACCCCCAATGTCCTTGACACATTTGAGTCAAGTTTGAAGAAAATCCTTCCATTAGTATAGAATTTATAGAGCGGACCTGACATATTGTCTAGTATTGATTGTAAGTAAATTAAAAGACATAAAAAGGGGCATAACTTTGTCAAAATGCAATACAGAGTTATAAAACTTGACCTGCATATCTTACTTGTGATACGTCATATATCTTTTAAGTTTCAAGCAAATACCTGTACTAATTTGAGAAATATTAAAGTACATGTTAAAATTTAAGAACATTTTCTAAGTCAATTTTGACCTTCAAGTGTGATCTTGACCTTAAGCCGGCACAAAGGTAACATGGGTTCTGCACATAACCTTGTTGAGTTAAACATTTGAGTAAAGTTTGAAGAAAATTCTTCCATTAGTATAGGATTTATAGAGCGGTCAAGGCATATTGTCTAATACTTGTTTGTATGTAAATTTGAAGACTTAAAATGGGCATAACTTTGTCAAAATGCAATACAGAGTTATGAAACTTGACCTGCATATCCTAATTTTGACACTTCATATATATTTTAAGTTTCAAGCAAATACTTTTTCTATTTTCAGAAATATTCAAATACATGTTAAAATTTAAGAATATTTTCTAAGTCAATTTTTGACCTTCAAGTGTGATCTTGGCCTTAAGCCGGCAAAAGAGTAACATGGGTTCTGCACATCCCCTTGTTGAGGTGAACACTTGAGCCAAGATTAAAGAAAATCTTTCATTTAGTGTAGGACTTACAGGGCGGACACGACATAATGTCTAATACTTGATTGTATGTAAATTTGAAGACTTAAAAGGGGCATAACTTTGTCAAAATGCAATACAGAGGTATGAAACTTGACCTGCATATCCTAATTGTGACACTTCATATATATTTTGAGTTTCAAGCAAATACTTATTCTATTTTCAGAAATATTCAAATACATGTTAAAATTTAAGAATATTTTCTAAGTCAATTTTTGACCTTCAAGTGTGACCTTGACCTTAAGCCGGCAAAAGAGTAACATAGGTTCTGCACATCCCCTTGTTGAGGTGAACACTTGAGTCAAGATTAAAGAAAATCTTTCAATTAGTGTAGGACTTAATACAGAGCGGACACGACATAATGTCTAATATTTGATTGTTTGATATTTTGTGGTGGTGGTATATAATAACGTACGATGATTTTTTTAATTAATATCATTTTCTTTTTACTATCATTGCCTTTGTTCTACCAGGGGAGTAAAATGACGCGCGTGGTATGATTATGTATTAAACAAATATACAGCAAACTCATGCTGTTTATAAAAAAAACAGGGTTGTGCAGAAAATAATTTACAAGCACGTTAAAATACAAGTATATTTAAAGGAGACGATGACAGGCTTAGTAACAGGAATTTTTTCACTTAGGTAAAGGAAAATGAGATTAGGACATTGACAAGTTTATGAAATACTAAAGTTGCGCGGCGAATATGGCCCGTGGGATACTAAAGTCTCGGTGCATCATTTTTAACAATTTATGTATTTATATACAGTTTCAGTTTTACGGTCAGTAATAGTTCTATGCTAGGATATGTCTTATGAAGATATACTCTATTGAAAACAGTCATTTAAAAAAGTAAAACGTAACATGTTTATTATACAGTCATATGTTTTCTCTTGCTCCTGTATATTTTCGACACTCAGTCTGTTCGACGTCCACACGTCAGTTCAACATGCTTATAAGGATCATATAACGGCCTTGTCATAGTATGCTGAATGTTTGTTTAATGTTCTGCTAGCTGCTTATAACGGTCTGATATATATATGATTGCCGACT
Organism: Sinonovacula constricta; assembly: GCA_007844125.1. Classification (NCBI taxonomy): domain Eukaryota; kingdom Metazoa; phylum Mollusca; class Bivalvia; order Cardiida; family Solecurtidae; genus Sinonovacula; species Sinonovacula constricta. The sequence continues at coordinate 36,570,974 of CM017565.1, forward strand.
GCTCTGCAAAGTAAACTGCTGAATGTTCTGCTGTGTTGAATGTTCTGCTGAATGTTCTGCTGTACTTAATGTTCTTGTTCTGCTGTGCTGAAGATTCTGCTGTGTTGAATGTTCTGCTGATTGTTCTACGATGTTGAATGTTCTGCCGTTTTGAATGTTCTGCTGATTGTTCTGCAGTGTAAATGTTCTGCTGAATGTTCTGATGTGTTGAATGTTATGCCGTGTTGAATGTTCTGCTCTGCTGAATGTTCTGCTGTGTTGAATGTTCTGCTGAATGTTCTGCTGTGTTGAAAGTTCTGCTGACTGTTCTGCAGTGTTGAATGTTCTGCGGTGTTGAATGTTCTGCTGTGTTGTATGTTCTTCTGAATGTTAAGCTGAATGTTCTGATGAACGGTTTGCTAAATGTTTTACCTTTAGTTTTTTTCGAGTGTTCTGTTAACTGTTATGCTGTGAGCGTTCGTGGTCTAGTGGTTAAGACGTTGGACTCCGAAGCGGAGGGTGCCGGGTTCGAACCCCGAAACTGACCACGTGATGTTAGTCCTTGAGCAAGACTATTTATTGCACATTGCTCCAGGTATTCAGTACCTGAGTACTGGTTCTACCCAGGAAGTGGACAGTCGAGAGGGATTAATATAAGTTAAAAGAACCTGTTTCCCTATCGACTATAAATAAATAGGTTTAAACTAACTGTTATGCTATAAGTTTTGACGCATAATTATTCTTCTGCTCATTGGCTATTTGTACACGAATTTACTTGGATTGTCTATGTTTCTACTTAACTGATTGATATTGAAGTTTGAATATCAATATGATTCTCATAATACTCGTAAATTGTAGAACCAACAAATCAAATATCATAGGGCATCACAAAAATAATCAAACTTCTTAAACAACACATTTTATATGAAAAAATAATAAACAAGAGACAATCTTACATAATGCTAATTATATAATGGATGCATACCTTTAACACAAACTTTTTCCCCGACAACTGTTTGCCCAGATGACGATAGCGGTGCTGCAGACGACACAAAGTTTATCAGGTTAAAGTCAACATTCGGAGGACAAACATGGAGTGTGCAGCTGTTTTTCTCAGGATCAAACTCCCATAGAAGACATCGGTCGTCGTCCTCACACGCTCGTGAGCATTCGGACATTTCCGGAAGACCGATGCTTTGTTGACAGAACTTCCGGTTTACCGCGACATCACGGACTGAACGAACGTTACTAACGTTACCAACGTACGTTGATTTTGTCGAACAGAAAGGGTCTTTGTTGACTGTGGATGTGAAAACATGTATTTGTTATTACATTGACGGACTTCGTCCAAAAAGGATCAAGCGCTATTGTTTTCATTTTTGGTGCAATATGCTTGTAACCGTTGTGTATCTTTTACACTGTTTAATTTGTATAGCTTAAATTTAAACAAAAAATGACTGACGGATTTAAAATAATAACATAAAGTAATTTTTAGATTAAAGTTAGATTAAAGTTATCTGTTAAAAGACATTTTTTCAGAGTCACAAATACAGTAACACTCACAATAGAAATTTCGGAATTCCTTTGTCATTTATATCGAAATTATCTAGGACATTTAAAAATAAAACATTATAAAACGATTTGTAATACTTTAGTTATATGATATTATTTTTAACTTCTATATGCAAGCCATGAGCATACGTTACGTAGTCGATGTTAAACCAATGTATATTTCATTCGATTTTGCTTAAAGTATTTTACACTTATATGTATAGCAACGTTCAGAATGAGACACTGCAAAGCATCTAAACACGGCATATGTTGTTTCAAAGAAATGGCGGAAATTCTTCTGTTGCCATACCCGCTTTTGGACAACCAACCAGGTCCAATTTCAAACATAGATGCTCTCTGAAGTTAGAGAACGTGACAGACACCAGCCGCGCTACAGTCGGTTCTGGCAACATTTCTGTGTACAATGTATGATTGTCTGTAAGGTTGAGATTGAATGTCTGAAAAAAAGTAAACAATGTTAAAGACCATCTTTATGCATTTATGTAGTTAATATTTGATATTCAAGTTATATGTCAAATAACTATTTTTCTGATAACGCTGCATATTATTCTCAAAACGGTTTGATTCATTATATCAAGTAATGAATCATAATTTTCTCTCAACAAGGTTTGATACTTATTGTCAAGTAATGAATGATAATTTTCTCGCAATACGAATTGATGCATTTTATCAAGTAATAAATCATAATTTCATCTCAATACAGGATTGATACATTTTGTTAAGTAATGAATCATAATTTTGTCTCAATAGGGGTTGATACATTTTGCTATGTAATGAATTACATTTTTTCTAAAAGGGGTTTGATACATTTTGTTAAGCAATGAATCATAGTGTTTACATGCCTTTCTCATTCAATAATCGTTCGGAAAAATAACTCAAAAAAATATAGCAATCGGAACTCCTCGGGTAATTCCGTCCTCGGGACAATTACCCCTCGGATTTATCTGGTGCAATTATACTTAAGAAAAATTGCTATCGTTTTGTTCGCCGAAATTCGAATGAAGAATATGCCTAGAATGTAGAATGCAAAAAAACATACACAATGGCATCGTTTGACAGCTGTGTGTCTGCTGCCCAGGGTAAATTAAAATTGGATGATTTAAATTTGAAGCCACAACAAAATAAAGTTTTACAGGCATTGTTTGAGGGGAGCGGTACTCGGGCTGTGTTGCCAACAGGCTTTGGAAAAGGTTTGACATATCAGATACTACCCTATATGTTGGCTGTAAGTGTGCGTTTCTGTAGCTCAATATATCACTGTATGATAATTGCATTATGTAGAAAAACATGTTTGTCCACTGCAGTGAGCTGTTATCCGAGCTGCCATCTATGTTTTGACGTCTGTCAAAAAGTAGTCCCATTCAGGGAAATGATCGAGGTGATCCGACAACCTACATATATCCGAGAGTTGATTCGTGAATTATCCGAGGTGTTCCGATTGACAAAAATAGCTGAGGAATTCCTAGTTATACACCATTCGCAACATTTCGAATATTTCAGTGCAGTAAACGGAAAAGAAAAGAAGGAAAAGGGAAGTTTAATTCATAATATGAGGCCGAGGTGTCCCCAGTCTTAAAAATGCTAGACCGGAAGACGCTTTACCCAGTCATTTTGTTGGCAATAAATAATCCTTAATAATTCTAGATTGGTGGCCACTCAAAGTCTGGAAAGAAACTACAAATGAAAACCGTTACCTGGTTATAGTTAAGATGGTCATCAACTTTAGACCACGTGGCCAAAGTCAAGGTCACTCGGTCTGTGCCTCTTAGTTGTAGAGCCACGCCCTCGATGGTGGTAACGTAAAGAAGGTCAATCTTGATGGGAAACCAAAAAGAAAAAGAAAGAGAACGTCGGACACAATTTTAGTTAATGAATAGATTGACTAAATGGCTCAGACTTAGTACGTCTTTTATATGGTGCAACAATAATTACCTTGAATAGCATAAACTAACCGCTCAAAACGGCAAAACTGGTTCATTAAACACTATTGACTTTGAAGTTTTAAGACTTTTGGGGTCTGCTTTGAAGTCCGATATGGGGTCGTTTTTGAAATCGCAAAAAGTATGTTTTTCCCAATTTCAATAAGAAATTTCCCAATTTAAAAAAAAAAGAGAAAAAAATGCAATTCTCATCACCAGTCAAATAAATGACATAATTGATTATTCACTCACATGAGAAATAGAGATAATGCTTTGTAAATGAGTGAAATATAAAAGGAGTTAAATGAAACAAATATGTTGTTTTTGTTTTGCTTTATTTGATATATATAATAGTGTTTGTGTTTTTTTTCAAGTCTTGTCTAAAACAATGCGAAAATTTCCCGATTCTTGGGGTCTAGTCATGTTCCCAAAATGGTGAGGAAAACACCTGCGTTGTTTTAGTACGTATTTAGGTATTAAATGTGAACATGTAAAATCGTTTAATACTCACATTTACTTCAAATGACACCCCATCTATACAACCCCATTCAGGTTCCAGAAAATGCAATTGTTTGAAAGTCAGACTGTCGTCTGATGTTGTTATTTGAATATCTTCGAACGCACGAAATTCGTGGAACATCTGCCCGCAAGAAAGGACTGAAATAAACGTGTTACCTCATCAACATACATGTACCTCGTAATGTGTGCCGTTACACTAACCGTATATATTTTCCGGGAGATCTCCGCATAATGTCAATGCCTAAAACCGACGAGTTATCTCCCGTTACATACCGCTAGCGCGGTTCTTTTCTTTTCGCAAAAGAAGTTTACCTTATTCTTTTCTAAGGCTATTGGACAGCCCAAATGTATGTTATTTGATGCGTACATCCTTACGGCTAGGCTGTTACATAATGTAGAAAATCTTGTAAGTATCAGTTACATGGCATGTTTCTTAACATTAAACTAGGACTGTCTTGATGTTTGTTCTCTTGGATTTACATGATAATTCAACTATTCCTCATGCATCAGAATTTCATTATAATCAACATGTTGGCATTTTATATTTTACGACATTCAAGAATTCTTGATCTTTTATTTCTTTAGGCATGAGACTCACCATAACGCAGCATTGACAAGACCTGAAGCATCTACAGCTGTACGCATTCCCCTCGATTAAATTACAACCTGTTCCAACATGTATATCAAATACAAATCTAACCATAAAACTAACTATACTCTTGGTACATTAAGGATCACAATGAACACTTAGTTAGTTAGTTACTACAGAGTTCGGGCTGAAGCTATCTTGTATCAGAAGAGGAATCTGAGCTTAGAATGTTTGTTGCACGAACTCGTTTATTAGTTTAAGATAAAGGGGTAAGGGTGGGTAAATATAAATACTCAAAATTATAGTTGTACTTGCCTGAACCAAACAACTCGATGTATTCTGTATAAAATATATAGTCCTCCGGCTGTGACCTTTCATTCTCGGGCAGACCGGAAGTAAATGATTCTATGGTGACGTAACGTCCAATCAGGTAATGTGAGCACGTGATCAGAAGGGCCTTGAACTCTAATAGGCCTTCAATTTCGGAGCACAGATGGCCACCAAAGTTTTTGAACTCGTCAGGATGTTCGTGGACCCATACGGCAATGTTGTACAAGGCGTAAGGGATCGTCTCTGGTAAGTTACATAAAGTGAAAGGGTTTTTAATTTATAAGTTCTCTCGAAATGTGTGGGGTTTTTTTTCGGCGTAGCTGTCTAATTTTGACCTACTTGCAGATGCTATGCCAAGGTAAGTTCGGGTGAATATCAAAACGAGTCACATTGGTAGAAATTATATTATCCTATAACATCCGTATACTTATCTTAAGAGTGAACAATAAGACTACCTATTAAACAGAGACCTATACACTGTGTACAAAAGCATGTCCATACCACTGTTTCCCGCAAGTACAGTGCAAACTTCTGCGAATTCCTACTAATGCCTGCTACCTTTTTAAAACTGCAAGCTGCACTTTATTGTTACAAGCTACGCTGTTTATAAACACTGAATACTCGTTTGTTTGTTTTTCTCTTAAAACAAAAACAAAATCCTGTTATTGCCAGCAACACTATCGTCCCCATAAACAAAACATTCTATTAAGAGGCACCGCACTCCAGAGCGGCGCCAACAACTCACATCATCCCACTTTCGTGTGTAGACTAAAACATTGTATAATCTAGCTTGAGAGGAAAACTGAACTTTGCTTGGTTTTAAAATGTATTTTTTTCTTAGCCTGAATGCTTCTTTTTGCATTGATGTGTTTATAACGCATATGTATTTTACAAGGACATATAACTGATTTTTTAGAAATTTTGATAAAATAATAAACTAATTAATAATTGGCTACCTTTATTTCAAGGGTTATATTCAAACGCAATTTTTGTCAGAAAATTTATCGTCTTTTTGGTGTCTTGTAACATCCCTATTTACTATAAAAATAACCGACCAGGCAATGTAAATTAAATTTTATCTAAATTTATGCCTCACTGACAAACACACCAAACGTTTTAAAGCCCCACCTGCGCTGCACATATTTGAAATAAATGTCTGTTTACAATAAATCCCCACTAACTAAATAATGTGCTAGTTATTTTGCTAGACTGTATAATAAACTTTGCGCAGTTTAGCGTTAGAACAGGACACACAGGAAGTCATGATCCGCTCTTCATTTTATTTAACTTACACTAGAACCAATCATTGCACCTTTTGTTTTTCTTTTAGCTGACGTAAACACGTGTCGCAAATTCGCGCATGCGCAATTAGGATATTGCCAGGTTGAAGGACGGCATGTTCATGTACAATTTTATGATAACAGGTAATATTTGACTTCATAATTCAACAAAGTTGAGATTGTTCACATAAAATTTTAAAAGATACAAATATGAACAGATGTGACCACGCTACTTTAATATTTATGATAATTAGAATATAGTATTGAAGACAAAAATAAGCATTGTATTATTAAAGCGACGAAACAACAAAACGTCCATACATAAACACCTGTTAATTTGTTTGCCGATTTGGTAGCAATGATGGTACATTTTGAGATCGGATAGGGTAGCGTAATGTGAAAAGTTCAATGACTTGTTAAAGTCTAAATAACTAGTCAGGTGGTATAGCTCCCTTGCTAACGCTCAAGCAAATATAAGGGTAGTTCCACGTCTGGCTGACCGGTGTCAGATTAATGTGAATGGGCGTGATATCATGCCAGGTGGTTACGGCAGGCTATACACTGTGAAGGCAGCATTATATCTGCTTTAAATGAACACCGTCTTCATATAACTGAAATACAGATAAACCCCACACAAACAAACAAACATGCCACATAGAGCCACACGATCCGTACTTCATATGGATCTAAGTTTCTAAGTCACTATGGAACCATCCAGCCTGTTGTTTAGGCGGGACATATACCCATGACTTGATCACCTCAGGCACAAGATTTTAGCTGAAACGGCTTAAAATACATGTCATTGAAAAGTGTCACAATGTTTTTGGTTCTCTAATTTCCAAGTTAACAAGTTTCTCAAGAACGGTTTGTTCACATATAATCTTATGATCAGAAGTGGTATGTTAGGAAATAATTCATTATGGTTAAACTAAAATGGTCTTTGCTGAAAATGAAAACTGGAATAACTGTTCTAAGTTGATTTTAATCATAATTCATATGGCAAAAAATTACATACCTTCACTTTCTTTGGATATAAACAGACCCGTCACGATATATCGAGCAGGCAGGTGCACTCTCACCCATTCCAAGCCACCATAAATGTAGTTCTCTGGAAAAAATACTTTTTAATAAAAATACACATGTATCTTATTTTCAAACTAACTCAAAGACAGATCTTAGAAGTTATAAATAAATAAATAAAATTGCACTTTTAAAGATAGTTACCGACAGTTTGGACCCACTCGTTTTTGCAAACAGGGATTGCCTGTCCGAGCGAACTCTGTGCAGACAGTCGTTTATAAACTAATAGAACCACATGACTACTAACGTTTAAGCTTTGACGTCGATATATATTTTCAGCTGAAATCCGTCATGCTTATTTATAGATTTAAAAAGAATTGACATTTAAAACGACTAAATTCACGATTTATGCTGTTTTAAACTTGTTGTAATGTTGTAAACAGCCATTACTTAAACTAAATTATACGTTATACGATATGCATCGATTATGCCCACATTCCTGAGAACATGAGTAAGAAACTGTTACATGCATTAGATATCAGCAAACTGACAGGTACTACCTTTAAGCATGTGACTGACCATTGCAAAATCGAGAGAAAGAGTAAAAATTAAATCCAAGAAATCCAAGAGCTCATGATTTTAGTAAGAGATATATTAGTACACGTCTTACCCAACTGTTGTAAAAGGTTACAAGTGTTCATGGTTGAGGACATATTCCTCTATACGCTATACTTACGTTTGAATAATTCTAGGAGAGATATCGGTACTTCCTGTTCAGCCAATTTAAGGTTCGTGTCGAACGGCGAGTGTGTGGCGATAATTCGATATTGTTGGTCCACCGACTTTTGCTCTAAAACAGTGACGAAGTAATTAGTAAGAAGGAAGATATGATGCCAAAGGTGTCAATAACAGATATTTTAAAAAGTGCAAAAAAAGCTGGTGTAAGTAGGTAAATTCTAATCATAAAAATAAAGACACCTTAAAGGCAATAATATAGACCATAGATAGAGGCCTACCAAAAAGTGTGTAAACGGTCGTAAACAAAGAGGATGCGAGTTGTCGTGGCAAAGAGGGCGCAAATGGCCATGGTAAAGAGTGCGTAAATTGTCGTGACACAGAGGGCACAAATGGCTGTAACAAAAAGGGTGCAATTGGCCGTACAAAAGAGGGTGCACATGGTTGTAACAAAGAGAGTACAAATGACCCGTGACAAAGAGGGCGCAAAAGGCGTGACAAACAAAGCGCAAATGGCCGTGGCATAGGGAGCGCAAATGTCAATGGCCGTCGCGTGTCGATGGTATTATAGGGGCGTTAAGGCCGTAACAAAGAGAGTGCAAACGGCGGGAACAAAGATGGTGCAAGTGGATGCGACCAAGAGGATGGCAATTGCCGTGACAAAGAGGGTGCAAAAGGCCGTAACAAAGAGCGTGTCAGCGACCCTCACAAATAGCATGCCCATGTCCCTAACAAAGAGCGTTTTAGCGACCCTAGCAAAGAGCGTGAAGCGGTCGTAACAAAGAGCCTACCCATGGCCCTAACAAAGGGCGTGCCAGCGACCCTAACAGAGAGCGCGCCAGCGACCGTAACAAAGAGCGTTACAGCGACCGTAACAAAGAGCGTGCCAGCGACCCTAACAAACAGCGTGCCAGCGACCGTAACAAAGAGCGTGCCAGCGACCGTAAGAAAGGGCGTGCTAGCGACCCTAACAAAAAGCGTGCCAGCGACAGTAACAAAAAGCGCGCCAACGACCCTAACCAAGAGCGTGCCAGCGACCGTATCAAAGGGCGTGCCAGCGACCGAAACAAAGAGCGTGCCAGCGACCCTAACAAAAAGCTTGCCAGTGACCGTTACAAAGAGCTTGCCAGCGACCGTAACAAAGAGCGTGCCAGCGACCCTAACAAAGAGCTTGCCAGCGACTTTAACAAAGAGCGTGCCAGCGACCCTAACAAAGAGCGTGCCAACAACCGTAACAAAGAGCGTGCAAGCGACCGTAACAAAGAGCGTGCCGGCGACCTAACAAAGAGCGTGCCAGCGACCGTAACAAAGAGCGTGCCAGCGACCGCAACAAAGAGCGTGCCAGCGACCGTAACAAAGAGCGTGCCAGCGACCGAATTAAAGAGCGTGCCAGCGACCGTAAGAAAGGGCGTGCCAGCGACCGTAACAAACAGCGTGCCAGCGACCCTAACAAACAGCGTGCCAGCGACTCTAACAAAGAGCGTGCCAGCGACATTAACAAAGAGCGTGCCAGCGACAATAACAAACAGCGTGCCAGCGACCCTAACAAACAGCGTGCCAGCGACACTAACAAACAGCGTGCCAGCGACCGTAAGAAAGGGCGTGCCAGCGACCGTAACAAAGAGCGTGCCAGCGACCCTAACAAAAAAGCTTGCCAGTGACCGTAACAAAGAGCTTGCCAGAGACCGTAACAAACAGCGTGCCAGCGACCCTAACAAAGAGCGTGCCAGCGACCCTAACAAAGAGCGTGCCTGCGACCCTAACAAACAGCGTGCTAGCGACCCTAACAAACAGCGTGCCAGCGACCGTAACAAAGAGCTTGCCAGCGACCGTAACAAACAGCGTGCCAGCGACCCTAACAAAGAGCGTGCTAGCGACCCTAACAAAGAGCGTGCCAGCGACCGTAACAAAGAGCGTGCCGGCGACCCTAACAAACAGCGTGCCGGCGACCTAACAAAGAGCGTGCCAGCGACCGTAACAAAGAGCGTGCCAGTGACCGCAACAAAGAGCGTGCTAGCGACCGTAACAAAGAGCGTGCCAGCGACCGTAACAAAGAGCGTGCCAGCGACCGTATTAAAGGGCGTGCCAGCGACCGTAACAAAGAGCGTGCCAGCGACATTAACAAAGGGCGTGCCAGCGACCGTAACAAAGAGCGTGCCAGCGACCCTAACAAACAGCGTGCCAGCGACCCTAACAAAGAGCGTGCCAGCGACATTAACAAAGAGCGTGCCAGCGACACTAACAAACAGCGTGCCAGCGACCCTAACAAACAGCGTGCCAGCGACCGTAACAAAGAGCGTGCCAGCGACCCTAACAAACAGCGTGCCAGCGACCCTAACAAACAGCGTGCCAGCGACATTAACAAAGAGCGTGCCAGCGACCGTAACAAAGAGCGTGCCAGCGACCGTAACAAAGAGCGTGCCAGCGACCGTATTAAAGGGCGTGCCAGCGACCGTAACAAAGAGCGTGCCAGCGACATTAACAAAGGGCGTGCCAGCGACCGTAACAAAGAGCGTGCCAGCGACACTAACAAAAAGCGTGCCAGCGACACTAACAAACAGCGTGCCAGCGACCGTTACAAACAGCGTGCCAGCGACCCTAACAAACAGCGTGCCAGCGACCCTAACAAACAGCGTGCCAGCGACCCTAACAAACAGCGTGCCAGCGACACTAACAAACAGCGTGCCAGCGACCGTTACAAACAGCGTGCCAGCGACCCTAACAAAGACCGTTCCAACGACCATAACAAAGAACGTTTCAACAACACTAACAAAGAGACTTCCACCAAGAGCATGTTGTCGACCCAAAAAAACAACAACATTCAAATGGCTACAACAGTGAGCATCCCAACGACTACAACAAAAGTCTGTGCCAACGATCACAACAAAGAGCATGTCAAAAGTCCGCAACAAAGAGTGTGCCAACGACTTCAAAAATAGCGTATCATCGACCAATATAGATAGTTTCCATGTGATGTCATTTGCACTGATAAGACAGTTTAAGGCTGCCATCTTTGAAGGCAGAAGCTAATGCAAGCCGAGATCTGGAAATATGTTCTGTATTAAACTCACTACTATGTCGTTGTTTTTTCAGTCTATTTTACAGAATTTTATATCAAATTCAACAGCTTTTATGAAGTATTTTGAATATCAAAACTATATTTTGAAAGTTTAAAAGGTAAAAAATACAACCAAATAGGATATACTATTAATTTTGTTAAAGGATGTGCCAATATTTTTTTGTTTTTATGATTATAAATTCTTTGTGCATTAATTAATTTTAAAAATATTGTATTTATAAAGTATGAATTTCAAGAGCTTTCCAATGGTGTATAGCTATTAATTTTTGGACCACAAATGAACAAATAATATGAAAATAAAATTAACGCTTCTATACAATTCATCTAAAAATCCCTTGAAGTTGCCATCAAAGATGGCTGCCAAGATTTTCACTGATGTGGAAACGATCTATAAAGAGCATGTCAAAGGTTTGTACCAAAGGGAGGGGCAACTACGGCAACAAATATCGTGCTAACAGGTGTAGCCCTGGTGGTGAGAAGTGTGGCGAAAACAGTTATATAGATTGTACTGTAAAATCAAATGACTTGTTACATACCACACTCTGTGATGTTACATGGCTTCCACTGGACCCGGCTACTTTTTTCATAGTAACACATCGGGGTGTCGGCATACAAATGTCTGAAAAAAAACTCGTAAAAAAGTAAAAACTACGGATATGACTACTCTAAACTGACCAATCAGTACGTGGTTATTTTGGTAAGATTGTATACCAAAGCCCAAAACAGTACCGTTCAACTAAAAAATGCCATGCGTATCGATCTGTACGTTACCCTCACGTGCCCGGTTGGATTTGTTTTAACATTATGCAAATTAATTTACAAACGCCGCTAACAAGTTCGCTAAATCCGGGCCATTTAACGGAACTTCCGTCGTAGTTTTCGCTGCGAGACCGCCAGATATGATTGTCGTTAAAGCCATACTAACACGAAGATTTTCCTACCTGATCCGTAACGGTTTTAACATGTAAATGACACGTAGCGTAGTAATACATAATGCTATAAACTAATTTGTCCGTTAATTTAGGAGCTGTATATATGCTACCTATTTGTCATCTAAGAGTTATTTTAACCACAAACCATTCAGAACTGCTTTGAGAGAGTAAACAATATGTCTATCAGCGTTAGTGTGGCTTTAAGGGGCAATGCATGTACTCATTGCGTTCTCAATACATATATTTAAACCTTCTAGTGTGTGTATTATCAGTCCAGCCGTTGTAAGCTTTTTAAATTCGTACTTACTCCCGTGGACATGTTGTTTTACTGTAACATTAACAGTTTCAAATGGACTGTGGATGAACAATATTTTTGAAATGTTTTAGAAACATTATAAGCTGAAAATATGCTAGCCTGAAGAAAAAAAAGATAAAAATATAATTGAAAAAAAATAATAAAATGCGTTTTTTGTTCATGAGAACCAAAGACCTCTGGCATTTCAGTCCAATGCTCTTCTGACTGCTCCACTGAGTCTTTTCACATGCATTTTATATAGCTTTATTACACATTTCAACCAACACAATAGTAACGTGCATAAACCACGCATGTTTCAACATAACCTTTTTTTTTATTTTGAAGTTTTTCCAATCGGCGCTTATTTATTTGTTGTGTTGTGTTGTTGTGTTTTGTTAAAATATGGCCGAAGGAGATGTCATTTGCAATTTTTTTATTCATATACCATGTGAAAATTCTTTACGTTATGAATTGTTAGAACCGATTAACGTTTTTTTTCCTTGGAGATAGTATTATTTTTAAGAGATAATCATAGTTCTTGTTTATTGAAGTCGGATGCTTACTTTCTGCAGTAGTTCTTTGTCCTATACCGGCTACTGGCAAGCGAACTGATCTTTTCCCAATCCAGACATACTTCGCCAGTTTCCGTAATATTCGTGCGACCTCGGTAACTTCCGAACTTGTCTCGGGAATATCCGCATTCTGCCCGCACTGTTCAGAAAAAATATTTAAGAAATAATTAAATTAGCATGTGTTCCCACGCAAAGGAAGGTCAGAAACTAAGATAAATTATGACAGAAATAAAACAGTGGAGAAAGTGATTTTTGAATAGAGTAAAATAAGTTTGAACAAACAATATTATAAGAACAAATTATATCATGTGTTTATTCGATAAAAAATGCAAGGTGCTTTGATTTTATGAACATGTGAGGTTACAGAATTCACAACATATTACCTCAAAAATGTTTTGAAATACACATATACAGCTTTGCAGAGACAAAACTGTTTTCTTTCTCTTTTCATTTTTGTATCGCATCAAATTTAAAAGAATATGATATTACAATTAATATTCTTACTTAATTAACAGAGAGTAGCATTTCATATGATTTCAAGGCTTATACTTGTACTTGTACTGGCATAAAGAAATTTCAGGGCGCATATATACTAACAATTGCCGATGAATATTTCGATAAAATACATTGCTTGTTTGTTTTCATTTTAATGCTTTCTGTCGTGCTTTCTCCGTTGTTGCCTGCTACTTTATGTATTGAAGTTACAAGCTGTGTCGTTAGAAAAGAAAACATTCTTCGAAACCTTGTCAAAGCGATGCGGATATCTGTTTTCCCTCATTCATCTAATTAATCCATAAAAGATTATGCTTTCCAGAGTTTACCAATAAACGCAGTGCTTAAACTTTTTCTAAAAATTATTTGACCATAACTATAATTTACCCCAAGGCGAATATACGCAGAACTCCAGTTGAAGATGACCAGTATCCAGTTGTCTGTTGGACGCCAATTGACCGGAAGTGGAGGCCGGAAACTTGTACCACTCTTCTGTCGTTTCCATGCCAACAATGTCAGTGCAGACGCTTCTGCCACCAGGCTAAATAAATATGTAGCATACTGATATAAGTGAAATATACGACGAAATGCACAGAGTTAATGATTCCGACATGTAGAGACTTTAAAACGACGTTTGTCTGTACCACAAACTAGCCGCAAAAAAATATTACCTGGACAATACCTCATCATAATTTTAGACAAAGTCTTTTCCGAACTTGCCATCAGGGGCGGATCCAGAAAATTATGGTGGAGTGAGGGGAGTGTGAATCAAGGTCAAGTCAACAAATATATCCGACCAAAAATAATTTCATTATGCATCTTAGTAAAACATTGTTGTATGGACAGATCTCGTAAAATCCAGTTTATTGTTGTCCTATACCTGTCGGAAAAGTAAACCACAATGCCACAATCGTCATTACAAACATTATACTTCCTATCTGAGCCACGCTGCACAGTAAGCTATTTCTAAACCAAGAAAACGATGTGACGACTAATGTCAGTTCCTCCACGTCATCCGCTGTGACGTCGATGTCTATTTTTAGCAGGAATCCCAATCGTTCTAATTTAGTTATTTACTGATATTGTTACATATATAAGATGTTGGCAAACTGTCGGATACCACCTTTAATTTTTGGTGCAATAGTTTTTAAAAAAACGCAGAAAAGATAATCTGTCTGAAGCTGCGTTGAAATTAGAACTAACCTTTATTAAGATAAAAGAGTACTCTGTCGGCCACCGAGAGGGCCGGTTCTCGTTCTTACAACACAGTGACAGACTGATGCTGGAAGCTGGAGGGTGCACGGATATAAAATCAGGGACAGGTTCCGGATTGTCGACAAGTTGGTACCCGGACACAATAATGGTATCGTTGTACATGTCTGTCAAAATAGGGTGCAGGTTTTAAGAGAAATATTTAGGCGACACGATATGATGTTTATTATTAAACGACTTAGAAATAATATGCGATTGATAAATGTATATTTATCAATCGCAAAATGCCAAATAATTTAAACATATAAAAAACATTTACTTTACTTAAAATATGTTTTCGAGAACAGTCATAAAAATTATGAAAATATCATGAATTGTCATATTAATTGCTCGTGAATCCAACAACCTATTCATTCACGTATAAAAACATAACTATAATATCCATATGATATGATCACAAGATCGAAATACAATAATGTAAACATACGACCATTCTTTTGCCGATAACATTGTCGAAAACTAATAGGTATCAATTATATGTTTCCAAAATATGGATAGAGAAATGACGTCAATAAAAATAAAGCAAATATTCAGGCTTACTTGAGGGGCATGGTGCCGCTTTATACACACAGTACTGTCCTGACGGCCATGTTGGAGGTTTCTGTCCCACACCCGCCCGCTGCTGCATAAAACACAACCGAAGGTACCAAGACCGTAAATCTAGGGGACCTCGAAAATGTGGCAGCTCCGGCCAATTGTTCTTCCACACCGGAACTGCGTCATCTACAGGCTGAAAGTGAATGCTAATCTCTTTCCAGACATTCGGCTGCTTCTGTGGACATCCGAAGATGTGTTCGGGGATGGCAAAGTTGTCGTTTGGCCAGTTGTGGATAATTGGTGGTTTTTCACACTCATAGCCGCGCCATCCATTAGCACAGTCACATCGGCAGCTGTCTGTGTTTAGGGATCCGCCGTTCTGGCAAGATACGCCAAAGCAGTCTGGAAGAAATATGTTTTAAAAATAATAAAACCAGAATCCCTCAAGACATACCCAGAGGAATGAAAGGGATTTAAAATACATTTGCAAGAGTTTTGAGCACTGTTCGATTTAGATAGATAAGTCAATTTAAGTTTCCACAAAATGAAGGTGTGTTGTTTGTTTTGTTTGTTATTGTTGTTGTTTTGTTTTTTGGCGGGGGACAAAGTAAAATACTATCACTTGAAATTAGTAAAGCTTTTACTTAATGCGATGGGGCGTGCTAAGAGCAAAGAACAGTGAAATGATTTTATCTTTCTTGCAGCGTAAACAACATGGCCGGGATATGAGTTTGGATTAATGATTAAACTATAATGCATTGTATTTTGAGCACAAAAATACGGATTCGTGTGAAAAAAAGGTAGTTTAATAAGTATAGTGACCTGTTGCTTTATAGTAACCTAAATGTAAATATTTGTAATCTGGCACACGTATATTCGGAATCGTCATGTTACCTCCGTTTTCAACATCATCAAGAATGTATCTCGCAACATAATCACTTCTGTTTTCGACATCATCAATAGGTTATCTCACCACATCTTCACTTCCATTTTCAAGATCATAAAAAATGTCTCTCACCACATCTTCACTTCCGTTTTCAACATCATTAACAATATCTCTCAACATAACTTCATTTCCGTTTTCAACATTTTTATTATAGCCAACAATGTCTCTCACCATATTTTTACTTCCGTTTTCAACATTTTCATTAATTTTCATAAAAAATTCTTCTGTGAACCACATTTTCTCTTACATTTTCAACATTTTTACTATCATCAACAATGTATTTAATCACATTTTCACTTCCGCTTTCACAATATCCCCCTTTTCCCCTTTACTTTATCGACTTTGTCCCTCACATCTCCATTCCGGATTATATACATTATATAGAATAATATAAAGAAAAACACACAATAAAGTAAAATTTAAGACAAATCGATAACGATAATCATGCGAAATTAAGTTTACTAAAGATCGCGAAGGAAAAAAAAAAGCCAAATAAAATATGACAAAAAATAAAACTCACCTGGTATGTTTAGCGATAAAGTTGAGAGGTTCTGCCGGAGCAGAAACACTACGGGTAGAATCCCAGACAAAACAAACAACACCAGGATCCAGTGTTGCTCCATGAAGAGGCGCCTACTCAATGAAACTATTAAAACGTCGACAATTTGATGCAAATGACATACGCATGGAGAAATATAATAACACGTGACACTTACGCTAATTCTCGTAACTTTTCGGAGAATTTCGGAAGATACTTGAAAATACGACGATTGTCGGATTTGAACGCCAAAAGTTAAGTTTGCTACAAAGGATGATGATCTTTTTATCGCCCACGTTAGATTTTCTGTTGAAGAAAGTTGTCAAAGTATGGCGGTTTTTGTTGTTCAAATATTGTATAATACTGAAATTTAAGTATATTCACAAATGTTTATTATACATGTATATTAGTATAGGCCTACGCATTGACCCTTCGTCCGTTTATATTACAATGTGGCTAAGTATATACAGTTTCAGATTTTTTATGCGTAATAATTTAGAGCTTTCTCAGTTTTGTACATTATATGAAATTGAGTCCTCTATTTAAATTGTCACAACCTCATAATTTAATTTCCAATAAATTTATTCTTATTACCAAAGGATTTATTTTCAAGATGACGAGAATCGTAAATGGTTTCAACTTTAGAAGATATTTAACCGATTTTATGGTACCGGTTGTATTAGACGGGTTATGTTTTATATCCGTATTTGTTTTCATTATGATATCAGGGATGTTTTCTAATGTTTTAAACCAGTCGCTGTTTTTAGTTATAGCAGCTCGGCACATGTTACTGATAAATTATTTAGTTATTACGCCATGGTATCAGCATTGTGTCATTTGCAAGTTCAACCGCTTACAGTTTCGCTGTATCACTGTATCTTGAAGTGCTTTGATTTATATTGTTGTTGTTGTTGTTTTTTTGTTGTTGTTTTTGTTGTTGTTTTCTGTTATGCTACAGTTTATTTATGCTTACAAGTAATTTTATTTTATTTTTTAAAATGGGATTGTAGCAACTCGGCGTAATTTTTAAAAATTACGAAATGAAGGAAACAGAAAACAACAATTTAACATTTGATCTTCGTTATAAAAACGTTTAGTAACTTCAGTACAGCGACATTTTTGTACCTATACTTTCCCTCAAAGTACCGGTATTCATGTTGTGGTATTAGATTGTTCACAATCTATTCGGTAAGAAACCTAGTAGGGTAAAACAACTTTCTTGACATTTTATCAAACACTGAGGTATTCTGATTTACTGAAAGAAAGCAAACATAATTTTTAAGAAGCCAATGTCTCGCTTCGGCGACGGAGGATGATTGGTAATCCTGGGGCGTATGGCTAAAAAGCTTTGAGTTGCCTTTGATGGTATTGATGAATTGTGGTAGCGAAATCGGTAGAGCGAACGGGGAGACCCCGGGTTCGAACCCGGGCCGCGACATACCAAACTCGTAAAATCAGGTAGTGGTATAACTCCCTTGCTAACGCTCAAGCAAATATAAGCGTAGTTCCACAAGTGGTTGACCAAGTATCATTTCTGGTGTCGATATTTATTTTTGACTAAACTCCCCACTGTGCTTATTTTAATATTTGGGAATAAAGGACATTTAGAGCGATATATTTCACGATTTGTACTGTCAAACAATTGTGGTTAGGTAATGGTGTTTCGTCATTCGTAGTTACAAACAGACTTTACTTAAACTAATCCTATGCAGGAGTTCTGTCCATTCCCCAGAACCGAGGTAAGATGTTGTTTTAAAAATAGACAAACTGTCGAACACTACCGTTAAACAAAAGAGACTCTTAATCATTAAATGTGCCAATCATTTGTTATGGACGTTTTATTTATTTCTTTAAGCCCATTGCAGCCACAAAATTATGGTTATAAAGACCCGTATTATAGTCGGAGAAAGACTCCACAATACGTCTGGGTAGAACCACAGGCGCGCCGCAGTTCAGATGGTTAACATCCCATCTAAGCGGGACTGAGACCAGCGAAGAGGTGCGTCTCAGTGAATCTCCTCACTCAGCCGTGAGCGCCAATACCCCAAAAGCGTGTTTTTTTGTTGTTGTTGTTGATGTTGTTGTTTTACTTGCTCTGTCCTTGCCAATGGTTGAAGCCAAAAAAGTATGTGTAGTTAAGGTAAATTATTAAATATAAAAGTAATAATGATCAAGGAAACGCAGAAACATATTACAAACATGGCTGTATTTTTTAATAAACCCATCTGACATAGAAAAATTGTGTTGACATGTTCCACACAGGAGAAAATGAATTTGCAAGGAGGGTAACTTTTCTACACACTCGACACAAGATTGTTGTAGCGGTTATTTCCCTTGGAATTTTATATGGCTGCCACTGAACAAGTTGCCGAAAAACACACAATCTTAGTTTTAAATTGGAAGAAACTACACCATATAGACATAGTTACATGTTCACCGTTAAAATTATTCCATATTGCACATGTCATATCTATGATGTATAGTAATCTATGCGCATGATACACATTGTACAATATTCAAAACTCTTTGTTAATCAACATGTCTCGATGTAATTTCCTTGTAATTTCCTTGGGGGTTTTGTGTGCGCTCTTTTTTGTAATTAAACGTTTAAATGCACAGGCCAGTTAATGTAAATTAATGTTACCTATACAAGTGTCTGTTTAAGATGCAATCGCTGTCTGTCGAACCATGTCGTTTATTTCACGTGGGAATCACTGTCAGTTGACATGTGACTGGTTTAGGTTGCTTTATTCCAGTTAGTTCTTTCGTTCTACGGTCAGTGTATGACCACTTCACATGGCAATTTGAGTGGCTAAGTACTCGTGTACTTTTAATATGTAATATTTCACAAGGTCTGATACGTCTGGTGTGTGGATAATTGAAAAATAATGTTCAAGAGCCGTGCTCGATGTTTAAAGGTAAGGTTCACATAGTATCATTATATACTGTTTTTATAGTATCACCAAAAAGAACGCTTTAAACATGCCCAATACCAGATCTGTTGAGTCTTCCTGTATCCGTGTTTACATTATATTCAAGTGTACATTGTGTTCTACAAACTGTACGTAGCTGCTTCTGCTGCTGTTGTTGTTATTGCTCCTTATGTCACTGTTCATCTATATTAGAAGTGAACAAGCATGTCATCAGCCTGAAAGGGGCTATCTAGATGCGTTAAATGTTTTGCCATATAAGCAGCGACCGAAATTTTTGACAAACGCACGACGTTCCGCATCAGTAGAACTACATTGTTTGCTCATCAGACCTGTGTGGGTATTTCCAGTTCTAAAATAATACACAATATAGCATATATATCACATTTAAAGGTGGTAGCAGATTGTTTTGAAGATTTGTTTTGCTAAACGACCGAATTAATTAGCGATAATGACTGGTATCTCAGGCCCAAAGACTGTCATATACTAGTACTTAGCTGCCCGAGCAGTAACTAAGGCCACTCGAACTCCCTACTGCTAACCAGACCCATGAGGCCATCTGGCTTGTGCACAATATCCACTGTGTTAATAGCATTCGCTGCCCATTGCCCTACGAACGGGCTTTATCGGCACTCCTCGGCGGCGATGCAGACGTTATTAGCTAAAATGTTCTGATTGTTTGTCACCTTGGATCCCAATCAAGGTTCACTGTAGATTTTCAGTGTTCTCAAAGTTAATTTTTTAAGGTTATGGCAAAATGGTTAAAAGATGTGAACAAACATTTTGTTGTTTTATAATAAGGATTGTTTTTAGGTGAAATATATTGAGGTCACTGCTTTGAGATTGATTCTGACATAGAATACAGGGGATAAAAAACAACACCAAGTTATATTCAAGCAAAATAAAAACACAAACAGTGGCAATAATTCTAGCATTTCTAGAACAAAATAACTCCCGGACAAAATCCCTTCCGTTCATTTTCGCATAGGCGGACAAAATCTAAAATTTAACAAAAACAAACTCACTCCCGTAAATTAATTACAGTAACAGATATCTTGAATTTTAACTTTTATCAGAAAAAAATCCGATGTTATTATCAATGTATTTATGAGACTTAACTGTGCGAAACCAAATAAACATGTTGCAAAATGTGGATGTATCCACATTGGAAAAATTTAGGGAGGGTATTAGCTAAAATGAACAAAAGGTTATGGACGGATTTTGTACATACTCCGTTTTAAGCAATGGCCCGGCATTAAATAATTATGTATCATGTTGCAAGAAAAAATAGAAATAGGAAAACATATTGCAAATTGAGAGTAATTTTATAATTTAGTGATTTACGCTGTAGGAAGCACCATGTATAGCAATAGTAGTTAACAACTTGTGCAGTTTTCGTTGGCTCAGAAATGTTGCCGTTTTATACATTTAAACACATTTATAATATGACTTTGTAATTGCAGTATTGTTGTTGTTGTTTTTCCCTCTAAAATCCAAATGAACATTGTAATTGATCACGACTGTAGTTTGGGGGATGGGATTTGGGATTAGCCGGCATTTTTGCCGATACTACACAGCGACATTTCTATCAGCACAGGGGCACTTATTAGGTGCCCAGGGACTAAACCCGGCCGGTCCGTTATACTGACACCGACGCGAGACTGTAGTTTGACGATGTGTACACAATCTGTAAAATTGTTGTGCAAGTTTTAATAAACGCTTTGCTTTGATGGAGTGCAAAAACTCCAGTGAACAGTTTAGAGAAAAGATCTAATTTTGAAAAGGCTTAGATACATTTTGTTTGTTTTACAATAATTACTAATAGTTGTATTTCCTCGGGTCCAACGTCCAATAAAGCATTCGCGGCAAATCAGTACTGTTTTGTTTGTCACACCATTTATAGAAGGTTGCACTGGAAACTTTGGTATTTTTACAAGACGAGTTTTAGTTGTAACTTCCATAAATACTCTACATCGAAATTATACACAACACGCTCTTGAACACTAAACAGAATTCTAAATTCAGGCAATATTGATGTGTATCAGTCAGTATTGACTTTAGGCAGTACAAAGTTGAAGTTGAAGTATATGTTAAGCATAATATCCGACGATACCGCAGTGGTTGTTTGCTGAAAAGAAATGCGCTTATAGCAAGATTGTTCTTTTATTATAATAATATTTCGCTTTCCTAATATATGCAAACAACGATCGATGGGCAAATGAAGCTATTGATGTTATTAAGCTACATTTTACGTTCCAATTCGAAGGGAAGTATGTGCTTGCCTATTTCGGCATATTTGTGGTAGAAATAAAACCAGTTTTCAACAACAAGGTTATTTTGCTAAAGGTCTATGTCTTTGCATTGTCTGACTTTCAGAGTCAGTTTAACGAACCATTTGAAATCATTTACCTTTTGTTCAGATACACTTCAGAACGCATCTCTGACATTTTAGAAACATTTACCATCCCGCGCCCCCGGTCCCCGCTAGCATGTATGTCATATTCGATCTTCGGCCCCCAGCTGAGAAGTTCTGGATCCGGGTCTTCAATACACTTAGAAATTTTCATACACTTTGACCTGACAAAAGTTAATGTCAGCATAATAACATTGCACATTCATTAGTTTACTTAAAATCAATGTGTTTTTTTATATTTCCTTTAAAAAAAACACACTACTTGACCACGAACTACTACATATATAGTGTGAGATGATATATTACTATCTTCATGGAATTGCCGCCGCATTTCCAATAATTTAGATGATGCCACATTTAAACATTGCGCAATACGTGTTGGTGAATTATTTTTTGAAAAGGAGTTCATGAAATAAACTAAATATTAGGAACCTTCTTTTCAGCGTGAACAAGTTATGGAGAATGCTGTAGGCTTACCGCATGGGGATTTCATAAAGGAAACTATTTTAGAAACAGACTTCGAGGAGTAAAATAAATATAATTTTTGTTGTTCCTTTGGTAAGATGAATATAATTTCGACTCATAGTCAACATTATAGTATTATTTTGTTTCTAAACAAAATCTATGTTAAAGGTGGCATCTGTCAGTTTGGACCAGATTTTTCTTCTCAAACAACAATGTAAACATTGTTTATTGATGTCCTATATCTATGTGGAAAGTTGAGCAAAACATCACACTCGCAGTTAAAGACACATATAATTTAGCTAGGCCACGCTTCACAATAAGCTATTTTTAATCTACGACAACCACGCGACGTTATTTTTGAGATCACATATAGCCTCATTCAGACAATCTGCTTTGACTTTTGTATTCTTGTTCAAAATCGTCTTTATTGAGACTAAAGCACGATTATTCTGTTTTGTTACAAAAACAACATTCCTGAAAAAAATGTCGAAGGTACCTTAGACACCTGGTCGCAAAATACACAGATGGACTTTAAGTGAAAGATTGTATTAAGGCACCTAAGTTTCAAAATATATCCATTTTTAACAAAATGACCGCCTAAGCCGACATTTTATCCCAATGCAACATTGTCCTCTTTTAACTTTTTTCGGATGCATTGCCACGCCCCCAATTGTTGGATACCACATTTAACATTCAATTTTATTAACCAAGTTTTCAATGAAAACCCTGGTTATTAGATTGGTGTATGGCGGGAGGGCGGTCGGGCGGCGTCAAACAGAGTGTCCGGCCAACAACTCCAGTTTGGGTACACCAATCATGCTGAAACTTTGTATATAGCAAGCTTGCATGAAGACCTAGCTTGGGATTGGATTTGGGGCCAGTCGGGGGAAGGTCCAGGTCACTGTAACTAAAAATAGAAAGAAAATGTTTCCTGTCAATAACTTTAGTTTGGATAAAGAACTCTTACTGAAGCTTTGGATATAGCAAGTTTGCAGGAAGACCAAGCTTGGGATTGGACTTGGGGCCAGTCGGATCAAGGTCAAGATTACTAAAAATAGAAAAACAGACCTAGATTGGAATTGGATTTGTTAAATCGTTGAAACCCTGGTTTTGTGGCATGGACACGTTTCTTGTTCGATGTTTTACACTTTTTATCTTTTGACAAAATGTTTTGACACTTTTGTTATCTTGGCGGTCTTTTATAGCTCCATAAAGCAATAAGTGCGTCAGTTTCGGACTTTCAAGCGGCATTTTGGGGGCGGCAGTATTTCAGATAAAAAACTACAGGCAAGTGACATAAGTTTCCACATTTTCCGATGTCATGCACAGTGGGTGGCATTTAGCTGGCCAATATTACACCGAAAGTAAAAGCCTACCTGAAACTTCGATGTTCTTGTTGATACGAATAATACAATTGTAGCATAAAATGTCGACGTCAGTTCACCCATCTGTCACCTATTATGCGTGTCCATCCGAAAATCTACACTGTCCGAATGAATGTTCGTGTTGGGCCTTCGACCATTTGTATGTAGATTTTAAATGTTAACACGTTAAGTTACGAATTCTTAATGATTCGAGACAGTGCAGCGTTTTATACTTGCAACATCCTGAAAATTTCAGCTGGATAAATCTGTCTATGAAAGTAAAACACCTACACCTGCAAGTCTTACCACATCGCGCCATATTTACTTTCAGCAGAAATAAATATAAGGGAAATAACTGTGGCAATATTTAGATGTAATTGACAAAGGCACAACACAGGTTAAGTCCCTTAAATCTTAAGTCCATTTTATCAATCTGAACACGAGAGCGATTAAATATGAAAAGTCATATAACGTCTGATTTCGACCATAGTGGAAAACTCAATTATGTCACTTGAATGTCGGTCAGGGTGATGTCTATCGACTTCGATAATACTCTCCTTACCATGTTTAACCAATGCTTACAGAACGGATGTCTTTACACAGGGGCGGATCCGGGTTTTTTCTTGCATTTCGGGAGCTGGTACAAACCTTTACCATGAGTCCAAACTGTTTGTTTATATGCTTTGGTGATAAGCTTTTCCCTGCCAGTCATACATGTTTCTGTTGATCTTGGCCGTAACAGGTGATTCCCTTATTGCAAGGGAAATTGCAAAACCCTATTGTCGTTTCTATGGGCGGCGTCCTTTAACATTTAGGGTGTTTCACATCTACATTGCACTTGTAGTATTGTCACATGTGTCCAGTGCCACAGACAAGACGAGTTAACATGTATTTAGGCATAAAATGTCTTCAAAATGCATTGCAATTAAACTGTTTGAAAATATACTTTCTATACAGATCTGTCCGGCATCTGAAATGCAGGAAATGGCACTATTTGGCCTCTAGATGTCAACACCCGTCTTGAGGAAGCATCCCCCCCCCCACCCCCCACCCGACCCCAGAACACTACTAGCCCTTGCTTAATTTGACCTCTTCCCTCATCCCATGAAAAAAAATGATTGTCTTTGTCGACGAGAATACAAACAGTTTGGAAAAAAAGCTTCTTGCAGCTTCTGAAATACAGATAATGGCTCTATTTTGCTGCTACATTTCAAATGTTTACTAAGGGGGGAACATTCCTATAGACCCCACTAGAACGGCTAGCACCCCTCGTGCTTCATTAGGACCCACCCTACTGAAAAGAAATTCTGGCCCCGCAAAAGATGAAAGAAATGCATTTTACTTAAAGCAATCATATTTCCTTTCTGACGAGCCCTTGCTGTTTCATGAGATTTAAATAAATATATAGAATGTCTGATTTCTTCTATAATATAATATTTTCATTATATTAAATGTTTTCTTTTAAGAAGAGTAAATTTATACTATTTGTATTCCATTACAGCTGTTAACTCTCCAACAAATGAAAACGACTTTGTATTCTCTTGCAAAAGGTGTGCGTCCAGACCTAAACGCACCAAAGGGTGCTCTGTACTTTTGTCATATTAGTTTAATTAAAATGTTTATTTATTATTGAAAAGAAATGTGAATTCCCCATACAATACAAACGTTGTCCTTTTGTTATTTATATATTAGGGATGTCAACGGATATCCGGATATCCGTTCGAATCATCGGATATCCGAATCGACTTTCGTATCCGGATATTCGCTTAAAAAATGTAAAATTTTCAACACGCAGTATCGTATATTTGGCTTCACAGTTTTAGATATGTGCTAAAGCATGGTGGTGTGTATAATAACATGCTAATTAACCGCCAACGTTTGAAGCTTCTACTGATCCATTTTGTTTAGCGAATACTATCTTTAATTTTGTTGATGAACTTCACAGTTTTAGAAATGTGCTAAAGCTTATATAAAGTAATTTGCCAATTAACAGCATTGTTTGAAGCTATTACTTATCCATTTTGATTAAGGATTATTATCTTTAATTCCGTTTGTTCGGCTTTATTAAGAAGAGATAGAGCTACAATTATGTAGACAATTAACAGGTTTGTCGGCAAAGATCAGTTACTCATGTTTAATTAAGTCCGTTTGGATTGTATAAATGAATTGATGAATTTATTATGTTTTCATTCGATCACGGTGATCTTGATTTATTCACATCCACTTTCTAAACAAATCATTAGTTAAAATTACCAATTTTTTATTGTTCGTATTTCATTAATTATTAAAATGATGAACTGCCTATGCCTATGGAAAAGTTGATTTAATTATTTCCATTGAAATGACGATTTGATGTCAATGGAAACGTTAGTAAACCCGCACACATCCGACTGCAACATCAGAATTAACTAAGATTTATATCCGGATATCCGTCGAACGATCCGAACGGACCAAATTTAGTATCCTTTGACATCCCTGACCTAAATATATGCCTCTTGGGAAATAACTATAATTTATATATAATTATTAAAGGTTGTATCCTACTGTTTGGACCCAAGATTTTTTTTCTCAAATAACCAAACAAGAGTTTGTTACCTGAAAAGGTCCTGCAAAATGCTGTTCATTGATGCCCTTATTTGTGTAAACAGTGAAGCAAAAATCTGCACTCGCCATCGCACCGGCCGCAATAGCTCAGGTGGTAGAGAGTCGGCTTGCGGATCGGGAGGTCGCGGGTTCAAACCCCGGCCGGGTCAAATCAAAGACTTTAAATTTGGATGATAGAAATGTCGATGCACAGTATCGGCAAAAATGCCGGCAAAATCCCAATCCCACTCGCCGTTGCAAACAGGTATTTCTTATCTGAGCCACACTGCAATGATAGCTATTTTCAAACTTAGAAAGTTTGTTTTTTGGGTTTATCGTCCCACCAACAGTTATTCAGTTATCTGGAGACGGTGTCCACTTGAAGCAGATATAGTGCTGCCTTCACTGTGTATAGTATGCTGTGAACACCTGGCATGATACCACACCCAGTCACATTATCCTGACACCGGGCCAACCAGTCGTGGAACTACCCTTATATTTGCTTGAGCGTTAGCAAGGAAGCTATACCACTACTATTTTAACGACTATTTTTAGCAGAGATCCCTATGTATCCCTATGTATCGTGCTTGTTTTTAGCTTGGCAACGATCGAATTAACATTTAGAGTGATTATTTTCGCAATTTGTACAGTCTAACAACATAGGTAGTTCCAAATTCAACTTTGTTATATATGTGTATGAGTTATGCAGAATGTGTACATATATTCCCCAAAACAGTGGGAAAATATTGTTACATGCATTGGATATAGGCAAACTGTCGGATACCACCTTTAATGTTTTATTGATTTTAATTCTTCCTCAAGTTTCAATATAAGCCAACGGTGCGCAAGGAAACTCATACCACTTCTGTTAACACAAAATAGTCCCAACCATTTAATAGTTACATCTCACCAGAACCAACATTTGTAACCAGCTCGCGGTAATTCTTTGTTTCTTGCTAACAACAGCGTTCAAACTAAGATAGTGGAGTCATTCCTACCGACTGGTATAATACATGTGACCTCTTTCGCTGCTGATGTCGTCCGCTGTCTGATCAAGATATACACTATTATACATTGTTTGGCCATAAACCGAGTACACGAATATTTACAGCACTAATCATGACATAACTTAAACCGGGAAACATGCAAAGTAACAACAGCTCAGTTGTGCCTGTGTATTATTAAATGCATTGTGTGTGCAGTCCATACGTCTACCGGTATTGACCTATCTGGTTTTCCCACCCTTGTATTGCTTACAACCTGGATTTTTCCGGTTTGGCTTACCCGTGGATGTAACAAACACTACTACAGTCTAAGGAATATCGACGCCTCACAAACAGAGTAGTCTGTTATTCGTACTTAACAGTGTGGATAGATAAAGTACCATTGACTTCTTGTTCTTCGATATATCTCGACACAGTGTGTGGAACGCAAAACACACAACTACCAATTTTTCGATGCCACATAAGATGAAATTTAAGTGTGGAATCTAATGTAGATGTTCAAGATAATACAAAGGTATGATTTAATTATGTCACATTGTTGAACAGTTTTCGAATCGATTTTCAAGAAAAGTTGTTTACAAGTTACACTCGGAATGCCTCTGGTACTCATTAAACCAATCTCCACGTCCGAGATCAGGCGCATTGCCACCCATAAGGAAATTCGTCAAAGGACTTGACGAACGACATAACATAAACATATTTAAGTAGTGTAACACGACAGTGTTATTCTTACGACAAGGTCCAAGGGATGTTTAAAAAATGTTTTTGGTTTTATTAAATTTGAATAAAGGAACAAACTTTCAACACTGACACGGCTGTTTATTGGAGCGCCACTACGATCACGTGCTTTTCGAGATGGCAGTGGTGGTTATTGTAGCACAGCTAAACTTAACCGGTGCGAAAAGCGGTTTTTAGTCGTGCAAAAGGATAAGCGGACCATTTACTCATTTAGGTGGGACGACGCTAAAAAAGTTTGTGTTTGTTTTTTGTTACATCGCGCCGACACATTTATAGTCACATTGGCGACGTCCAACTAGTATTGGTGGAGGATAACCCTAGACTTACATCTAGGTAGAACCACCGGCGCACCGCTGGTTAGCTGGATAATCTCCCCACATGAAATTTCTCACCCCGATCGTGACTCGAACCCAAAAAGTAAATGTCCTAGCTTCAGAAGCAAATTACACAATGACCCGGGTATGATGAAACACAATTCCAAGATATGGCAAGGGAAAAAACGATTAATTATCTACGAAATAGCAGAATTCGTTTGAATTCTACGGATGCCTTACGTTAATCATGGTCGTATTCGGCCCAATGACCTTTTAAGTGCCAGTATGCCGTAAAAGCCAAAACACTATACATTTAAGGATTCCGAAAACATGTTTATAAATTTTCCACGTATATATATATGATTTGCAAGTCGTGTCCGTAAAACTGGATCAGTCCATTATATGGGATAGGCGTGCATTTTATTAAAACGTGCCTTATTATTGCTTTTTATAATTACGTGTCTCAACACCATTTTTTTCAAAGTTAGATTCACAACAACACAACACAAAAAAAACTTTATTTAAAATTAAAATAAAGTATGTGTGCCTGACAATTTAATATCTTCCACAGGACGGTACAATAATATGTTTTTCATTTGGATATGTGCTTAATCATTTCTTCCAGCAATCGTTCCAAACAAAGCTGCACAACTTCTAACGCACTGAGCGCAATCTGAAGGTTGTTCATCAATCTGTTTCGCTCGTAAAAGGACCTGGAAAATTTGACAATGGTATTTTAAATGTCCATTAGTAATTTAAATGTCCATTGTACCTAACATGTGATTACGCTAAATGAACTAATTACGTTTTTATCATTTTCCAAAGTCTACTTTCGGTTTAAATCGGACCCATGTGTCATTTCTTTCAGGTAACCGAAAGTGTGCTGTTATTTTTGCAAAGGGTAATTATGAAGTCATTACTTAAGACCAAGTCACAATTTTCCTATCAACAAAAATCAGCTTATTTATGAAGTTTCGGTGAGATTTTAAGCTCAAAGTTGCAATGTTAAAGTATCATGCTATTGCGGATTGAAATCCGTGACTTGAGTGTCTTACTCAAGAATATTCGGTGAATACTGGTCAAGCCAAATAGTGCAGCTCTAGATCAGCCGCCTTTCACTGGAAACTGTTTGATTGGCATTAGCATTATTTCAGCCGAAGATCTAGAAAAACGTTTTGTATCCTTTGCCACTACCTTCCGAACTACCACACCCTTTCACCATCTTCTTCAATTCTTTACCCCTCTTTCGCAATGAAACGAAACAATAATTTGTGTCAGCATTTTAATAATTTCAACCTTTCACCTTTCAGCCAAATATCAATTTATGAAAAATGATACTTTCTTGTTAAAGCCGGAACATTGCATTTTGTAATCCTATATTAGTGTACCTTACCCCATGTTGTACCTATTGTACCTGGGATGAAATAAAGGAATGTTCTGTTCTGTTCTGCAAGTAGCTGGTAACTAGCATCTTACTTATCATCATTGCTACAAGTTTATATTGCTTAATTAATCAAAGCGCTGAAGGCACTGAAAAGATGATCGATGGTGACAGAGTGGAAGAGTTCATTTTTGAACGCAAATAACAAGTACGACTTTATTAATAACTATTAATTAATTGCTTATTATTAATTAGTGTAAAATTTTTAAAAAATAATCAATTACAAAACATGTAACAATTGAGTTCAATATGTTTTTGTTAATAAATTATTTATTATTGATTAATTACTAATTATTAATTAGTGTAAAAATTTTGAAAAATAATCAAATGAAAAACATGTAACAACTGAGTTCAATAGGTATTTGTTAATTAATAAATTATTTACTGTTAATTTATGATTATTAATTAGTGTAGAATTATGAAAAACAATTGAAAAACTTGTAACAACTGAGTTCATTATGTATTTGTTAGTTAATAAACTATTTACTATTAGTTAACTACTAATTATTAATAAATTATGAAAACTGATTAATTGCAAAACATGTTACAACTGAGTTCAATATGTATTTTTTTAATTAATAAATCATTTACTATTAATAAATTTCTAATTAATTAGTGTAAAATTATAAAAAAAATAATCAATTACAAAACATGTAACCACTGAGTTCATGTATTTGTGAATGGAATTAATTCATGTTTAAATAAGTTTTGCATGATAGATTCTGGCAAAGAAAACTGTATGGTAGATACAGGAAATAAAACAGGCAAACATATAAACAAGTGATTAGAATTAATTATTTAAAGTCATTTTAACACTAGTTTCACAAAGTTTTGATTGTTTAGCTAAAAGTTTTGAATGCCCTTTTTCATATTCATGTATAAGTTGTACAGTAACCAGGCCATTTTAAATAATAAAACAATTCATCATGAGTTATGAAGGAGAACAACACATTTTAAAGTGACATAAATTTGGATATACCACAAATTAATTTATATCAATTATCATTGTTACTTTGAAAAATAGTATTATTATTACTTTTAGTTGCAGAAGAAGTAGTAGTAGTAGTAGTAGTAGTGATTTGTAGTTGTATTAACTGTAGTAGTAGTAATAACAGTATGAATAGTACAAACAGTACATTGTAGTTTCATCTAGATTTTATGACAACAAGTAAAGAATCATCAAAAATTGTAACACATTATGATTACAACACAGGTTCTTATTAAAGCTTAGGTGATGGTGCTTCATTCAGCAAAATATTTGCAAGAAGGCGAGTAGCCTCTAGACCAAAGCATGTATCTTTGCTGGTCAAAATATTATTAGCAAAAGGAATTCGCTGATCTGACTGGAACACCACTAAGGCCACTTGCATGCAAATTGCCGCTGTAAAACCCCAAGTATCAACATCTCTTCCGTCCACAGAGTCTTTAAAATGATAGATATGTATTCTGAAAGAATCTCCATACTGATAAATTTCATCAGTTCTCCCCTCCATGCTGAGGAACCTTTGAAGAGGCAGCGCGAAGACAAAGTCGACTTCCTCTTTATCTAATACTGGAGTAAAATCTGCAGGAATAATTCCAATAATCGCTGAGACAAGTGACATAGGCCTGACGATCAAGGGTGCAAGTTTTGCAATGACTGATACAGATGAACGAGGAAGACCGATCTCTTCTTCTGCTTCTCTCAGAGCTGTGTCAACTAAAGTTTCATCCCCTTCTCTAACTCCACCAGGAAAAGCCACAGTGCTTGGTTGCCGATTAAGATGTTTAGCCCTTTGTGTAAGAAGAACAAACCATTTACCATCTTTAAGAAACAAGGGAACCAATACACATGCCAGCTGAAATTTTTTTTCTATCTCATGGGTTCTGTACTTTTCAGGATTTAGGGTTACATCAAAGGGCCCGAATAAATTCTTTAAGTGATCTGCTAATGAAGACATAATTCTCTTGAATAAGCAAAGTCTATGGCGGCTTCTGTGATTGTTGTTTAGCAACAACTATCCAGTCACAATGACATAATTTTATCTCTGAGTAAAGTTGCTTGATTATCAAAGTCCAATTTTTTTTGGCAGATAAATGTTACATCCAGAAGAGTCCTTTCTGAGTTAAATCATTATGTCGAGTCAGCATTCCTTTTTTTGTTGACTGCATAATAAAGTGTTGCATATTCCAGATTTCTGTCGATGGAAAATGGTTTTGTTTCCTTGTCTCTTCTTTAAGGTCCAGAGTCTGACTAACAATGTCTTGTTCCGGCCATTAAAAAAAGGTAACAATGTTGACGTCTGACTGTATCTCTGAAACAGATAACATATTTATAATTAATCATTTTTATTATTTCTGCAATATTTAAATTTTCATATTTTGAAAATAAAAGAGAAAAACTGCTTTAAAGTATTGCATACAGTATTCTAAACAACTAAATCATTTATTTTACCGACATCTATTCATATGTGTTAAAAATAAGAATTTCTGTTAAAAATAAGTAGCAATTAATAGCATTTTTGGCATTTAAAGGAAACAGCTTTTGTATTAAAAGAGAACTGGAAAACAGCCTTTTATGTGGTACAAAATGCCTTTTTCTGACATCTGTTGTTTTTTTTCAGATGCAATATAGTCTCATGAAAAAAAGTATGCAGCTGTTCAGTGCAATGTATCTACTGGTATGCTGGACAATTCCTATTGGAAGTCTAGATGACCTAAAAATAACAGAGACCAATTTATTATTTATTTATTTGTTAACCTACACTTTGAAACTTTGAAATTACAATTGAGATAAACAAAAAACAAAACAAAAACAACATGATGACTTAATGATCATGTCTTTTTATTAAAATCTTACACATGTACTTGTACCAGCAGTGTATATAGATGTTTTTTTTTCACAATTATTTTCCATAATAAAAAATATTCTTGATAAACAGTTTTGTGATTTTAACATATATCTATGAATAGTTGACTTTGTGTAGAAAAATAGGAAATAAAAAATAAATAGCTACACCTTGGATTTATAACAAGATTCCACACATAAATGACATGTATGGTAGACGCAGCACTCAGAGTGTATTTCAAAAAGCATCACTTTTGTTAGACTAAAATATTGTTGATTAGACATTAACACGGACTTTGAATTTACTTTACTAAATGAAATCAAACAAATATCCTGCAATTTTGCAGTAATTAATGATCAGTTTTCAGCATTATATTTACAACACACCTTTAAGCAATTTAGTCACAGTTTTAAGTTGGTACACAATATATATAGAACCACCTGATCTGCACTTCATATTAAGTTGTATTTTGGTATTTTTATCAAGCCAATCAGTGTCATGTTTACAATTGAAGTATACATGCATTACAGCATGCGCAGTTATGCGCTAGGAAAGAATGTTCAGCTAAACAAGTCCACATTCAGCAATCATATGTAACAATTTGTCATTTTTTTTATTGTGGTTCAACAACATTTGTCTTCAAATCCCTTACCTAGAGCTCTAACATTAGCTTCGAAGATGATGCATCTTTGACCAAATCTGTCCAAAGAGTGTTTGTGACATGGACACAAAGCATGTATATTTTTCATGGTAACAATGCTTGTTAAATAAAACTGTTGATCTGAATGGTACAGCACTAAGGCCGGTTGAATGAAAATAATTTATGTGAAACCTCATTTATCCAGATCTCTTCCATTCACTTTGTCATTAAAGTATAACACATGGATGAAACACATACCAGAAAGCTTAATAATCACTTCGTTGGTTATAAGCTTGGTACTAAGAAAACTGAGAATTGGAAAAGAGAAAGTAATATCATCTTCCTTGTTATCTACTTTTTGAACAAAGTCAAAAAGAATGATGCCAATAATGGGGGAAACAAGTGTTGATTGAGCAACGGTAATCTGTGTTACTTGTGCAATTAGTCACTAATGACCTATCATCTTCTCTTAAAGCTGTTTCAACTGAAGGTTCATCCTTACCTTTTTCTCCACCTGTCTCCTGGAGAGGCTTCTATACCAAGTTCTTTATAAAATTGTTGGGCTCTCTGAGTAAGTTAACCTTTTGAAAAACAGTGGCACTAACACACTAGCCAGGTGAAAACTTGATGATTCCAAGCATAAAGATCACTTCTTGATAGTCATATGCACTTAAGTAATCAGGTAAATATCATTGGGCCTGATCAAGTTCTTTAGTTGGTTGATTAATAAATACATGATTCACCTGAATCTACTCTGGTCCCTTCTGGATTCTTTTGTAGTTTATTGTATTTGGGTCATCTACGATGGCATAAAAAATGATCCACTTCTTAGATGTTTTAGTTATCTCCCTTTTTGGAAGGTATTTTCATATACATAAATAAGAAATGTAATAAATGTTATCTTTAAAGTGCTAATTTTTAAAAAATGCGCTCAAGTTTTTTAATTGAGTTTCAATAAGATTTCATTTTATGCTTCAGTCTTAAGTGTTTTTTTCAGAATGTAAAAAGTGGAAAAATATTCAGTTTTCGGCAGTAACTATATACCAAATACCTACCAACAAGCGAGAAAAGAATGTATTTTTTTTAATAAAGTAAAGTCTCTTTACATTAGAAAAGATGAAATAGATATGTTGATTATTGTTTTCATCACAATTTTTCCAACCAATTAAAACTGTTTGTATTTAAAGTCAATTGTTTGTGGTTCAAACGCAATGTACAATGTAATAACAATTATTTGTCAGGTATATATAGACAAATATGATATGATATCATAAATATCACCTCAAAATCATACATCACTACAATTTGGAGTAAGTATCCACAATACGGCTAATGACATGTTCTGTTTCCTCATTTGAAAACAAATTAGATTTGTCCACTTTGAAGTCCTGATAGAAGCAGAATACTTGGTCAGTTTGAAACACCCCTAGAGCGATGGTCATGCAAATTTTTGCTGTGTACCCATAAGTTTCCACAATCACATCATCTTCTTCATTTTGCACTGCATCTTTAAATCGATGGATAGTATATGTAGTGCCTACTGGTGAGTTATATATCTTTAAGGAATGCCGCTCTGTGGTCAGAAATCGTGACAGCGGCAAATCAAAAGCTAGAGACACTTCATGCTTATTTATTTGGGGCACAAAACTAGAAGGAATTATTCCAAGCACAGGATACACCAATGTGTTGGGTACAACAATGCTAGGAGCGAAAATGCCGATTACTTTAACCCAGCTTGGATCGAGCCCTATTTCTTCATGTGCTTCTCTAAGGGCTGTATGGATTTCATCTTTGTCTGATTCATCTGATTTTCCTCCAGGAAATACTACCGCCCCTGCATGATTTCGCATATGCTCCGACCTCACTGTAAGTAGAACTCGATATCCATCTTTGTAGAAAAGAGGTATAAGAACACTGGCCTTTTTAAACACACCCTCTGGATATGTAAGCTGACATTTTTCATTTTTAATTCGAATGTCATATTGGATAAATAAAGCCTTTAACTCATCAATTGTAAGTTCCCAGCTGTCACCTACTGTTGCCATATTTTAAGCCATCTGAAAGACATAATTTGGTTTACTGAAAAAAAAGAAATAGCTGGTTCTTAACAGATTTTTTTTTATTATGCAGAATTAGTGCATTAAGTAAAACTTGGTGCAACAACACACACTGCAAATTTGTAAAGTGCTGTAACATACACATGATAAGGATAACATACATCAAACTATATATTTATAATTAAAAATGAACTATGATTTCTTAAGTTTTTAAAAATAGCATTTTTGTTTAATAACAGAACTATGTAAACAATGGGTTATAAGAAAACATTGCTATTTATCTGTTTATTTTTTTAACATCTCAGCAACACAATAATATATTTTGAGGAGGATTACCTAAAATGTCTGCACAGAACCACTAGCTCATGGTGTGTCAGCTGAAAGACCTCACATTAAAGTTATTCAAAAAGGCCTTCTTTCTGCTCAGCCCAAATGTACCATGCTGTGAGATCACAGCTGAAGGGGTTTAG
This sequence comes from Sinonovacula constricta, assembly GCA_007844125.1. NCBI lineage: Eukaryota > Metazoa > Mollusca > Bivalvia > Cardiida > Solecurtidae > Sinonovacula > Sinonovacula constricta. The sequence goes on from CM017565.1 coordinate 36,606,827, forward strand.
AATTAATTTTGCTTACAATTCACAGGGATCTTGTAAGAGAAAAGGTCATAAAAAAGTCACACCTGATGCACGCTGCACTTCAAGCCATTAGTCTTCTGTAATACCCACCACTTCCCTGATATCACTGCAGCCTGATGCTGTGTCCCAGAGTAGACTGACTCCCACACTTTGTGAAGCCAGATAAGACCATGTTACAATTTTATTGCCTTTATGTGTGTAATCCAATCCAAGGAGTTACAATTCCATGGCTCGTCCATAAGCACCCTGTTTTCTATTGATTGTTTTTTTATACTAAATCTAAATATGTAAAGGTAGCTCTTCAATAAAAATTGGTTTACCTCTTTTGATCAATGTTGCTTCTTCCCAAAATGACGACTGAGTTGAAGTTTACTTAATAGTTCAGCAGGATACATACCTAAATTTGGCTATAGCTGCCTTTACATTTAAACCATACAGCCTGATACGCCCCCTGAGCAGATATACAAAAACTGATCGGGTCTTTTAGCAGAACAACTATTGTGAATATTTAGATCAGTCTGTACGGTACCTAGTCAGGCTAGTGGGAGTAGTGCATGTACAAAACTCTGTGTCACAAATTTGGACCTTGTCATGATCCATTCTATGTAACAACACATCTATAATTTTCTAAGAATTCATTTAAAATAATAAAAAATCTTACTTGACGTGTTAAAAATTTAATCTTTTCACTTGCGTAGCGAAATCCTTGAGTCCATCTGTGTCTGTGAGTTTTGGATATGGTGGGTAGTGTGCGGTAAGGGAGACCACTGTGCTAAATCTTGACCTACACCAACAGCATCACGTGTCAAAACAGAAGATTGGTTAAAATTCTGTTCTTTGAACCAGTACAAAGATTCGTAAGCAAAATTTCCAGAACCAGTCAAGTACCTGCTGTGGGTATGTTGAACTTTGGCCAATCGTAAGTCGCGTTACAAATGATTTAGGTTAAAATATGTTGTCTCTAAGCCAAAATGTTGGGTTTGCAAATGCAGAAAATCAAAATACAAAATTAACCAAAGATTCACTAATTGTCATCTCCCTTTTTAGTGTCAGACATTATAAGAATACTCAAAGTGTTTGGGAACATATTTTCTTTTGACCAAAAAATCTTAATAAATAACACTATATGGATATACAGAAGGTAAGATTATTCAAAATGGCGGATAGCATATTTTTTCGCTTGACCGACTTCCGTTTAATAATAGACAATTACAGCTAATCCGATATAATGATTAAAAGTAGATCTGTATATGCAGAAGATGTTTAATTAAAATATTTACACAATAAATAATTTATTGAATGCAATATATATGGTGATAAAAAATATATACACATTTTTTTTTATTTTAAAAAAAGGAAATCCCAACTCGTGAATGTCTTTTTCTTTGCTTTTTAGGTTAACTTATGAACAGTCTCTTGTCATGAATCATATAGACATATGGTGTTTTATTTTGCATTTGTATGTGTAAATCTTCAGTGCAATCAATAGAATATGAAACGTTTATAATTTTACATGTTTCTTGCACATACATGCAACAGGACCTCTTAGGCAATCAGTAGTGGCCATGGCCTCCAGGTGCTGAGGTCCCAGGTTCAAACTCAGGATGTGGTAGTATTTTTTTAAAATGCTCTTACAAATATTAGGGTGGATCTATCACTGGCCTGATAACGACATGGTATCATGCAATGTGGTCATGGCAGGTAAAGACAGCATTTTATCTGATTCAAATGAATAGAGGGATTCAGATGTCTGAAATACTGTTGGTCCAGTGATAAGCTGTACAAAAAAAAACATATAAGAAACCTGCAAATGAAAATTAACATGACCCTTGAAACACTTAATAGACATAAAAAAGACCATGAATGATACAACTGATATGAGCACATTTCCTGCGTGTTGCATTATGTGAAAGGGTTAATTAACAAATAAGCTACAACCATTCCATTATTGTAAGAGCTGTGAAAACAAAACAAATGGCTTTGTACAACGAATCTTGTTCTCTGATTAGTCAGGTTCCATGGAATCGCTTTTTGGGGGAGCTTGGTAGTCAATCAAAAAAATGGCAGACATGTATCAGCTAATGTGCATTCTAGCTTTTGCCAGTTATTAGTGAAAAAAAACAAATAGCAGAAAGTTTCTCTTATCATACAAATGCAATGTATAATACACCAATTGCTATATATTTCTGTAATGTTGTTTACATATAAAGAAACAGATGCTTAACTTAATTATTCTTAGTTACCATCTTATTGTCCAGTTTGTCTTCACTTTTAATATTGTTTGATAAACTATTGATAAAACATCTGGTTATGCAATAATTTTTCTTAAATCGGATTGTAACCAATGTCTATATCGCAGCTTTTATTTTTAGGTACATCAGTTGACGTAAGCAGATGTAATAATGAATTCATTTACAGAAAGTAGCGGGGGTAAGTCATATGTTCCTAAATATTGTTCTAATGCAATCAACTTGTCAACAACAATTGCATGACCTTTTAGTTGAAAAGTAAATAAGATTAATTAGACACAAAACTGTTATCGATTTTGAGATGTTAACTAGTTTTTAATTTTAACCATATCTTACCACAAATAAGTAAAATACATGATGCACATGCAACAATCTATACATCATAGATTGTTGCATGTGGATCATGTATTTTACTTATTTGTGTTAAGATAACAATATGTGCTTTTGAGACTTACTTCTGCATAAAATATCGCTGAGGAGAGATTAGTTAAAAAAGAGATTTTTCTTTTCTTGATTTGAACATATAAGTACATTTTATTGAAGTGTGACTTAGCCTTTGATACTTGGTGTCACTTGTTACTTGGTGTTTTGGGGCTCTTGTAGTGGAAGAGTTGTAGATTTGTAACCGCTGTGGCTGCTTACTAACTCACTGTGTGGGTACGAGTCCTTTTCTGAGCAAAGAACCTAATGTGGGAAGGTCTTCCAGCTGACCTGCAGCGTGCTGATGGTTCTACCCAGACATTTGTCTGGTATCTTCCTCGCTGTATTGACCATAATTGGTTGCTATGATGTATTTCAAAAACAAAACTTCCTGTCTTAGTCTTAAGATAATGTCATATATCGGTCAAAGTGAAATAGCTGTTTCTATGTGCTGGAAGGAATCAAGGTAAATGATTGCATGATGTGGAAACAAACAAATATTTTTAGTCTGCAAAGAGTTCACTCGATCATGATGTTAGCTATATCCGGCAATAATTTTCTACTTTGACCTATTACAAAGCTGTTTCTTATTTTTATATAGTGCTCATTCTACTATGTCTCCTTAATAATAAGAAAAAGTTTATAACAAAGTGCGTTGAAACACTTACCAACAAATTGGCACAATGTTCATTGATCATCCATTGTTGAGTCAATAAAATATTCTTCAGATTGTCTAGATTCTGTTTGTTAGTACAGTTGTTCATACATTTTGTTAGAAAAATACATAAAATGGAATAAACTAAACATGTTTTATAAAATTTAATGCATATGTAAATTTTATTGTCCAGGATGTGAAATGACAAAAGCACTTATCCATAGTCTTATTTTATAGGGGATGTAACTCTTATATGTCTAATTATAATGTGTTATCTCCCTTTTGGTCGTGTTATTAATCTCCAAGTTACATCCTCTAAATCATTTAAAGAACTGACTCTATTTTCAACAATTAAAGTATCTATACTGCAACATGCACATAGCTTTATATTTTTTTTTTTTAAAATAAACAAAGAATTGTGGTAATACTGTCTTAAAACAATTCAAGCAAAATAAAATTAAGAGTTTATGTTACAGAGTACTGAGGTTATCTACCAACAATACAGATAATTAGTTTTTCTTTTAAAATGCAAATACTAAATCGATCACTAGGTAGACTAGAGTAAAAGCCATGAAAGTTAGAGGTTGTATGTTTGATTCTTAAAGAGCCTAAGAAAAGAGAAGTACAGCTCCTGCCCATCTCCAGATAACTGAAATACTGTTGGTGGGACGATAAACCCAATAAACAAACAAACAAACAGCTCCTGCTTTATCCTTTATTTCTCTTCCAAACCCATATATCTGGCATTGATTAGACCTGTCTTGATCAGACAATTCGATGAATACCAGCAGTATTGGTTTAAGTTGAGAATTGTAGGATATATGGCAACAAAATAATCGAAATTTCTCTTCTTATTTGGAGGTCTGTTCTCAATAATAATGCAAGACTCGATAAATGGCCAGCTGGTAACTTTTCCTATAGGGAATGTAGCATGTTCCAGAAATGGAGGTCAAGTGTTAGAATACTTGATGGGGTGTGAATCCAAATCTATTGAAACACTGGTAGTGAGATGTTTCTAGCAACGTGGTCAAAGTTGGTCAGATAAGCATTTTTAAATTTTTGTTAAAAAATGCAAAACTTTATTTATCCACAATGATTAATGAAATAAGACGTTACCTATGATCACAAGATTTCCTTCAGAAGATTAAGTTGTCTATGGGTTGGAAGAATGGAAAGCATTGTGACGCTTTTCAACTATGATTTAGCCGATTGTTAGCATCCCATACTATGTATCTTTTCTCTAAATGGGCATGTGATACATAGGTCACATAATTATATTTGTGAGTCAAAAAGAATATGACAATTGGCTGTATGGTTATCTAATTATTTTAATACATGTGAAGTGTGGATCATGTTGTCATATTTTTCATGTACCTTAGCAAAACTAAGACCATGCAACAGTAAATGGTGTGTAAAGAAATTGTAACATAAAACATTTAGTGAAAGCCTGTATTTGCTGGCAATCATGCAATGTTAGTCCTTGAGCAAGACTATTTATTACACATTGCTGCAGTTACTCAGTATTTGAGTGCTGGTTCAGCCCAGGAAGTGAGCAGTCAAGAGGAATTAATATATGTTGAAATTTTTTCACAATCACATATAAATAAATATGTTTAAACTTAAACTCATTCTAATCGGTCAGTACAAGCTCATTTTAGTTGAAATTCTTGGTCTTTATTGCCTGTTCTTTTGTAGACATTGCAATAACAAACAGTGAAATTTCTTACTTTAGCATAAATATAAGCTTAAAATCGATTTTCATACTTATAGAGATTTGTTATTTAAAAAAAAAAATGGAAGTGTTTGTTGATGATTGATGACCTGCGTATCACAAGAAAGGCAGATAAGTCATCATACACTCCACACACCTCAAGCATAAAAACCGAGTAAAAAAAAAAATGAAAGGACCTTGCATTGAGAGATTATTCAGGGGAGACTATTCACTAATGTCTCTCATTCCTTACATAGAAATTTTTATGACCCCATTTGAATGAACTTTGATGATACAAACCTGCCCATGTTACATTAGCCTTGAGCCTTCAAAGGCGAGGTGATAAGGGCTATATAGATAGGTAGATAGATTTTCATTTCTGTTGACTTAGCCAAATAAGAGACTTGCAAGAGACATTGTGAACATTAAAACTAAATTTAGCTTAAACTTTGAAAAATTACACAATAATGTTTGATACTTGTTATGTATAAAAATGATGCACAGCCAATTTTCTATATTAATGCACTGTTTTTTTTTGTTATTATGGTTATTTGAAAGATGTGAGTAAGATATTTTATTTCTTTTATTTTTATATTTCTTTTATGTGAATCTTAAAATATGATAAGATTTCATATTTCTTGATTCTGGACAAATCTGTCATCAGAAAAAGAGGTCCCGTGGCCTAGGAGATAGAACTGCAGACTGGCAGCTTTAAACCACTCATTGCATGACCGAGACGAGAACATGCATGTAGAGATGTCCTATAATTCCTGTGGTGCACCAGTGGTTCTATCCAGACATTTGTCTAGGGTCTTTCTCCTCCAGTTATAGCTTAATGTTGCCAGGAGGACCAAAATTATGATCGTGCAATGCATCTAAAAGGCAGAAACAAGAACAGGACCTGTAAGGTCATTCTGACTTCAGAAGTATGTGTTACTGGTATATGTTGCATAATGTACCATCTATGATAGAGGTTCACCTGTACCATCCACACTTTCTGACATGGAGTCATTGCAATGTTTAAACAGAGTGAACTTTATCAGTAACAGTTAAGTAGCATTTATGTATCTAAACAGTACTCACTTTTATAAATAAATGCCTCATCCCATCACTTCATGGGTTTGTGTCCAATTGGTGATAAAAACAGAAATTGTGCTAAAACTTGTTCAGTTTATATGAGTTTGGCTTGACTCAAAGCTGAGCATTATAACTGCAAAACCTGTAGCATTTTTGTTAAAAAGCTGTAATTAACAAGGTATTTGATAAATTTATCAGATGTCCCACATATATGGAGGTGGGGGTCACTAATCTGTTACCATTTCTAATTGGCCTGGGTTTTTTATAAACACAACAGATTTTACATTCAGCTATTATAAATAATAGTAAACAATAGTAAATTGTAAGAGATGTAATCCTAATATTAAGCAGACTGTTTGCATCTTGTTGGTCTGTTGCACCTGAAAAGCACATTTGGGCTTAATTTAACATGTCTTGTATGCCTGTAAAAAAATATTTAATGTTCACGGAGTTATGCATAAAATATCCATTAACCCTTATCTTTCTAAGCATGATTTATACAACTTGGGCTAATTACATAGCTCCAGATCATCTAGCTTCATGCAGGGAGCTTTCAGATCAGGATCTGCTTCTGAATCAATAGCAATATGTCTAGGTACCTTTACCTGTCAATGTAAGAAGAAGGCTAAAAATTATCTTGGGTTATTAACAAATGTGGCGAGTAAAGTGTTAGGATAAATCAAACAGGATATAAACTTAGATTAAGTATAAAACAAACAAACAAAATACATCTTTTAATGTGCGAGATCTGTTAGCTGACCTGCAGTTTAAGGGATGTTCTAACTCGTAAGAGTCTTGGCAGACTCTTAACTGGGGTAACCAAAATTGATGGGATGTGCTATTAATGTCCATTACTGTTGCTGCAATTTTTTAAAAATCTAATAATAATATTCAAGCTGGCCTAAGTTGTACATGCCTAGGCAAACAGTGTAGCTCCAGTTCAGCTATGAGCTTCTTGGAGTATTGCAGCTAGGTAACTCAAACAGAAGTTGTCTCAGTAGTAGTTGTATCTTCTATATATTTGTATGCTTTCATTGTTGTTTTATGCAGACAAATGCTATGAATTTACTAGTAAATTGGATTTTTGGAAGCAAAGAGTTCCATCTAGAAGCTCATCTTTATGTATCCTGAGTTTGTTCTACAAATTATTTATCTGACTCCCTTACAAATAAAACACTTGTTCATTAAGAAGCAGCGTAAATGTGTTAAATTTACTAATCTCAGTCAATTTTACCTCACATGCCTTACAAATGGAAAATAGCTTCTTTGTCTGTGTTAATACTTGTTGAGCAACTCCATTACACACTTATTCTTTCTTTGTAAAACTGTAGTATGGAAGACAAAATCAATAACTATACAGCAGTTTGCATTGAAAGTCATTGAGGGAATTGCATTGATCATTAAGAATTACAGTACTATATATAATCAGTCCTTTCAGTTATAAGAAAACGATTGCATGCATTTTAATGTTGTCCGTTACAATGTATTTGTTAGGCATCCCACCAACAATTTTTCTGATGTCAGGAGACAGTTTAAATGTTATATATCGACAGAATCAGCAACAACAACTTTGGTAATCATTAATTCGAGAAAGCTATTGCTTGTGAAGCAGTATGTATGTTGTTGTTTGGTCGAGAAGCAGTATGTATGTTGTTGTTTGGTGGAGAGAGCTATTTTTTTGAAGTGGTATGTATGTTGTTTTTTGGCCATTATTTTAAATCTGATTTCAGTTGTTTTTCAGTGCTAAAAATATTTTAAAAACTGCCAATATGAGGTACTAGTAGTTTTTTTTTTTTACCAATTGTAAAAATTCCCAAATGAAAAGCCAGGCAGATTGTACTTTAAAAGCTCAGATCAATGATTTGCTACAGATACTAGCCTCTACTTACTAATTTGTCCCCACTTTAAAAATAATGTCTACCAAACTATGGCAACCTGATCTATTGTAACGTCAACCATTTAAGGAGTTGGGATTATAAGACAAATATTTGGACTGTGTTGGTTAGTGAAGAGTTCAATTGTATTAAAATGTACATAATCAGGGTGTGTTTTTTTAGACAAATTATAGGAATGCCCACACCAAAACCGCAAGCTTAAATAAGCTTGCGACAAGTTTGCGACAAGATTGCGGTAAGATTGCAACCAAGCGTGTTGCAATCTTATTAAAGCTTGCGGTAAGATTGCGATAAGAAAGCCGCAATCTTAAAATTAAGCTTGCAAGGTTGCGATAGGAACCATTACGATCTTGATTGCTCGCTTGACTGCTCGCTTGCAAGCTTGCGCAATCATGCCAAGCGAGCGGTTTGGCTCACTTAGAAGCAAGCGAGCGGTTTGGCTCGCTTAGAAGCTCGCTTGCACGCTTGGCAAGCTTGCAAGGTTGCGATAGGAACCATTACGATCTTAATTGCTCGCTTGCAAGCTTGCGCAATCATGCCAAGCGAGCGATTTGGCTCGCTTAGAAGTTCGCTTGCACGCTTGCAAGGTTGCGATAGGAACCTTTGCGAGCTTGATTGCTCGCTTGCAAGCTTGCGCAATCATGCCAAGCGAGCGGTTTGACTCGCTTGCTCACTTATCCCATGCGTGCGGTTTGGCACGCTTGCAAGCTTGTGCTATCATCCCAAGCTTGTGGGTTGTTTTTTTCTTTGCTTGATCAAATCCGTTGAGTGGCTAAGGTTGTGGCTAGATTGACATAAATAAAATCACTAGATAACATTTGTGGTTTTCACTTAAAAATCTGATGCAACAAAAAATTTACAGGGAAAATAACACAACAGAAAGATACTAAATATATTCCACTTTAATTAAAGACAATGGCAAAAAACACAAAGAAGAAGTGGTCATTTATTAAAGGAAACAACTAAAAGATGCTTATCAATTAATTTATATTCTTAACCCATAGCTCGCTAAGCACTTATTATTAATATGAGAAAGCATGACAAGCCATTTTCGGGGGTCTAGCAAATAGGATTTTAAATGATTAAATCAAACTTAAGTATCAATTTATTTATCATTAAGAATAAAATACATACAATGCACTCAAGAAATAGTACCACAGGTATTGTGTTCAAAAACAGTTCATAGTCAGTTCTTGTTGATTTCTCAGATGACAACTCTAGTTCAGCTTGAGGGAATCTTGCATCCTTCCTCTTACCTGCACAGCAAATGTACTTTTTCTCCAATTACGTCTGAAAAAGAAAAAAATCCAACATTCTGCATTATTTAATTTTTTTTTTTCCTTACCTGATTTTTTATTTAGCAATGAAAGATTTATTTAGTATGTAAGGGTCTTGTGTTATTTGTACCACACAGGCACCTAATGATTTTTCAGTCAAATTTTGATGCAGAGTAAGTGTTCAAAGATTGAAAGAAATAGATTGAAATTTTACAAAAAACAAGGAAACAAACAAAAAACCTTATTAGATGCTGACACAAACTTTAACAGCTTTGGTCATGATGCAAACTTGCCTATTCTTTAAAACAGCAATTTGAAAACAGCAACAAATAACAGGAGCTATAGGCAAAAGCACCCCCATATTTTATATGTTTAAAGCCTGAGCTGAGAAATGCTGAACTAACTAAAAAGTAAAGCTTAACGAAATACTATCTTGGTTATTTTATAAGCATTAATATGCACAAAGGGGTAAAAGTAAAACACCAGACCTGGTAGTGCAATCCGTAGAGTGCTGGCTCCTGGTACTAGAGGCATTGGCTTCAGTCTGGGCTGCAACACACCAAAGTCATGTTAAATGGTAGTGTTATTGCTCCCTTGCTAATACTCAAGCAAATATACAGCTAGTTCTATGACTAGTCAGTCAGGTGTCAGGATAATGTGACTGGGTGTATCATGCCAGGTGTTCATGGCATGCTAAAATCAGTAAAAACAGCTTTATATTGGCTTCAATTGAACACTGTCTTCAAATAAATTGTTGGTGGTTTGATTGTTTATTAGGTTTATTGAGCCACCAACAGTAGTACTGGTATTTCAGTTATCTGAAGACGGTGTTCACTTGAAGCAGATATAGTGCTGCCTTCACTGTGTATAGCATGCCATGAACAAATAACATGATACCACATCCAGTCATATTATACTGACACCAGGCCAACCATAAACACACAGATAAATAAAAAGCCAGTAAATTTAAAATGTATGGTTATTACAGCAAGATTATTTTTTTATTAATGTTAGTGAATACAGAGAACAAAGGAAATTGAAATTTAAAATATACCAACTAATTTTAATATTATAATATTGCAATCAAAACAGGGGCGCCCATGGCTGAGCGGTTAGAATCGCTGACTTGAAGCTCCTCAGCCCCTCACTACGTGGGTTCGAGTCCTAGTCGGGTGAGAACTTCCATGTAGGGAGGTTTTCCTCCACCAATAATTAGCTGGACATCGCCAATATGGCCATAAATGTGTCTGTGCGATGTAACAAAAAATAAAAAAAAATAAAAACAACATATGATTTCCCAAAAATGACATCTTCATGTACCAACAGCTGTGTGATGCAATTAATAATAAACATGGTAGTGCTAAAAGGTAGCAAATGCATTAATACAAGAACTGGTACAAATGGTCAAAATGTTACATAGTTATCTAAGTACCTTTTGTCTGTCATCCATGCGTTGCTCTTCACTGACCTCCTTATTGACATCCGTCTGCATCTCCGATTCTTTTTTTGTTCACTTGCATCTGGCTGTTTCAAACTATTACAGAAAATAAAATACTTTACATGAGTGGCAATTCCATACTAGCAAACACAGTTATGTATGTGTTCAATCATCATGTACAAGTTATCTTGGATATCTCTATTACCGGTGACCTAAATTTATTTTTTTAACACAACAATGTAATCAACAACAAAAAATATTGTGTAGCCACTTGAAACCGTTTTATGTGCCTTTATTCCTATAGTATGGAATGTATCCATGTGTAATGACCGGTAACTGGATATTACCGTTAATAGGGTCACTCTAAAATAAACAATATTACAAAAATGTCTTACGTTTGAACTTGTCAGAACCGTAATCAACTCTAACTGAAGCATAAATTAAATATACAGTAGAAAACACATGTTTATGGAAAAGTCAACGGTTTCAGAAAACGTTTGTGATAAGAAAAAACTAAGGTAAAATGTCGGAACTGAAAAAAATGGCGAAAATATTTAACACGTTAATTTTGCATTCTAAACCGTTAATGTACTAAACTTACTACGTTCAGAAAACCTGATTTAAAATGTGGTGCTTCTTATACTTGTTTAAGTAGATCAATGTCTCACCTCTGCTTAGTAGTCCAGTGAAGGAAAGTCATTTTTTTCATCTTTTTCATCACATTTTTTGCATTACGTTGAAAATTGGCGCGGCCGGAAGTGTAGACTGCGCATGTGCTATTGTAAATCGGGACCGCTCGGCGATTTCTTCGGTTATTTTCCGAAAGTTACGATTGACTTTTACTAAAACACCGTAAAAGCGACTTTTAAACTTTTATTATTAAATGGTGTTTATTCACATTCCCAATAAAGTAAGAGTGGTTTTAACATGATACTCTACTGTCTGTTCTGTTATTTTGTTGTCATATTAGATATTAGACTGTAGATCTACTTGACCAGGTTTTCGAAAGACAACAACAAAAAGTTATTCAAAAACTGACATCTTTGGAATGAGATCAAAAAAATAAATATTGTACTGAGCTATTATTACCAAATCTTTTGTAGCTGTCTTTAATGATAACATAGCTTAAAATTGCTTTTGTGATTAGTCAGATCAAGGTCACTGTAACTCATAACAGCAATTTGCTTTCCATGTCTACTCAGGATTTAGATAGATATCAAATTTGGAAGTTAACTTGTTTATGGGATGCCAAAGTATGGGATTGTTTTTGTTGTCAATTAGTTTGAAGTACCTAGTCACTGTTACTAAATACATTTTATTTTGTTTATGTTCATTATCTTATTTTTTTTTGAGGATTAATCAGATTAAGTAGTTAACTAACTATCTCATGGGAAGAATATGTTTGGAATTGCTTTAGGGATCAATTGTTGTCAAGTTATTAAATATATTTTTGGATTTTCTATAAATAACTCAAGATGGGAGTAAGGTATCATTACCAAATTACTTTCTAGGGAGAGTAAATCTGGGACTGTTTTGTATAGGGTTGTGTGATTTCTGTTAAATAATAAATAATGACAAAATAAAATTTAAAAAAAATTGGCAGTTAGTATTTAGAGCTTTTTTATGTCACATTCTGGTAAGCTTTTTTCAACCAACTGTCCATCTAGCTGCATTAACAATTTGCTCGTAAACACTTTAAAGGCTACCGTTTTGATCCAATCTTAACCAACACTGGTGGTCAGAATGTCATTAAATGTTTGTCTGTATGAAATCTTGGATGAGTTAATAAATAGGTCACATGGTCAAAAAGTAGGTGACTTGGTCAGATCTATAAAAACCTTGAGAACACATTAAAAGACTTTTTTGGGGCCTAATCTTCACAGAACTTGACCAGAATCTTTGTTTGCAATAAATCTTGATGTGTAACTGTAGGCAAAGATTTGCTTCAACATAACTTGTAATCACTAGAATCCAAGGCACAGTTGTGAACATTTAGTCTTGTGATTAAATTTTAAAGCCAGTGTCCTCAGGTGAGCGATACAGGGCCATCATAGCTTTCTTGCTGTATATCTGCAAGTGGAACTGGTCATGCTGGTCAAGTTCTCTTTCAAATGTTATTTCTTTAAAGAAATACAAAATAAATTTCTTAATGTCTTGGAATAATTTTATGCTTGCAAGACCACAACCTATCCACAATCCTAATAATAATTAGTTTTAAGCTTGCAAGATTGCAAGCTTCTTGCAATCTTCAGTGGAATATAAGATTGCAAGCTTGCAAGACCGCAAGCTTCTCGCAATCTTAATGGTATTTAAGATTGCGAGAAGTGTGCAAACAAAACCTAACCGCAACCTTAATTTCTATGCAAGCGAGCGTGCTCGCATCCGCGACCATAATATTTAAGAATTGCAATCTTATTAAGATTGCGACAAGCTTGCGCAAACTTGTCGCAAACTTGTGACGAGCTTGTCGCAAGCAAGCGTTTTGGTGTGGGTGGGGCCTGGAGCCTTTGAGGAAGGGAAAACTTTGCAGGTTAAATTGAAAAAGGAGAAAAGTTTGCATGTTCAACTTCTTACCAGCTATCATACATCTTGTATATTTATTACAAGACCCAGGGCTCGACATTAACGGTTGTCCGATTGCCCGGGGCAAGTAAAAAGTAGCTTCGGGCAAGTTAAAATTTATTTTAGTTGCCCGATCGGGCAAGTAGAAAAACGACAGATCCTGACTATGAATGGTCTTGACTTTATCTTGTGTCATTTGTTGAATCATTCATTTCATCTGTCGATCAATTGTTTTCCGATCACGTTTCTGCGCATTCGATCCCACGCATGCGCATGCCCATTTTGGGTTTTTCCACGGCGTTACTAATTTTAGATTGCACAGAACGTAATAACCGTCTAGCGCGGTTTGAACTCCTGCGTACATGTATTAGAGATATATGTTTGAATCATAAAATTTTATAACTAGATATATGACAATAATTTCGATGAGTAGGTCTTTTTTTTTTAATTTTGAAAATAATTCAAATAATGTAAATCTGGATCTACATCTTCGAAACTTTACGACAAACCGGGGATAATCAATGATTAAATTTTACGACTTTATAGAATCGGCTTTTGACAATGAAATTGTCGTCTGCTTTTAAAACTTAAAAAAGAACTCCTTAGTGGACGGCGTAATTGACCACATCAGATAGTAAAGTTAAAAACAAACCAATCATAGTAACCATTTTAAGTCTTAAAAAATGATGTTGATTGTAACAGAAATGGGCAATTACGCTTTTGGGGATTAAATTTACTCTCAACATTGTGCTTATGCCTTTTACAAATAAAAAGAACCAACCAAAGATTTCTGTTCAAGATATTAGAACCAGTCTAGCTAATACAAAAGTTAAAATTTATTCATAATATGTTCAAGGTGCAAAATGATATTCATGATCAATTAAATCTCTTGAATGTTGTTGGTGTGTAATTTGACATTGAAATTGACTGATTGTCATGTTTGCTGAATTGTTGTACAACCTCTGACTTTAGATACTTTAGGACATACATGTTGTATGTAACAATGAGTTTTTTAATGAAAAGTTTATTGCAGTTTCTCCAAGTTTATTGTTTTGTTAGGAAATCTTTATTAAACACATGAGAATGTAAAGTGAGTTGTGTATTGTAATTAAAACACCATTTTACAACCCCATCTTGCTTTTTCAGTAAAGAAATATGAAAATGACTATTCGGGCAAGTTCAAATTTGGTTCGGGCAAGTATTTTTTTTCAGTACTTGCCCGAAGGGCAAGTTTGCTGAAAAGTTAATGAAGAGCCCTGAGACCATCTCTCAATTTTTCTTGTTCTTGAACTCCTCTACATTATCATAGTTCAGTTTACTCAAGCTTCCACTGTAGTCACTAATCTACATCAATGCAGCTATTTTTGGCATTTGCGACAATGAAATATTGAATTTTATCATAGGAGAATTTTCATTCTTAGGGGAAAAACTTGTCTTATTCTTTTAGAAGAAAGGTCGTGTAATTGGCCTCTTTTTGATAAGGTAAAAAACCATGGTAATGTTAATTATTTATAATTTTCTAAATTATAGGAGGTAACATGCTATTTTCCCAATTCACACAGTTCAGATGGTAAGAAAGAAAACACAGTCAGATATTTGCTTCTTGCGATCAATATTTTTATTGTCCTGAGAGCTTTTATTGGTTTATTTGTTCATTGTCTTCAGAAGTTTTTCAGTTATTTTTTATGTTGTATGGCTCAAAGATTATTATAGAGTTACTTTAATTTAATCCAATTTCTTGAACAAACGCACATTGATGTCATTAAAAATTTATTGTAGAGGAACTATAGACGATTTTTATGAATGTATGTTTGAATGCAAGTAAACAGGTTAATTTTGGGATTAAGCCAATACTTAACAATAAACAACACAATAATAATACAATCATACATTTTGTAATTTTGTATTAGTTAGTGGCATAGAGCTAGAGTAACTCCTCTGACTGCTTAGCCTCACACTGCATGGGTTCAAGTCCCGTTTGGGTTGAAGGATTTAATGTGAGGTCTACCAGCTGACTTGCAGTGTGCCGGTGGTTCTATTCAGACATGTGTCTGGGGTCTTCCTCCATCAAAAGCTGGATGTTGCTATAATGATCATAAATGGTCACTGCAATGTAAGTCAAAACATAACAAAACATTTGATGTGCAAGACTTTATGGCCCAAAATACTATATGTGTGTTCAATTATTGACAGATGAACTAAACACTGTTGAGGTATAACATAATTATCAAGATTGATATTCATTTGCTGATATGAAAATACAATACATTACTTGGCTTTTGTATGAAAGGGAGATTTATTTCTGTCACAAGAGCTTATGTCTCATGGGTGGTAAATGTTTCAACCTAAAGCAAAAGTCTCTGCATGTTTTGTTATTAGCTTTTCTGTCTAAACGTATATCTGTCTCACAAAGCCTCAGAACATTTCAAAAGTTTAATCATTCAATTATATTTTGACTTTTTAGAAGTGTTAACTCATAGCCTTCTTTTGATGACAAACAGATCAGGTCTGTATAGCAGAAAGTGAAGGGTTTGGAGCTGTCAGGACCTTCTGTCAGGATCTTCTCAATCTGCTTCTCACTCACAAGCTCTATGTGTGACCTTTGACAAAATGTTTGTAAGAATTTGAGAATTAGAATGGGTCATAAATAAATATATAGCCGATTAAGGTTAAACAGGTCCTAAAGCTGAATGGTATATACATTTAGATAAAGGGTTTTATCTCACCTTTATAATTGCTATTGCTATTATCAGTGTAAATGCTGACATACTTATCTTGATCTTGAGTGATTTTTTAAACAGCTGGGCATCCTTAGTGTAGTGGTTGTTTCTAGCTTTTACCCACCCCTTGGGTCGTCTTTTTACATCATCCACAGCAAAAGTGCGTAGACATACTGTCAGTGATACAACAAATAGTTAAGATACTGATCAGGCAGCTGCCAGCTAACCTGTATATGAACAATATATCAGTGAATATATGCTAAAAGGAGGCTGAGAGTCGAGAAAGGTGTTAAAACAGATTGCTGTTATAATTCTTAAATTTTGATAATAGAACAATTTCTTTTTAAAAAAAGTTTTCACTTAACTGCTGATAGTTTTTGTATCAAATTATAGCCCATGGTAACTCAATTTGTCATAGATAATTTCCTCAAACTTTATTTGATAAATTTTTTTTTTTAGATTGCACTGATAAAACCTTTGAGTTCAAATTGACAGGTCAAGTTTTCACTGATAAATATAAAGCGCAGTGTTGCAGAGTAAGGTATAGAGTTAGTACAGATTTGAATGGCTTAGTGGTGTAGACAAGTTTAGGATAAATCAAGTTTGTTTTCTGTTTTGCCTGCATTGTTGACTAATTGTTAACATGATGCAGCTGAATGTAAGGACGTCCTACACAGAGATACAGAGTACAACATTAGTTTCACCATTTGATAGGAATACATGGTGTTATACACAAGAGAAATGTGGCCGGTCTTACTATACCAACTATAGGAATGGTAAATTTAGCCTCAGGATTCTTTATTTTTTTGTAAATTTACTCTTTTTTTATTTGGCAATGATTTTGTTATCATGTATCTTGTGCCTTTTCTTTTAAGCTGTTTGTTTGTGTCTGTTTATTTGCTTAACTTTGATCGCCCTTTGACATCTTGTGAATCTAGCAGTTTTTATTATGTATCTCCTGTTTCATGCCTATTTTCTATTATGAGGGTTATACTTCAATCTCCTGTTAACCTTTTAAGTTGCTGTTGTTGTTTTTATCTTTTCTATTTTAGTTTTTAATAACAAGGAGAATATATTTAGAAAAGTTAATTGATTTTTTTTCCAGGTAGTTGTAGTTTTCATTAATAGATACTAATGTATACTACATAAATGAAGAGAATATTAGGTTGGTCTTGAATACAGATGGTTCGGGGCGCCCGTGGCATAGTGTTATAAAGTCACCGATTTGTAACTCATCTGACTGATAAGCCCCTCACCGCATGGGTTCGAGTCCTGTTTGGGGCGAAGGACTTAATATGAGAATGTCTTCCAGCTGACTTGTGGTGCGCCAGTGGTTCTATCCAGACATGTGTCTGGAGTCTTCCTCCACCATAAAGCTGGATGTTGCTAAAATAATCATAAATGGTCGCTGCATTGTATTTTCTAAACAAAACAAACAAAAAATGTGTTCACATAAGGCTGAGACAACCCTCAGATTTATTGATGGAATTTAAGATTAAGAAGATTTTTCTTTGTAAAACACCAATCAAGTATTTTATTTTTCCTGTCATCTTTATTATTGCAAAAAACATTTATAAATGTTTAGATAAATTGTGTTTTCTTTTCACTCATTCTGAAAAGATGGGAAATCTAAATTTCGCCTTCGAGTGTGTTAGTTATGTTTCATATGTGCCTTTCAAAAAATTGTAAAACTACTTATCCTTCACAGATTTTTAACAAAAGTGATTAAAGTTTAAATATGCATTTTTTATTCTTTTATTTGGTCATTTTTTCATGTTTGTTTGGTTTGTTGTTAATGTTTTTGGATGTTTTGCATTTTTGAACTACAACAGCACTTTAAAGGTGGTATCTAACAGTTAGGACCAAAAATATTTTCATTAAAGAGCATAATTAACCATTGTTACCGAAAAAGATCTCTCAAAATTATTTTTTTTTATGCACTACACCTGTCTGAAAAGTGAACCATAGTGTCACAGACGTCATTTCAAACATGTATTTCCTATCTCAGGGATGCTGCACAGTTAGCTATTTTAAACTAAGAAAACCATGTGACCACTAATGTTTGAGCTCATCCACATCTGTTGTGACGTCAAGGTCTTTTTTTTAGCAGGAATCCCTATTGTTCTTATTTATAGATTAAAAAAAATTAACATTTTTAGTGTTGATTAATGAGTTTTTCTGCCCTAAAATTGACATACTGTTAAAATGGCTGAAGCTTAGACTAAAGTATGATATCTCTCTGCAGAAATTATGTACAAATACCACAAATAAAGGTCAGATATATAATTACATATATTAGATACAGGCTAACTGTTGGATACCACCTTTAAGATTGAGACTTCGAAACTCTCTGTTTTATTTTGGTTTGCACAAATTGATTTAGCAAATAGTAATGAACCAGGTCAGACAGTTGCCATACTGCTTCTTACTATATATATATTTGAGTAGATCTTGTTGCCTGTGCAGAATTTGTAAGAATAAAGGAGGATATATTCAAAAACTAGTATGATAAGTGTTTATATATGATTCCTCTTGTAGACCAAGTCAGGTGCATTTTTGACCTTTGAATGGTATCAAAACAAGCTTGCTTAATGCAGTGACTGGAACCCATCCAACAAAATGATATCCATTTAAGTTATGTTTTTTTTATTCTAAACCCACTTGGTGACAGCTGGTCAGATACACATTTGCTAATTTTATTTGAAAAGTTAACATTTTGATGAACTAAACAAATAATAATAGGCAATGTTACCCCTGATCACTAAATGATGTGTAAAAATGGTCCCGATGAAATGTTCATGGAGAGATTGAAGAATCAAGTGTGCCCAGATGCCCTTCAACTATTTGAGCCATTTTAAGCTGAACTACTTAGTTTATCTTTGAACTGCTCGTTGGGTAATTTAAGTCCTTTGCAAACTTCAATCATCGCCAAGCTGTAAGAGTTGCTGACTCCTCCGCTCCTCTTTGCGTGGGTTTGAGTCCCAATCAGGCAGAGAACTTTCATGTGATAAGGTTTTCCAGCTTATCTGATGTGGTTCTACTAAGGTCTAAATCTGGGGGTCCTCTTACACCATTATGATCTGATGTATCCAGTACAACCAATATGTGTTAGTGCAGTGTAATAAAAACTAAACAAACAGTATGTTAAAAATCAAATCAAAACATTGAAATGAGCATTACTGACAGATAACAACATACACAGTGTCATAGTAAAAGCAGCATATTACCTTCAAGACTTACAATGGAGGGTCACAAGGAATGTTAATCACAAAAAAACAAACATTCAGGAAATACTTTTAGTTTCAGTTCACATGATCTGGATATATGTTATCTCCTATCCTGCTTAACGTTAACTTTCATGCTTTACCAAAAAAGTATAGATCCAGATCAGCCATTTCCTATCAGGAGCTGTCTTGTCAGGATACACACTTTTGGCTGTTGAGTCTCTAAAGCAATGTGGTATGTTAGCTTTGTATAAAGTCTTTTGCAAATAATTTAGAGTTGGTGTTTATTAATTAACAAGGGTGAATTTTCCAATCTGTGACATAATTGATTAAATAAATATAGTACATACTTAAACGCTTAACATGCTTCATTTTGTTAATACACATGCTGATATTTTGTGATCTTCTGTATGTATGTAAATGTGACTGAGACCCTACAGTAACTAGTGCTGCTCCAGACTGATCAAGCTTCCAGTGGAAGCTCGCTGATCTACATCTTATTGCCCAAGCCTCAACATTTGGGACTTGGCAGGCTAGGTTTAGCTTGTATAATGCTTTTATCATCACAGCGCTATGCTAAGGTGTCAGTACAGGAAGTCATAAATGATAAAACCTAGGCAAAAAGTCTAAATCCAAATAAGGAAATTTTCCTTATTGGAGCAGACAATAAGAATCTGTTTGCTGTCAAGTTTCTTGTTGCAGGGTTTTCCCTGACGCACAAATCCTGCGTCATTGTCGCATTTTTTCTGTTAATGACCCTCAAAATAAAATACGATGCGTCCACGGATGCAGGTTAGCGTGGAACGAAAATATTTCATCATTTCAGTTTGCTTACTGATTTGCTGATTGTCCGAATTTCTATTCTTCTACTGTCATTTTTAACCAGACTGGTTCGCTAATGTTGACGGTTTTTATTCACTAGTTGGGTTTACATAATCAAACCAGTCACCAGGTAAGACGGGTTTACGGTGTATTGATCGTATTTTCGTGTCTTTGCTGCTCAGCGGAAGACACAGTCGAACATGTAGACTGTATCACAGGTTTATAAAACGTGTGTTCATGCAGAATTAAACAATAACATTACAGTAGCCTTGTTTGTACCTTTCATGTCTATAATTAATTCTTGAATTACCTTGTCTGCCCAGAACTGGACATCAAATTAGCATACATTGCAATACACAGTATTACATGTTAATTGGAAAAAAGGCGATTTGCTTTGGCTTTGACAAATTTAATCAGTGTTTGCTTGTTATTTTAAGAATGACCCCCAAAATTTTTAAATGACCCCCAATTATGGATGTCTGGGGGTCCAAATGACCCCTAATCGTCAAAGCCAAGGGAAAACCCTGTTGTTGCACATTTCTAGTTAACCTTCCATGTAGTTGCTTGCAATAATGGGGATAAAGGGTTGTTCCAGTGAAAGAAAAGCAAATAAAAGACTACATACATATCTATTATTCGCAAATTAAAGGCCAAGTATCAAATTTGAGTTCCTTTCAGTATGCAAAAATAGTAGTTGAAGTATGTATTCATGCTACTAATATAACTCCTGACTATCAAGCACAAGTTACATACTTCACTGGTTAAAACTTTTTTTCTAGGGAATTACTGTATTAACTCACCCATAAGTCGTAAAAACGTGTCCTAAAATTGCTCTGAAAAGTCTATTTGGCTTATGGGCGGGGTATCGAGAGAAAAAAAGGGGATGCGTTTTAGGTCAGAGCCTATGGACATCAATAAACACGTATGCAACAGGATGCATCATAAATTCGCTCTAGATATAACACTATACCACCTTGACTTATGGCCGGGTGGAAGTAATATCCGACCATTTACACCCATAAAATCCCCCTCGACTTATGAGCGAAGTAGACTTATGGGTGAGTAAATACGGTACCACATCTATTTTTACCACAGCTCAATGACACTTCAAAAGGTCACATGACTTTCCCATTAACAGGTAAAAAAATGACTGACACTAGTGACCGTTCTAGTAACATTTGTACTGACAAATCAGTAACAATCGTCATGTGAAGTTCCTAATATGCTTTGCAAAACCGCACAGAATCTGAAAAAAGTATTAACATTAAAACACCCTGTGTATAATAGTAATTTAAATAAACAAGATTATTTATTGTTGCCACATGCTAACATTCAACAAGATTAATTGTAATAACCATTTTTTATATATGATGAACATCAGGAGTCGACCTTCAATTAAATATGTTGCAAGGTAATTTTCATAACAAAAGTTCAAAATTAAGAGTTACGAAATAATTAATTGTGTTTTAACATTTTGTAAAGCTCTGGTTCAACGTTTTAAAAGTGCCTTAATATTTTTTATATAATAACAACCAATATTAAAATAATTATAAAAAAATTACTCTGTAAGATATTCAAACAGACCATTGAGGAGTTTTGGTTATGGTTTTATATTATCATCTTATTTTGTGTAAGTCTACATTTTGTTCATATAACAATCTTGTTCTCCTCTTTTGCCTTAATAATAAACTTAACAAATATCCATACGTGGCAAAGCTTACTGGCACATAGGTCCATTTGTCCTTTCTTTCTTTCTTTCATTCTTTCTTTTTTTAGTAGTAGCATGAAAAGCTATACATGTTTTTAAGCTGCTTTGTTAAGGCTAGGATTACTTGGGGGAGTGTTGAGGTGCTACTGGCCTAGTGAGTAGCCGGAGTCACCAGTTTGGTGAACTCAAATCCCAATGATGACCCTAGTTGTTTTGCTGGGGGTGTATCTAACAAATTTAGGAAAGCACCAGGATGAACAAGGTACTTTCAGGTAGAGTCGTCCTTTTTAATCCCACTAATCACTATCCTAAGGTTTGACTTGGGCTCAAGATCATATGTTGAAAATCTTGGCTCCGGGTGTCAAGTTAATGTGAGAAACTTAAAGATTGGCAAGTTCTTTTATTATGTTATGGCTCAATACTTTTTGTGTTAGATTGTTTATATTGATACTAAGATGTTTTCTTATACTTTTATTCAAAGGCAATGAAATATGCTGATACAGTCAAAGTATAAAAGTGGGAGTCGGTTGCTGATCTGGAGCTGAACTATTTGTCTAACCCTAATCTGTTTAGCTTAGCGTATTCAGCATGCTATCACACTGAAGGCAGCACCACATCTGTGTAAGTTATCAAAGCCTTTGGATGGCTGTAAGGTTATTGTTTGTACTATTTTACCCATAAACAATCAGAATCTTTCTTTTTTTCAGCTGTGATATCCCCGTCAACCAAGGACCAGGACCCCGTCTCGACACCAGCCAATCATGTCTCAGAAAGCACACTAGTCTCCTCCCCCGATGCACCGAGTAACCATGGCAACAAACTCACCCTTCAACTTCCAAATGGAACAGGTACAAATGTATTTGTATTGGAATTGTAAGACCTGGCGAAGGCCTGGGTAGAGCCAGTACTTGCATAGATAGGTACTGTCAGGAGAAGTGCACAGTTAATTGTCATTATTCTTTGTGATTATAATTTTTAATTCCCTTCTTGAGTAGAACCATTGTATAGGTAGTATTTATCAAGAGGAATGTGTAGTAAACAGTTTTTACTAAAGACTTACATTTTCAGTTTAGGGTTAAAATCTTGGATGCTGCAAGTAAGTCTCCTTGACACAACCATGGTCATTTTCGCCATTTTTAGTAATAATTGCAATAAACAGATGACAGTTTTTATAGAGCTTCAGGCCCATTACAAATTCTTTTTTAAAGTCCTCATGACAGGTTTCTGATTGCGACTCGAATCCACATGATGGTTGGGTTAAATAACTGACTTTAACTTATGGTATGATCAGCTTGTTTGGTCTCTCCTGGAGAGGTTAGTTCTTGACCATTATTGTGCGATATCTTGTTAATAACTAACACTTATTCCAAGTCATCTTTAGGGCTGTCGCGGTATACCTGTATATTGAGATACTGGGTAAAGTCAATACAGAACCGGATACACAATGTGCATACCGGTATTTTCGATATTTTGTAAAATTTCTTTGCTGCCACCATTTTGTGCATCTGAAGTCGAAGCTGCTTGTATTAATGAAAAGCGATCGCTGATAACCAACTGAAAATGTAGTCTGATGTCAAATACATGGTAGGGGAGTTCATTCTAAACGGCTCGGGAAATGCGGCATACTCGATTTGCCTTTGCAATATTCCTTTCAATAAGTGTTTTAATATAGATTTTAGCTTTTGATTTTACAGTTCCCTTTCTGGATTCAAGAAAAACGAATGTTGCATTGAAACATCTATTGGAATTAAAATTTACTAAAGGTAGACAAATTGTTATAGGATTGTTCGTTGCAGAATACTTAGAACATTATCATTTCTTTTTGTTCTGCAGTTTAATCAAACATGGCGGATGCAAATTATAAACAATATTGGCCCAGCCAATTGATTTTTCGAAAGAACGCTACTCTCTTGTGCAGTATTTTCTCCCTTTTGCAAGTTCTACCTGAGAACACAGCAGACTTTGCTTTAAAATTTCAACATACATTTAACTTGAAAGCTTGAATTGGTCATGCTGAGGCAAGTATTGTTAACCCAGATCAAAATGTGTACTATTTTCTTCAATATCTCTAGCAATATGCCTTGTTTAGTTTGCATTAAGTTTTAAGCCCCAAAGCAGGGAATTTAATATATATATATACTCATAAATAAAAGATGTAAATAAAGTGCAATATATGTTAAATTTCACTCAAGTGGATCTTGGATCAAATGCGTCAGAACACTTGTGTTTAAGTTTCTTATTTCGGCAAGTCCTGTACTAATGTAACAGTATGACACCTCCACTGTCCTGTCGTACAGAATGTTGGCATCTTCCCAGATAAGGGATGTGGTTTGCTGTCTAAATTTTCATTGTTGTTGCTGATGTTATAGGCATTTGACCTAAGCAGACTTGCACAGGAAACAATGCAACACATCTGCTGGGACAGCTGCACTAAACAAGTTTAGAATAGATGAAATGTTAAAAAGGCCACTAACGCACAATAGAAATATTTTATTTGATAAACATTTGAAATCTGGCTCCCTTTTGAGAGTGGTAGGAGTCGCTGTCTAGTAACTAAATGACCTCAGCCTCTCAATGCATGGGTCTGAGTCTCAGTCAGGGCACATTCTTTCATGTAGGGTGTTCTTAAGGTGGTCTGACCTGCCCAACAAGAATAACTTTACAGTATTTAATATCTGTCTGCACAGGAATATACTCTATATAACGAGGCGGCGCTCGTAACTGAGCGTTAGAGTCACAGACTTCTAAGTCTTTAGCCCCTCGCCGTGTGGGTTCAAGTCTCGGCTTTCATCATGCTTAGCCTTATAATGCCGGATAAAGGATTTAATGTAGAAAAGTCTTCCAGATTACCTGCTTTGCACCAGTGGTTCTACATGTACCCAGATATTTGTCTGGGCTCTCCCTGTACCAAAATAGCTGGATGTTCTTATAATGATCATAATTGGTCCCTGCAATGTATTTTTAAAAAAAAACAACTAAATTAGTAAAAAGGTAGCATGTTGCCTTGGCGAAAGGTTATAGGTTGTTGCTTAGCTTAGAAAAAAAGTTTCTTTAAAAAAGGCACCTTGTTGGCACTTCAGATAGAATCAAACTGTAAGGGACAGACTGTAATAGATTTAATTCCAGGCTTGAAACTTCCAATTTGTTTAAAATTACTGCATATCAATACTGATATGTTATTGTGACAAATATGATGTCAATTTTTGTGAATGTTTTTTGCCCTTGATAATATTTTGAGGTGAAATACTGGGATTGATTGACTAGACTGGTTAGAATTGATTGGTTGATCAAAATATAATTCATCAATAATTTTTTTGGAATAAATACTTATATTTCCACAGCAGAAATAAGAGTTTACTCTTTTTGGTTCTATCTTTGGTGCTGAATGCATGTCATATCATTACATTTTAAAATATTATAGTATTGTTTTCAAATGTAAAATTTTTGTGTTATATTGTATATTGTTATGCAATATTGCTTCCACAACCGATATAAATCTATAAGGATGACAATAACATAAAAATCAATTTAACATTATTTAATACAGATCTCAAGCAATTAAACCTAACATTTACTATTTAGACACTGTCGCATGTCACGGGGATATAAAAAACACAATCACCAGTAATTTTACAGCATAGACAGTCAGTTTGAAGTTTATGACCAGAGATTGCTGTTCAACTGAAAAGTCCAGTCATGGTAGGCTCCGGGTTCGATCCTGGGCTGTGACATACCAAAGTCAAAAAAAGTGGTAGTGGTATAGCTCCCTTGCTAACGCTCAAGCAAATATAAGGGTAGTTCCACGACTGGTTGGCTGGTGTCAGGATAATGTGACTGGGTGTGGTATCATGCCAGGCGTTCACGGCATGCTATACACAGTGAAGGCAGCACTATATCTGTTTCAAATGGACACCCTCTCCAGATAACTGAAATACTGTTGGTGGGACGATAAACCCAATAAACAAACAAACAACTGATAAGGTGTGAAAATAGGGACCAGCAACCTGTTTGTTTGAACTACAGATTGTACTAGTGACATTTGGTTATTTATGTAGAACAAAAATGGTAAAATGCAATGACTGGCAGTTCTGTTCTAGTAATTCTACCAATCCGGTGTTCCAGTGACTAGTTCATGTTCTACTTTATTATAAAGACAAGCCAGCAGATCTGGGTTAGTACATTTTGCTGTAAGTCTGGTTGTGCTTAACATTTAAGAATAGGTTGCTGTGTAACAGACAAAGGGCACCTCAAAAGTCCTTGAAAAGATTGAAAACTGACTACATTTTGATTCTTAAATAATCTTCACCTGTTGACATATAGAAATTCTTTCAACTACCATCGACATGATATGCCAGTTAGGCTAGTCTTTGTTTTTTAATTACTTTTTCTTTCCCTTTAATTTATTTGTTACTATTAGGACATTCTCCTGTAGTTTCAAGGTGAAATTGCTTGTTAAAACTGTAGTCGGCTTATTATTTCTTTTCTTTATAAAGATCCAAGTATACCTCTTCACCTGCAGTGTGTGTTAATAACCTATAATAAGTTAATAGATTTTGGCCCTTACCACATAAGAAACACATTTCTCCCATAACATCTGATCTGGATCTACAATATTTGCCAAAGATATGATTTATAGTATGTAAAATTAATATTAGATTTTAATTGGTGGAGCTAATATTTCTTGTGCTTTATAAGAGAATGCCAGTGGCTAAATTGTAGGCATTTGTGACTTTTTAACCCCTTTTTGGGGGTTTGAGTCATTTTCAGGGTAAAATTGTCTTGTGAGGAGGGTCTACCAGCTTAACTGCTATGCACCAGTGGTTCTTCTTAGACATTTGTCATGGGTCTCACTCCACCAAATCATGGCTGGATGTTCCTGTAATGCTTATGTCATTGTGATGTACTTCCAAACAAAAACCAGCAAAGTCTTTTATGTGTTGTATTAGATTGTTCAGAACTTGAATCAAACATAATTATTATCATAGGTTCTAAATTTGTATAATTTCTTGGGCTCTGTACATTTTTTTTAAAGTTTTTAATAAAAAGTGGTACAAACAGAATTTATCATAAAGTTAATCATTGTAAGATACACTCATTGAGTTAAATTGTGGCAAAATACAAAGTTTTATGCATTGAATGAAAAGGTAAGTTTTAATCTGATTCAAGCAGAAGTCCAACATTTTGAATTTTGCATAAGTACCAAATTACGCAGAATATATTTATCTTAGACAATGGTTCAACTTCCCAGCTTTCAGGTGCTTCAAGAAACTTTTTTTTTTACAATAATCTCACCTTACTGCATGTTTCCTTGCTCTAAATTTGATCATTCTCTGTCACTTGTTACCATAGTTCTGTTAGCGTATATGTATTGATTTTTGTTAGAACTACCTCACTACAGCATTGACGTCTAAAGGAAAACCAGGCTTGATCACATGACCACAGAAATTCCAGTAGTTGTTAATTGTAAACCAGATTTCTCTAGTCTGTATTTCTGATTCGTTTATTGGTAACTCAGATGAATTATTTAGTTACTTGCAAAGTAGTTTCCATACATAGTAGTTATAAAAAAAATTTTTGTTTTGTTTATTTTATCATTTTTTTAAATTTTTTTTTTGTGGATTTAATTTTTATTTTATTTTATTTTTTGGATTTGTTTTTATTCCCTAAATGGATTTTTCATGTGCTAAGTAAACGGATTTTTTTTGTTTTTTTGTTTTGTCTTCTTTGTCTGACAAGTTGTTCTGTTAGAAAGAATTATAACAGGGTATAACTATATACCAGTGTATTTGTGTATTGTGGTCTTTTTCTTCTCTTTTATGTTATCGCTTAAATTATGTTTTACTGGTCAACAGACCTAATCACTTACATTGAAACTACGGATATATTATAATTTAGGTAGAATGTAATTGTTAATTTATTTTATTTGTTCATTCAATATGTTGTCTTTTGTTGTAGAATATTATTGTGCATAGAAGAACCATGCTTGTATTATATAGAAATGTTTTTGATTTTTAACATCTGAAAATAGTCTTGATTGTGTTTTGTTTTCTATTTTTAACTTCTTAAATACAGTACAATACTTGTTGTGTGTATGCAATTTTTGTTTTCTTTTGTCAAACAATATCAAAGTGTTTGCTCGTAATATCAAACAATATAAAGGTGTTTGCTCTTAATGTCTTTAGTAATGTCTAGAAGGCATTTTAGCTGGCTACCCAACGTTTTGTTTATTAGACTGTTTAGGGTTTTAAATGTCAGGTTAGTTTAAGGATTTTTATCTTTTTCATGCAATGATCAAAGTTAACCATCAATATCTAATTACCTCTGTGGTTTTTATTTACTAATAAGGATGTTTTAATGACCTTGAAACAAGTGAACATTACTGCTTTCTAAAATGCATCAATCTCACAAATTTTGCCAAAACAAAGTTGTATTATTTCTTTTCCTTCACAAGAATAGTTTCTTTTAAATTATTAAATAATTGGATAGATGATCATACTTGATAAACCTTATCATAGCTGTTCCATATTTGGACTGCAGACAAAACAGATTTTAAGCTTATGCACACACAAAAACAATAGTGTAGAATACTGTAGATCTAGAGTGTAAAGAACAGTTACTGCTTTACAAACTTTCAACCTTGTTAAGCAGATTCAATTCTTTGTCTAAGTTGAGCATTAATTCATCAGTCTTGGCAACACTGTAGGTCCTGATCAGTTTGCCTTGTATAGGAGGGCTCTGGTTCCATGTGTTGAAATTCTGGTTATGGTATTACAAGAAAGATTGTTCATATTTCCTAATTAAACTTTTTTGTTTCGTTTTATTTTGTTATTTGGGTAAAATGTTTTGCTTACTAGCTTTTACTTTTCTAGTCTTATTGTAACTGTTAACCCTGAACAGTTAGTGCTGACTGATGTTACTTTAATCACAATTAGTGTGCTGACTGATGTTACATTAATCATAGTACGCTGACTGATGTTACATTAATCACAATAATTGTGCTGACTGATGTTACTTTAATCCCAATTAGTGTGCAGACTGATGTTACTTTAATCCCAATTAGTGTGCAGACTGATGTTACTTTAATCCCAATAAGTGTGCAGACTGATGTTACTTTAATCCCAATAAGTGTGCTGACTGATGTTACTTTAATCTTAATAAGTGTGCTGACTGATGTTACTTTAATCTTAATAAGTGTGCTGACTGATGTTACTTTAATCTTAATAAGTGTGCTGACTGATGTTACTTTAATCTTAATAAGTGTGCTGACTGATGTTACTTTAATCTTAATAAGTGTGCTGACTGATGTTACTTTAATCTTAATAAGTGTGCTGACTGATGTTACTTTAATCTTAATTAGTATGCTGATTGATGTTTAATCACAATTAGTATGCTGATTGATGTTTAATCACAATTAGTGTGCTGATTGATGTTTAATCACAATTAGTATGCTGATTGATGTTTAATCACAATTAGTGTGCTGATTGATGTTTAATCACAATTAGTATGCTGATTGATGTTACTTTTATCACAATTAGTGTGCTGATTGATGTTACTTTTATCACAATTAGTGTGCTGATTGATGTTACTTTTATCACAATTAATGTGCTGATTGATGTTACTTTAATCACAATTAGTATGCTGATTGATGTTACTTTTATCACAATTAGTGTGCTGATTGATGTTACTTTTATCACAATTAGTGTGCTGATTGATGTTACTTTTATCACAATTAGTGTGCTGATTGATGTTACTTTTATCACAATTAATGTGCTGATTGATGTTACTTTTATCACAATTAGTGTGCTGATTGATGTTACGTTAAGCACAATTAGTGTGCTGACTGATGTTACGTTAAGCACAATTAGTGTGCTGACTGATGTTACTTTAATCACAATTAATGTGCTGATTGATGTTACTTTTATCACAATTAATGTGCTGATTGATGTTACTTTTATCACAATTAGTGTGCTGATTGATGTTACGTTAAGCACAATTAGTGTGCTGACTGATGTTACTTTAATCACAATTAGAACAGAATTTTAGATCTCTGCTTACAAACAACATGCAAAGGTAGCAAGCCATTTTACTAGAGTCTCTGTAGCAAAAAGTGCATATCCTGACAAGACACTTGGCAGATCTAGACCAACACTGTTTCTGTCGTAAGCTTGTAAAAACCTACTTAACATATTTAGAACAAGGTCTCATTTTTATTTGGTATATAATTGTAACCTATTGCCAATCTGTTTCAGACTTTGAGGGTTCCCATTCCCACTCGGCCTCTGATCTCCTCAAGACTATTATTATTGCCTCCCAGGCCTCCCCAGGATCACAACTTGCCACCAACTCCAGTATGAATACAATCAGTACAAGTAAGTTTTCTATCCAACTCCTAGCTTAAAGTATAAACAGCTCATCCTGGTATGACCGGACCTGGTGGTGCAGTCAGTATGGCATCGTCTTCAGGTACAGAAGGCCCCAGGTTCAATCCCAGGCAGCAATAAACCAAAGGTGGTAAAAGGAGTAGAAGTATCACTCCCTTGCTAACTCTCAAGCAAATATAAGGGAAGTTCCACAAATGGTTGGCCTTGTGTCAGAATAATTGGAATGGGTATAGTTTCATGCCTAGTATTCACATTATGCTATACACAGTGTAAGCAGCACTATATCTTCTTTAAGCAGAAAACCTAGTATTAAGCAGCCACCAAAGGAACAGCCTAAGACTGCTTACGTCAAGTGAGCTGCTTAATACAAAATATGACATTGATTGTTGCCTATTATTGCAAGCATGAATGTTTTCAAAAAGTATTAAATAGTAGATCTGCTGCAAAGTACTGTTTTAATAGATATTTAATGCTACAACACAATTGCTTTTGGCATGTCAATGTATGATTCAGAATATCAGGAGTGTCTCCCAATAAATCCAAGAAATATTGCTTCACTGTTAGTATTTTGATCATTTACAGTACAAAGCATACCATAGTAAATTATTCACATCAAATTTTTAATGAGTGCACCAAAGTCTTTGTCATATTGTAGTGCCACAAATCAGGCAAAAATAAAGGGTTGCACGAGGTGGATCCCACTCATCTTAAAGCCTAGTAATTGTGAAGAACTTAATGTCGGGA
Organism: Sinonovacula constricta; assembly: GCA_007844125.1. Lineage (NCBI taxonomy): Eukaryota > Metazoa > Mollusca > Bivalvia > Cardiida > Solecurtidae > Sinonovacula > Sinonovacula constricta. The sequence goes on from CM017565.1 coordinate 36,637,728, forward strand.
AGTCTTCCAGCTGACCTGCCACATGTTTGTGGTGCTAGCCAGGCATTTGTTTGGTGTAATCCTCCACGAAAACAGCTGTGTATGGCTGGTTGTAATGGCCATACACATGACACTGCAGCATATTTAAAAACTCCAACAAGGTTTGTGCACTGATTGGTCAATCCACTGGATAATGTGACTAGGTGGGACAATAAAAACAACCAACAGACATCAAGTATATGCACTGCCAAAACATGTACAGGTTAACAAGGGACTGTAGTGATTAACCAAAGTGTAAGCAGAAATAAAGTTAGTTATTAGTAACACACTTGTCACCTGAGCTTATACTCATGATGGGCTTTTGTGATCACTCAACTTCTGGAGTTATGAATTATGCTCTATTTCATTCTTAAATAACATCTTCTCTGAAACTGATGACCCAAATTCAACTAAACTTTTTCAGAAACTTAAGCAGGTTGTTGGGAAGAAAACTTGTTTAAAAAAATTGATCTCTTAAATTGTATGTAAATACAGGCAGCAACATACCAAAAGTTTAGAAAATTGTTGTGGTATAGCTTCCATGCTAATGCTCAAGCATATAAAAGGGTAGTTCCAGAAAAGGTCAGGGTAATGAGACTTTGGTAACCTTAAGGTGTTAACAGCATGCCATACACAATAAAAGCAGCAGTTTATCTGTTGACAGTCTTTAAATAACTGAATTACTGTTGGTGGGATGATAAACCGGGCAAACAAACGTTACTTCTCCCCTTTTTGTTCTTTTGAGATCATGTTTTGCTGCATTGCTCACAAAAGAAAATGCTCATGTTCTTTCATGTAAAGTAGGCCAAGTTTTCACCATGTGCACTATTGCATACACTTGTTGGATATGCCAATATTTATGTCATCATGATAAATCTACGAGGAACTGTCTATAGGCTTGGCCAAAAGCTTGGAGCTGTCTGATCAGCATCTGCATGATTTGCTTCAGGGTCTTTTTACAAAAAATCTTACAACTGTTTTCATGCCGTTATAAAAAAATTGTGTATTGATTGGTAAAAGATTGAGCCTGATAAAGGATAATTTGTAACATGCCTAAGCTCTACTCCTTGGCCTTAGCATGAAAACAACCAACACCACTAAATAGCATCTAGGTTTAACCTGCTGTCTCCAAAAATGCACCCACTTGACCCATCTTCAAATTTGAATGTAACCCCTGTACCTTTTAATACTCTTGATAGTTCCTTTTCATGTGCTCACAATCAGTAATACAAACAAAAATTTATCCAGACTTATTATTTCTTTAAAATAGCACCAGTGGCCGGGCGGGTAAGAGTTGCTGACTCCCCAGCTCCGTATGGATCGGTTGGGGGGCCTAGTGTAGGGGTGGGTTCGTGAAAACCTGCATGAAAAGTGGTCATCTTGCTGACTTGCTGTGCACTGGTAGTTTCTCGCAGACATTGTTTTCTTATTGTTATGTATTGAAATAAAAACACAAACAGTATCACCAAAATTCAAAATAAGATTGATATTTACATTGATTATTTATTCTTTTGTTTCAGGTTGATTAATTGTTTAATGAATTGTTTCAGAAATGGATCACCTTCCTGCTGATCTTCAGAACTTCAAGGCTGACCCCTTCACTGTTGAGATAAATGGTACGAACGGTCATATGATACAACAACAGCAGCAACAACAACAAATACAACAGTTACAACAGCATATACAACAGCAACAACAAATTCAGCAGCATCAGTTGCATCAGCAGCTGCAGCATCAGCAACAACAGCATTTTCAGCAACAACTGCATACGACTACAAATAATATCCAGATACATTCATCTGAAGTAAGTGATATTACAAACAACGGTCATAATATAAACAGTGCACAAGTGTCGCCTACATCATATGTTGTACAACAATCTTCAAATGAAGAAATGGGAGGTAACTCTCAGCTGTTTACTCACTCTGGAGGACAAACTAGTAGCATGATGGAATGTCTAACATCTCCACTCAGCTCAAACCAGGATGATGGTGACCATGGTGCTCAAGTTAAAAGTGAAAATGTTCTGATGGACGAAAGTGGGGTATTCACCAGAGCATCGTCAATACCTTCGTTTGAAGGAATAGCGCAGTTGAATGCTCAAGAGGGTAAAGAATTTGAAAAGGATAATCCATCGATTCTTGAGACAATATTGACTAGAGATAATGGTATGGATACAAGTTTTCATACGAGTCCGACAAGTAATAAATCTTTATCAAGCCCGGAACAGTTCCATCATTCTCCGCAGTCGTCAGCAAACAGTCCTACTTATCGAGAACATCCCGCAGTATCTATGATGGACACAAATCATGACACCACAACAACTTACACCGAGATGCATGCACCGGTGCCATATTCTGAAGCAACAAATTCAGCATCATTGATCACAAAATCAGAGAAGTTATCAATCAATACTTTGCATACATTAGCGCAGGAGGAAGAGTTAAAAAAGTTGTTTGAATGGAATGTGACGAAAATTGATGATTCGGAACTTGAGCATATAGAAGTGTCGCGTCATGCAAAGATTCAGAAAATGTCGTACAACAGCTTGGACAGTAATTCGGTGTTGTCTCCGTCAGTTGAGAAGGTGTTTGACGCAGATATCGGCCCAGGAATGGAGTTCAAGTTTTCTAAATTCGGTCAGAGCGAACCTTTTCAGTTTGGCTCAGAGGAGTTGCAGAGGTGGGTATTTACTGTGTGATAAGTAATTATTATATTTTCTTGATGAAAAGGTTGCCTAAATATCAAATATTTTATTTAAGATTGATATGTGGATTATGAAAAATTGGGTTAAATGATATGTTTATTAAGGTTTACAATAAATATATAGTTAGCTGTAGAATAACTATCTATATATATCTATATGAGTTATTTTATTTGTTGTTGTTTTTTAATTTGTACCTGATTTCTTGTAAAGTTAGAACAATAATTTTATTGTTTAAATAATAAAACACTGGATATATTAGTAAATAAATATTATAAGTCAACAAGTAAACCTGGAACGATTATTGTATTTTGGTCAGTATAAAATAACTTTTACTTTAAACAAATAGAATACAAATGGGGATTTAAATATTATCCATTTGTTCTATCTTTTCTTAAGGATTTTTAAATACTGCACAAGCTACAAAACTATGCTTACCATACTTAGCACAATGTCAGCATCTTTTATACATACACAAGTGATATTTACTATTTGTTTATAAATATACAAGTGATTTTTCTATATATTTATTGTATTTACTATCTGCACATCATTATTAGTCTTAAAATAACAGAGCTGTAGATAATGGGTTTATCCTCCCCCCCACCCCCCACCCCCAAAAAAAAAATTAAATATAGGAATACATATATATGATCTATCAAAATCTTCCTTGTCAAGACAACACATCCTCAAAAACAGATTTAATAAAAAAGTCATACCTCTATTTCTGTTAAAGCTATAAAATAAAAGTCATAAATGTCACGTCAACCCAACAAACAACCAACCATGACTAAGGTTCCCATTATCTACTGCTCTGTCATAAGTTGCAGCTTAAATTTATCCTCAGATCTTAGCTTAAAAAATACAAATGGATCATACTCGAGCAAGCAGTGTAGCCCAGATCAACCAGCTCCAATGCTAAGATTTATATTTAAACAATACATCATGCTTTCTATGCCAGGAGGCTTAAGCCAAAACACACAAAAAACACTTGTGTATCAGAAATTCAAAAATAAAGCTTCATTTTGAAACTGTGATAATTGTTTCTTTTTATAGCAAACACGCTGCTATGGAGATAGAAAAACCTCTACCTGTTCAAAATCTACCAAAATTGCCAATAGAAAAGTATGGATGATGCATTTACCTTACCCCCATGTATTCTTTGCATAGATACATTTAAACTGTTTAAAACAACCAGAAAGAGGAGTTAATCTGACATGTGCAAGTAACTGCATCATAATTCTCAACCAGACTGTTGGTACCTTTTAAAGCAGTTAATTGATCTCAAATATATCAATAAAGTAAAGGTGGTAGCAGACACTTTGGCCCGTACAGAAAATTGTAGAAAATGTAAGCAAGATTTGGTTAATTTCAAAGGCCATGCAAAATGCTGTGACCTGATGTCCTTACTTGTCTGGGAGTTGTAACATAGCTCCACAGACATGATTCAAGTGGGGTTAATCCCATCCTTGTATATGCATCATGGTAAGCTATCTTGAAAACCAAAATATCACAATACATGGCTAAACTGACACAATTACCTTGATTATTTAATTAGTAAGCAGTGTTACATCATTTAAAAGTTATAATGAAATATTCTGATAATTCTTTTTTGCCGATAATCCTTTTTTGTCATTTTTTTTCTTCAGAATATTCAGGTTGTCAGCGCACATAATTGCATTGTCATAATTTTCAATATGTTTCTGGTTATTTTTGCACAGGCTTGAAATTTTCTGTGCTGCATCAGGTGAAAAGAACATTTTCTGCTGGAATTGTTGACAAAGCCAACTTAATATAATCACAAGTTCATATGCCATATATAGACCTTTAATTTGTAAAAATGTGGCTGTTTAATTATCATGATGCTTATATATTTCTTATGAGTACACAAAAATATAGAGTCTGGCTGAGAAGTAATGTATTTTCAACTTGTTACTGAGGATAGAAAATTCAGGCTTAGGCAAATATTGTAGATCCAGTTCTGTCAACTCCCAGTCGAGTCTTGTCTGATCAGGTTCTACATTGTTTGCTGTTGCAGTCTTAAGAAATATATCTCACTACCTATGTTGTAATGAAGCTGTGAAAATGTTACTAAGAATATAGTAGTCTCATTTGTAGATGGCTTACCTATTGTAGACGGCTTACATATTGTAGACGGCTTAGATATAGGACGATTTGGATTAACTCCTCTTTCATGGCGCTATGTGCAAACACCATGCTCATTAGCAATCCTTGCTTACAGAATGCTGGAGTTCCAAGACGCTTGCTTTATTTATTATTCAGATTTCATTTCCTTGCACTGTTATTTTTGGGTGTTATAGGCCAGATTTTGAGTGTGTTTTATGTTATGTGTTTTAGGTTTACTAGACTGATTTATGTTGTACATCGTATGTAGATTTGTTACAATATATCAGTAGAGTGTAAACATGACCGGGACTTTGTACAAACTTCGGTAGATGACTCATAACCTTGAAAGTGTGAAAATGGGCAAAATATCACTCTCATATTTGGGGATTTATTTTAAATATAATTGTATTTAAGATTATAAAATAGTGTCTTTATAAAAAACTTAAGTAAATGTTGGTTCAGAATTTCCAATTTTGTTATGTAGATTGTTTTTTTTTTAACCCTGCTAAATCCATTTAAATACTGTTATCAGTATAAAGTACGAAGGCAAAAGGAATATGATTGACCCCTCTTTTGGCCCAACATTGCTCAAGTTGAAACCCATCCACATCATAATATAGGTTGAAATAAAGGTGGTATCCAGTAGTTTGGACCAAAGAATTAAAAAAAAAGTAAGTCGTTACCTGGAAAATGCTGTTAAATGATGCCCATGATATGTGTGAACAGTGAAGCTCATAATTTTATTAATAAACAAGTTTAATAATATAATTGTGCAACCTGATACCATTCACAACAGTTTAAAAGATGGTAAAGCAGTGTGTTCCTGACAGTATGACTACGGAATGAATACAGCTAGTGCCCTAGGTTTTTTAACTTAAGAATTTTTTAATTCAGTGCTTAGTTTATGAATATATGCAATTTATGTTGTATACCGATTGAATCTTGTTCTGTTTTAGTTTTGTAGACAGATTTTCAGCACATAACTTCTTTGTAAACTTATCAGATTTTTCCATGTACCAGTAGCAGATCTTCAGTAATTGATATTCTTGCCTGCATTTTATATGGCCTAAATTGGGAATATTTATCATAAAATGGAATGAAACAAATACTTGTCCACAAAATGATCTTTTTCAGTTTTAGGGTTTGTTATGCATTTGGGGAATTAAGTAGATGAAGGGCATGAGGACATTTATTAATATTCAATCATAAGTGGGTAGATTTGTAGCGTACTTATTTATGTCTAAGTTACATTGTTCAGGTAAGGCTTTATTGTCTGTGCGGATGTAGTTTTCAACCCATAGAACTGACTGATTATGGCAGTTTGATTTGCAATGCCTAATATTACAATTAAGTCCAGTTGTAAGGAAACTTATGCAGATGTTGTTGAACACTGTTGTCTTTTGTGAGGTTGTTAGGGCTGATTTAGATTTGGACTATTCTGTCTGTTATTTATGTGGAATCATGTTATTTTTTTCTTTGATTTTTTGCAGTGATTTCAGTTTCTACAGATTTATATCGTGGCATTTTGTGTCCTTTTTGTGTAATTATGCAGCATTTTATGCATGGTTATTAGTCTGATACTTTACTTTGGCAGAGTTTGTTTACAAAATTGTATAACTTTAAGATATTGAGTAAACTGATTATATTAAGTGATAATGGTACTTTTTCAGTTGTTGTTTTCAAATGTATCATTATTTTAATGCATGTATTGTAAAGACGAAATCCAGATAAATGAAATGCACGATTTTCTGTTTACTTTTGACATTTTTAAAAAAAAAAATTATCAAATTGTGTAGGCTTTAGTCTGTTTAAGCAGATATAGATGTTTAGTCTTGTATTTCAAATATGTTTGAAGTTGGTTCATATATACTTGGTTTATCTTTTCTTTTTATGTAGAAAACCAATTGTATGCGTTTTTATATTTAAATAATTTGCTTAGACTGTAGTGTTCATTTTGCAATCCTTTGCTATGTTCTTTGCTTTATGGAGAGGTGTGTATGCTTAATACCTGTATGCTGCAGAATAATAAACAACAGCACAAATAGTTTAAGGTCGAGAAAATGTATTTGACTATATAGTTTTCTAAGAATATGATATGTCATTTCGAACTGTAAAAACACAAGTAACTAAATTCATTTTTCATTTGTTGCTTTAATCTACCAAATGGCACTAAACTTAAGCATACAGTCAGTGAAACTTAAAAGATGAAGTTTTTGTTATTTCTGAACTTTACTTAACCACATTAGTCTTGTTTTAATTGATGTTTAACATTATATTTTAAATGCACTTTTCAAGGTAAGAAATATATATATTTTTATATAAATGAGAGAGTAAATTGTCATTAATAAGTATTCAACAGAGCTGCAGTTAAGCACCTAAGTATATCTGAATTTGATAATGCAGTTCTTGTATATCCTACATTTCTTTACCAAACCCTATATTGTGGATTCTCATTTTAAGGGTCACACCGAGACAATTTTAATGAGTGTATAATAAAGGGCTTGGGGGAGAAGGTAAGGTGTTTGAGCAAGAAATACTTCAATCTAAACCCGTGTAAGCTCAAAGTGTTTATTGTTTATGAGTGGAAACATACTATGATGTCCATTGTTTATGAGTGAAAACATATTATGCTGTCTTTTGTTTATGAGAGAAACCATATTATGATGTCTGTTGCAGAGACCCCTCACCTGTTCGAGAAGAAGCAAGTCCATTCCATGCACCACAGCCACCTTCGAATCTTATGGTAGGTACCTTCATTATGTTCCCATCCCTCTGACATGGGAATAGTACGCCCCCCACTTTTTCAATTATAAAGGGATATTACTTTACCTGTTCAAATGTTCTTACCTCCCTTCTAAGTAGGTATTTAGTTTATAATTACTGTACACAAATTAAGATTGTTCACTTTTTTGAGAACACATGAGACTGCATCATTCATATAGAATTGTACTTTACTGATTGAGATAAGAATGAGTTATTATTATTGAACACAAGACTTTTCTTCTCTGAATTTATTTTACTTTTGGTTTATATATGACAGGTCATGATTGATTTTGGTTATTTTGTACTTAATCTCGGTGGAGTTATGGCCTTTTCTTGAGATATTCAAAACAAAGTGCAGATCATCTCTTCTCATGGATACATTCCTAGCTTAAATGTTTGTTACACATTTAATAGTTATGGTTGTTACGATCACTTGTAGCTACATGGAAAAGGAAAACTCAGCTAAAATTATTCCTGGTAATCTAGTAAGACCAGCTTTATCGCTTTGTTGCTGGAAACACCATGAACATCTTTGACATAAAAAGTACTCCACCCTAATTGTGTTAAAGAACTCACATGAAGGTTTTTTATTTACAAGGACTTCACCCCATGAAGTCTGCAGAAAGGCTTAAAATTTGTTTTTAATTTGTCATTGACCTTTATCAAAATAATGTTAAATATCTTTCAACTTGTGCAACTTATTTTTTATTTTTTTTAAATTATCAATAGAAAAAAGTTCATTTCAAGGCTTCAAATATGAATCATGATGCTGCCACGGACTGTGAAACAGATTTCTTGTACCATCATTTTTAAAACCTTATCTAAAATATTAAGTAGATTTGCTTTCGAGCTGATTCAATCAGCTTTCTCCCGAAGGTCTTTCAACGGTAGTTGTTGAACAATACTTTTATCATGTTTAAAAGCATAACATAAACTGTTTTTGTAAGTAGGTTTGGAATTTGATTAATATTGCCCTCATTTCTTTCAATTTGTTCCGTATCAGTGGTTTTTCCCAATCAAATACATAGGGATCTAACAGTTCCTCTGCCAAAAGTCACTAAAACTTACTTAATTATCTTATTTGTAGGGGGATGCTTCCTTATTTCTGGTTTTGTTGAGAGGGAAAACTCCATTTACATGGTTTTCTCAGCCGTTGCTTAAATGCTAAATTTTGTGGTTCTTAGTATTTGCTTAAATGTGGCCACTCTGCTATTTTAGTAACTGCTTAAATCTGACCACTGCTACTTAGCTATTGCTGAAATGGGATTACTACTTTTTTAGCTCACCTGAGCACAATGTGCTCAAGGGGAGCTTTTGTGATACCGCTTCGTCCGTCGTTCGTCGTCCGTCGTCAACATTTACCTTGTGAACACACTAGAGGCCACAATTTTTATCCAATCTTCATCAAACTTGGTCAGAATGTTTGTCTGCATGAAATCTTGGATAAGTTCATTATTGGGTCACCTGGGGTCAAAAAGTAGGTCACGAGGTCAAATTTTAGGAAAAACTTGTGAACACACTAGAGACCACATTTATAGCCCAATCTTCACCAAACTTGGTCAGAATGTTTGTCTACATGAAATCTTGGATGAGTTCGTAACTGGATCACGTGGGGTCAAAAAGTAGGTCACTAGGTCAAATCTTAGAAAAAGCTTGTGAACACGCTAGAGGCCACATTTATAGCCCAATCTTCACCAAACTTGGTCAGAATGTTTGCCTACATGGAACCTTGGATGAGTTTGTAACTGGGTCACGTGGAGTGAAAAAGTAGGTCACTAGGTCAAATCTTAGAAAAAGCTTGTGAACACGCTAGAGGCCACATTTATAGCCCAATCTTCACCAAACTTGTTCAGAATGTTTGCCTACATGAAATCTTGGATGAGTTCGTAACTGGGTCACATGGGGTCAAAAAGTAGGTCACTAGGTCAAATCTTAGAAAAAGCTTGTGAACACGCTAGAGGCCACATTTATAGCCCAATCTTCACCAAACTTGGCCAGAATGTTTGCCTACATGAAATCTTGGATGAGTTCGTTATTGGGTCTCGTGGGATCATAAAGTAGGTCACTAGGTCAAATTTTAGAAAAAGCTTGTGAAAACAGTTAAGAGGCTACATTGATGGCCCAATCTTCACCAAACTTGACCATCATGTTTGCCAGTATGAAATCTTACATATGTTTTGAAGTGAGTCATGTGGATTCAGTAGGTTACTTGGTAAAATTCTAGAAAATGTTATCAACCCAGTGGCTACACTAATGGTCCAATCTTCACCAAAGAGTTCTAAAGTAAATAACTCTTAATTACTTAATGCCAGATTTGAGCCTACGTAAAGCCTGTGTCATCAGGTGAGCGATTAAGGGCCATCATGGCCCTCTTGTTTAAGTTATTGCTTAAATAATTATTTAAGTTATTGCTTAAATAGGACCACAGCATTTTTTGGTTATTGCTTAAATGGCACCTCTGCATTTTTCTTAGTTTTTAGCTATTGCTTAAATGGCACTGCTGCATTTTTTTAGTTATTGCTTAAATGGCACCACTGCAGTATGTTAGTTATTGCTTAAATGGGACCAATGCATTATTTTAGTTATGGCTTAAATAGGACCACTGTATGATTTTAGTTAAACATCTGTCTTTACATGGAATTACTGATTCTATCATAGAAAAAAAATGGATTTTTTTTTTAAACTGAATCTTAATGGCAAAGCCTAGATTTAACTAAACCTCACATCGCAACCACCACCAAAAAATAATAACAAACATTATATCTGAACTTTTCTCCTCTTGTCACACATTTGAAGATGGATGCTGCACCTTCACATGAACAAATTGTTGCTATGGCAACTGAAATATTTAGAGAAAGCTGTTAATAGATGATAATACTATTCGAGTACTAATATGCTAATTATTGTTAGGCCTGTAAAGCTGTCTCTGGTGTTATTTTTGTCTCCTTTAGCAGATGGTTTGAAATACAGTACAATTTAAGCTGGTCTAGAAAGACTTCAAAAACAAATAGATGTTTCAATTAAAAGAAGCTAATTGAGCCTGTCAAAAGGGTGTTAAAAATTACTGATTTTTTTCTTACTTTCATCCTGGTTTAATCAAGACCTTAAATACAGATATCAAACGGCCTGTTGTTGTTTTTATACTTTTGAATCTCAATGCATCGTAAATATATTTAGCACAGAAAATAAAAGAAGAGACCTAGTCTACACTGTTTTGTCTACAGATACATGTTTTCTTGCTGAAAAGTTGTCTTTCCATTGAAAACAACATAAAAGTTCTAAAATAGGCTTGTGCTATAAAAAAGACATGATATAATTATCACATTACTGCGTACATTCAGCAAAAATTGTTGATATTAAGCCTATCCTTTCAACCTAGAATATTTCTTCATGTTACAAAGACATGTTTTTCAAACTTAACAAACTGTCCTTATAGCATGCAAAGATCTTCAATAAAGTTTAATTATAGTAATATTTCTGTTACCTTATAATTATGCAATGCTATGTAATAAAGCATAATTAATATTTAATTAATAATTCTAATCATGCCAAGTCTTTCAATTAGTCAGAATTATAGTGATATGTAAAATAATACCTTTGATTTTAGTGGGTGTAACAAGTTAAGTTCCTGATTAGATTTAACATATTTGTTTACAGGCAATTAGGAAACAAGTTCTTTCAATTAATTCATTAAGCCTGCTTCCTGGGTAGAACCAAAACTCAAGTAGAAACTACTGAGAGCAATATGCAGTACTAGTGAATAATCTTGCCTATGTACTCATATGTAGTCGTTGGGGTGAGGGAACCTCGATCCAAGGCCCAACATTTAAATTACTTGACTACTTGTGCTCACAGAATCTCACAATTAAAACTTGTTGATCTACAACTACACTTTCTGCATAGAGCAATCAGTGCTCATATTCACCTGCATTAAGGTGAATTGAAAATGGTATATGTATAGGTATGGTAATATGTACCTATGAATAGTAGCAGTTCATGAAAGAGCTGATCCATGATAGGTTGAACCAGTGACAGAGTATAGATATAAGGTTTCAGGTCACCTGTTCTTAGCATGCTATGACATTGAAAACAGTGCTATATCCTTAAGTAGTTTGCATCTAAATTGTTTGGTGATATTTGGCACCACAGAGTGTACTAAAGGGCTTAGGGGAGAAGGTAATCTCTGTTTGCTTCTGCACTTTCTGCATCTTAACACTAAAAGGTGTCTCCAAAAAGCTGCAGGAGTATATCCCTCTTGAATAGGAATTTTATTACTGTATAACTTAGTTTGTCTGCAGAAACAGAAATGAAAAGCTTTCATTTGTTTGCTAGGATGTAAACTAAATGCTTAAAAATATTGAACCAACCCTGATAACCTAATAGATTATTGATGGAAGTGGATCATTGCAAACATCTGTCTATCCTCATACTATTTTTCTTAACTGCAGTCAAGAAAGCGGGACCAAGTCCGACGATCAAAAGAGCCAATCTTGTGCCAGCATTTCCCATCCAAAATTTCCGGGTATGAGTTGCGGATCCTTCAGCAACCAGAAGAACAACACCGGGCTCGATACCTAACAGAAGGCAGCCGGGGTTCTGTCAAGAACCGCACTGGCCAGGGGTACCCTGTTGTAAAGGTAATGTTTTTCTTGAAAGTTATAATGATCTATTCTGTATATATCAAAAAGGCAAAAGAGGACTGTCCTTTCTAGGTTTTTATATTTAACAGGAGATGGTAAAAAAAATTATATATTCTTTTAAAAGTAAACTGAAACAATTGACCTTGTTTGTAATTAAACAAGTTTTATTGCACTTCTTTTTATGAAGAAGCATTGAATTCTTGTTAAAAAAATATATTCTATTGTAAGCAAAAGTAGTTTTGTTTTGTCTTTGATTTGCGTTATAATAGCTTTTATTGGACATGTTAATATATTCTTTATTTAAAAGTGTAAATTTGGACAAAATCTTAAATGAATTTAATATTAAATAATGAAAATCAGAAGGTAAGATAATAATAATATTTTGTATAAAGTTAGAATAAACAACTTGTAATAAAACACTAGTAAACATTATCAAGGTCTGAACAGACATCAAATGGTTAAAAAATATTCTACAAGTTAAGTTTACATTATGTTGTAAAAAGAAAATAAGCATGCTAAAAGTAAAGAATTCTCAGTACAAAAATGTTGTGCAGTATATTTAATAAAAAATACAGTAACCAAGGAAATAACCAATGTTCAGTGGTGGTTCTGTATGTGAAGTGATTTTCAAGGAAATGATAGTGATTTTCATAACACAGTTGACTCGATCAAGGAATTAGACTGGGGAGATTTAATCCAGTTGGCATTTTGCACCAATTCTCACCATTTGACAAATTGATTATAAATTTAAGTACCGCGAACTTTCTCAATCAGTGGCAATGTTGGCTTGATTTGTAAGTTGAAGGGATAGTATTGCGTTTTTGAATGAGACCCCTCAATTATTTTTTTTTGACAGCTTCTTTCATATCTCAATTGGTTACAAACAATATCTCAAAGTGCACATGTTATTATATTATATTATAGTAGGTCAACGATTTACCATGTGCTTACACTTATATACATGGGATAAACCTGTTTATGTTAACACATTTTACTGACCAATCAGAAACTGACCAATATGCTGTTTTAAATATTAATACAATGGTGTATATTTCTGAACCAAACCCTATATTAAAGGTACTTTTAAAAAATCTGTAGTTCCATGAATGGTTGGCCTGCTGTCAATGATAATTTTTTGTATCCTTTTCTTTTGTAGTTATTTGGAAGCTGCAAAGAAGCAACACTTCAGGTTTTCATAGGGTGTGATGTTGGTCGAGTGAGGCCACATGGATTCTACCAAGCTTGTAAAGTGTCTGGAAAGAATTCGACGCAATGTGTTGAAAAGGATATTGATGGCACAACTGTCATAGAGATAGAAATGAAGTCGGAATACGACATGACAGCAGCGTAAGGAAGACTAATTAGTTAATTTCGCTGATAAGTTTTGATACCTCAATTGTGAGTTTATTTCAGCCTGATTATGTAGATAAGTTTTTGTAATATTTCAGTATTTTAATTGGATTATTTCCAAAGATATTTTCTATGGCTGTAGATTTTACATTTTTAATATTTCATTAATGTTTACATTAAGGTGGTTCATGTATTAACCAGCAAAAAAAAAATAATTAAGAAAAGTGAGAAACCCTCAACTAGATAATGCAATTCTTTGAATTCTCGACTACAGGAGCACTCTTGGCTGAGTGGTTAGTGTTGTCCACTTGTAACTCCCCAGAGCGTCACCACATGGGTTCTGGTTAGGGCATAAAACTGGTTCGTGTTGCGAAGTCTTCCAGCAGACCTGTATGGCACCATTGTTCTACTCTGACAAATGTCTTTATCAATAATAAGCTGTATGTATGAACATAATTGTAATGGTTCAATGTGACAAAAGAACAAAACCAAGCAGCTTCACCACATATTGCTAAAATAATCTTTATAAATTATATTTTATTAATAATACTAACAATGAATTTTTCTCTTTAATTACTCCAGGATTGACTGTGTTGGCATCCTTAAGTTGAGAAACGCTGATGTAGAGCAGAGAATTGGGATTGTTAAAGCAAAAAAGAAGAGCACCAAAGCTCGGATGATTTTCAGAGTCACGTTCCAAAAACCATGTGGAAACCCCCAAGTATTACAAGTGGCATCTGGACCTATTCTCTGTAGTAAGTCACCTGGTTTTTACAGTTTGTGTGTTATTTGCTTGGACTTAATTGTTCAGTTCACCAAAGACTATTCAGACAAAAAAAAAAATATTTTTTACACTAGCAGAGGTGTAGGAAACGGCCAGAAGCCGGTAAAATAAACCAGCTAGTTGAACATTCTTGCCGGCTACTTTTTCCACAAATGCAAAGTTAAATTACATAAATTTTATATAATGGTATAGCTTACTTTCTAATGCTCACGCAGATATAAGGGCAGTTCCACAACTGGCTGGCCAGTGTCTGGATAATGTGACTGGGTGTGGTATCATGCCTGGTGTTCACAGTAGCAGCACTATAACTGCTTGAAGTAGACACCGTTGACAACTGAAATACTGTTGTGGATCGATTGGCCTAACAAACAAATATTTTGGTAAATGCACCAGGCAGGATTACGGACCCAAATGAGCATTGTCAAGAAATTGATGGAGCATTATCTTATTCAAATGAATATAATAAAAGCAAATTATTTCCAAATTTAAAACACCATGTCTAACTAGAGATATTCACAGAAAGTAGTATACCCCAAGCTTTGAAAATAAAGGGAAAAAACAACAGATACCTACATTACAAGGTTGTTGTTTTGTTTTATTCAAATATGTTGTTGTTGTTTTTAAATATATACATTATTCAAAAAAATATTCTATAGTGTACTTTCATTTCTGTCATGAAAAAAACAACAACGCAAAAACTAAAATTAGTTCATTGTATTTTTAATATCATAAATGCGTCCAAGAGAGCTCCAGCAATCCCTTTTATGTCAAAATACTAAAATCCTATTCTATTCTATTCTATTCTTTTCTTTTTTCAAAATCAGTTTTAGTTCATTCAAAACAGGAGTGATATTTAATATTTACACTGAGTAAATGAGTGACCAAATTACAGGAGATTTTACCATAGATATTCCATTGTATAGCTTATTTAAGGAAATAAGGATCACCTTTTGTTGGAAATTGGCCAAAAATATTCATGAGTCAATATTTGTTAAACATCTTAAAATTTTAGATTCCTTATAGAGAAAGGACAACTTACTTTGTCATCTAAGTGTTGGCCCACACTTAATTGTTAAATTAAAAACACTTCTGATGTGGAGTTATGCAGGACATTATTAAATTTAATCATGTTTGGCTGAAACAGGAAAATAGAACTTTTGAAATCAGAAATATTGTGACATAAAGTTGACAATATCACTGAACAATGCAAGTATGATATGATACTGAGAAATGGATTGTACATTCTTCAATAAGATACTGTAATCACATGATAACTACATACACTACATACAATAAACTTACATTATAAAGAAGGCTTTAGGCTTATAACAGCATTACCTAACATAAGATAATATTTACTGTTTCATTAGTGTTCATAATCCATAACTGTATATGACAGTGGTATAGGCTCGATACTTTTTTCTTAATGTGATTGTGTCAACTACAAGGCTAAGTGTATATTCTTAATATTTTCATTGTAACTTTTAAGCCCCTTACTGTGTGAGTTTGAGTCTCCTGATCTGGGAGGATTTTCAGCTAACCAGTGGTGTTCTTGTGGATCTACCCAGACCTAAGTCTGGGGTCTGACCATTTTCTGCCTCCCATAATAAACTAAACTTCGCTAATATGACTTACTGTGTCAGTGTGATGTAACAAAAAACAAAACAAACAAAAAACATTTTCATGACCTGAGAGTTGATACACTTTTTTTAAATTGAGGTCCTTGTAACTGTCAAATTCGGAGCACAAAAACACAAGCAAATGCAATTGTTTCATGATTTGTATTCTTTACCTGTATTGTTTTTTTTGACAGTTTCAGTTCATGCCTTTCTCAAATGGTAACAAAGAGCAATTCTAACAAAATGTACATGTTCTTTTATGTAAAGAAGTCCAATAATTTATACCAACCTTTACAGTTATTAATAGATGATATATGATGGTGTCCTATTCCCTACAGGAAAATATTGCATGTTCGAAAGTTTTTTATTGACTTTTTAGGGAAAAAAACAAAGTCTTGCATTTTTGGCTTTTGATTTTTTATTGTGATAACCATCCTTTAATGGGAGTAACTTAGTATTGTGTTGTTAGAAATAAACAAGTCACATCCATTGCAAAAGCGATTAATATAGTTATGAAAGTTTTATATAAAGATTCAAAGCCGCAGCCCAATATGGTTATTATATTATCATTACTATTTGGGTGGAGGAAGACCTCAGACAAATGTCGGATAAAACCTCTGCACACAGCATGTCAGATGGAAGACATGCTCACATTCTTGTTTATAACTCATGTTGGTTTTTTTAGCTCACGGTGGATTATTGGGATTTGTCAGGCATCATTTGTTATACATGTCAACATTCTTTTAATGGCATCTTTTCTAAAACTGCTGGCCCAAAGCCAGTTTAACTTTGCTAGAAGCTTCAAGACACCCTCCATCAAAATTGTTCAATGAATTTCAAGTCATCAGAAACATGGCTACCAAAATGTGGCCATTTTCCATAAATAGGAAAGCTTTGAAAATCTCTTTGTCAGAAACCACCAGCACTAGAGCCTGTATACTAAAATTTGATCATCAAAAAAAACAAAAAAACAACAACATAAGTATGCCTAAAGTCAAAAGGTGTTCTGAAAAACTAACAAAGTTAAATGGGTTGTTGTTCTTGTTGCCCTTTGCCTTGTACAGGATAACATTCAAACTTTTTTTAATTCAGCATAGCCATTTGGTCACCATCATGGGATAAACCAGAGAGCATAACTGTAGAGAAATAAAAGGCTTATTGCATTGAATTTTTTATTTCATTCAGCACAACCAGTGGGTCATCCAGAGATCTGTAAGATGAGTATGCGAGAATCTCCTGTGTCTGGAGGTGGGGAACTCTTCATCATCGGAAAAAATTTCCTTCGGGGGACTCGGGTCTTCTTCCAACAGATCAAGTTTGAAAACGAAATTGCCTGGGAGGCAGAGGGAGAAATTGATACAGATTTTTTCCAAGCAGTAAGTAGATCAAGGATTCTTATATAAAATTATTTTGATTGGTTGTGGTTTGAATAGAGACAACACAAATTTGCAGAGAATAGAGGATCTGACTTAAGTTGTTGTGTAATACAAATGTTTATTAAAAGAGTTCTGGGAAAGTAATAGTAAGTGAGCCTATGGTTCTTTTTATACTATGATTTTAGCGGCCAATATATAATTTTATGAAATTTTAACAATACTTGGTGAAATAGTGGTATAAGATGATCTGCATTATGATGACATTGATGACATCATCAAACAAAAAGCTGTGTTACTTTAGTGTAATATAACAAAATATTGAGTGGAAAACATGGAGAATCATAAAATAGGCTTGAAATAAAAAAAAAGAAAACTTGTTTACATCACAAGACTAGAGCTCATGATGTTGGACACCTGGGTTAAAGGTAATAAAACCTTGAGATTTAGTCTGAGATAATACCTAAGCATGTGATTGGTTATAGTTAGAGCTATTTTCAAATTATAACCAATCAAATGCTGGAGACCAATCTGAGACATAAGCTGAAATATTTATAACCTCGGACCCTGATTTGAGGGTTGAAGTTGGAACTGCTTACTAACCAAATGATTTTAGTCCACAGGTCAGTCCATTCACTACCTTTCTTCAGTTTACTACCTGTGTACTGGTTCTTTCCAGGAAGTGGGATATCAAGAGTGATTAATATCACTTTATTAAACTTGTTTCCCAGTTTACCTTTTAACCCTTTCCTTGATGGAACACTATTCACCAAAATTACATAATACTTATTCCTCCCAAATGGCGTTTCCAGCAAGTAAAGGGTTAAACAAGAAAATGTTCTAGGATATGAGTAGAAATTAAGCATACCATGTAGCCCTCTAGTTATCAGTAATACAGTGATCATTTTACCTTTTTATCTTAAAGAGTCCACAGGATGCACATTTTCTGAAATAATTTGTCCTGACAAAAGCTATGGGTCCCTATATATAAGGTATGCCATTTATTATTCACCATCTTCACCTTTACAATAGCGCAACTGCAAAAAAGTTTTAGTCAGTGTTGTTGAAACATGTGTGCGACAGTGACTCATCAGTATGATTATTGTTTACATCAGGTTCCTTGTCACAAACTTTGAAAAATGTTATCATCATTTGCTGTCTGTCCATTTTACTGCAGGCAACTTTTCTGTTTCGGAGGTATTGCAAAAATATAAGTTTGTTTATGAACAGGCGACAAAACATATTTAATATGACCTGTGTCTGGTACACATACAGATCTTACCTGGTCCTTATGTAATTTTTACCAAATTGGACTTACCATATGCAAGTTTATAATTCTGATTTCATTTTAATTTTCATGAGGAGTCTAAATTGTATGCATCCTTGCAGATGGGACATATTTTTTTTTGCATCTACGATAAAAATTGTGTGCCAGGGATGCGGTATACAGCGGTATCACTGGTTATAGTTAACATGTCTTGATTTTTATAATCTTATATATTTCGTTTTACAGACCCACCTGATTGTCGGTGTGCCAGAATACAATTTGACCTTAGGGCCCGATAGCGATGTCACATGTCAAGTTGTTGTTCACAGCGGGGGTAAGATCAGCGATCCACAGGCATTTGTCTACAAATCAGGTACGTCCTTTGAGCATGAGGTTGACACATTGTCTGATGTAGTAGTGTTTTTATGGGGCCTAACAATAATTTGACGCTGCCACTAGGACTTACTAGGTCATTGTACGAGGTATGGTATTCTAAAAGTTCTAAGTCAAATAGATCTACATTTACCTGACTTAACTTGCAGCAAACTACAAATGTACAAGCGTACACTCAAGTTTTAGTTATTGGCTTACAACTGCAATCAAAAGTTCCAAGGTATCTTGCTTGAAACTTGTTGACAAAGAATGCGGACCTTAATATGACAGCGTTTTGATGAAGCTGGCTGAGCTGGATTTACACAGTTTGCATAAGCCCAATCAGTTCAAGCTAAGTAGTCTAAAAAGTTAACTTTAAACATTTGACGTTTAGTATGTTACATGGATTTAGGCCACTGATGACTTTAATAAATGTGTTGGTAGAATACACAGATTTGAGATTTTACCTGAGGGCATTCTTACTTACCTAGGGCATTCTTACTTACCTATGGCATACTTACTTACCAAGGGCATACTTACTTACCTAATGCATACCTGTATACCTCTACTTAATTACTAAGGGCATAACTACTTATCTGTACTTACTTACCTAGGGCATACTTACCTAGGCCATACCTACATTCCTGTTCTTAATAACCTATTTACCTATACTTACTTACCTAGGGCATTTTTACATACTTTGGGCATACTTACTTACCTAGGGAATACCTATGTACCTGTACTTAATTACTTAGGGCATATCTTCTTACTTATACTACCGGCCGCAATAGCTCAGGTGGTAGAGCATCGGCTTGCGGATCAGGAGGTCGTGGGTTCAAACCCCGGCCGGGTCAAACTAAAGACTTTAAAGTTGGTAGTAGTGGCTTCCCTCCTAATTCTCGGGGCTAAGGGAACAGCATTACGCCTGACTCGTCGGTGTGAGTATAATGGACCAGCACCTCATAAGTGCCCCTGTGCTATAATGATGGAAATGTCGCTGCTCAGTATCTGCAAAAATGCCGGCTAATCCCATCCCTCTTACCTATACTTACTTACCTAGGGCATACTTACTTACCTAGAGCATACCTATGTACCTGTACTTAATTTGGGCATACCTGCTTACCTATACTTACATATCTAGGGCATACCTACTTACCTATACTTACTTACCTAGATCATACCTACGTACTTGTACTTAATTACTAATGGCATACTTACTTACCTACGGCATACTTAATTTAAAAGCTAACCTAAACCCTAAGCTTGCTATGTTTGTTAATAGCTTTTACTTTACTAAGTTTTGGCTTTATAACTAAGTGCAAATAAAACTAGTCATATTATCAGAGACTTAGTAGGAATTGTGTAGATCCTGATCAGGCTGCTTACAGCACAGAGCTGATCAATCTGGATTTAAACTGTTTGCCTAAGCCATATAAATACAAACTTTGCAGGCTTAGAGTTAATGGAATTGCCTCATGTATGTCAGCATTGTAAGATATATTTTGTTGATGTTTTTACTCTTTGGCATTCTGATTTGTGTTGTCACTATAAGGTTTATTATCAAAAAAGTGAAAAGATAAACTATGGCATATAATCTTTAACTTAAGTTGCATGAATGAGCTCTGACAATGATAGATGTCAGTCAGAAGTGTTTGTTCCAGTGGCAGTCTCACTTAATGTAAGGCTTCATACTATGTTAGGAATAGACCAGCTTAATGGATCACTGTACTCTTAGTCTTTTGTTTAGAATAATTAGACACAAATGTAGCCTGTTGTTAGACATATACCTGCCAAGCGTAATTGGCAGTAGGTTTTTCAGTATAGATATGGTCAGTCAGGTCCACCAGCTTTTATCTTAATTTGATTTTTTTTGCTATATTTTATATGCCTTTATTTAACTTAATGAAAGGAGAATTGTGAACAGTTTATTTTTTATAATTTCAATTTTATTTGGTCAATTCAAACATCAAAAGATTATATTGAAACATTAAATTTTCATTTAACTCTTTTTATGAGTAATAAAGATTTTGGCACCCAGACCTTGTCTATAAAGCCATTCTGTATGAGACATTAATTGCAAAGCCATTAATTGTCAGACTTTATTTACAAACCCATAATTTATCAGACCTTATGGGCAAACCCATAATTTATCAGACCTTATGGGCAAACCCATAATTTATCAGACCTTATGGGCAAACCCATAATTTATCAGACCTTATGGGCAAACCCATAATTTTAATTCCTTGACATCTTCTCTGCATGAGGCTTTGTTATTAGGAACCACTAGCATTTCTTGATTTTATTTTTACATTTGCAGATAATTAATAATAAGTTTGCATAATAAACAGATAAGCAAAGAAAAGAGCTTGATTTTCACATTGCCTACGAAAGTTTATAGGTATACATGTGTTGAAATAAATTACATTGACAGAAATCAAAATAGATGAAAGCTGGCTGAAAATCTTGCTCTAAATAAATTACTTTTTATTTCCCAATTATTTGTAATTTGTAATACAAATTATTGTGATTCTTTTTTTTTTTATTTCAATTAGTTTTGTTTCTTTCACCTTTCCCTATTTTCTCCCTTCGCTTTGATGGCAGCACCTGCTAACTCATAGAAGACATGTGTTGTGTATAATAGTCCCCAGGTACTTCAGTTGATTAAACAAACCTGTTTTGGAGAACCCTATAGACAAAGGGGGTAGGTTTGTTAGACTCCTCACCCCCTCACTGCATAGTTTCAAGTCCCAGTTGGGGCAAAATGTGGACAGGTCTTTCAGCTGATAGACAGAGCACCACTGGTTTTGCCCAGACATTGGTCTGTGGCTATTCTCCCTGATTAATAGCTGGATTGTACCTTTATGACCTTCATTGTGTCAATGGGAATTTTCAGAAACTGAGACATAACCTTTTTTAGCTTTTTTTGAGGTAAATAATAAACAGTCTATATGTAATGGTATTGCAGACTAACACTGGTGTCACAATCGGTACAGTGTTAGGTATAAGAACAGAGTCTCATGACTAAACTTCGGGTCTTACATATAATAGCTATAAATATAGTAGTGATATAGCTGCTCAATCAAATAAGGATATATCCTCGACTGGTTGGCAGTCTGCATTCTGACAGGTGTCAGAATTACGTGACTGGGTTTGGTGACCAGTTATGTGTTAATGACGTGCGCTCACAGTGAGTGACAAAAGCTTGCAATTGCAAACCATCCCTGGATGTTTGAAGGCTGTTGCTAGGATTTTAAAGCCAACTAAACCCCAATATATTAGTTGTAGGAGTTGTTTAGCTTTATAATTAATTTAAGTAGTGGTGGAGAAAACACTCCCTGATGTGCCTTTTAAAATTTTAATCATATTCCTGACCTATAAGGAAACCGGGGCAACCATGGCATAGTGGTAGAGCTGCTGATTTGTGACTCCTGACTGCTTAGCCTCTAAGTGTGTGTGTTTGAGTCCCATTTGGGGTGAAGGACTTAATGTGGGAAGGTCTTTCAGGTGACTTGCACTGCATCTGTTGTTATACTCAGATATTCCTCCGGGGTCTTCCCCCTCCAAATAACAGGATATCGCTATAACAATCATAATTGGTTGCTGCGATGTATTTCAAAAACCAAATGAAATTATTAGTAATCTTAGATCAAAGATCAATCTTTTTTTTTCTTTATACTGGTCTGCCTTATTTATTAGCTAATTCAAGCTAAGCTTAGTGCAGGTGGGTCAGGCGTATAGTCTCGAGCGTGGGAGGTGTCTTATCAGGATCTGCCCTATTTGCTACTGAGTCTGTAGCAGTATGTCTTATTGCCTTTGCATGCAGTTATTAACAAATATTTAATAGTTGTTAGTAAAAGAAAGATATTTGGTTTATCAATGCAGCATGCTAATAACTAAAACAAAACACAACCATTTCTTCTTTCACACCAATCCAAATATTTGTTAATTTTATTTTTCTTTCTTTTTTTGTTCGCCTCTACCATGTATTTTGCTCTATTCTGTATGCTTAGCTGTGGCGAATAAATCGTCACCCTCCTTTGATTCCACCCAGTGCTGCAGGTATGTGTCACTGCAGTCCCCCTTAATCCCAACATTGTGCCCGTGATTGGATTTATTAATAGGAAAACTGACTGTCTACTGGCGATCTTATGACCAAAGACAATTTTTTATGCTGTTGTTGCTGTTTGTTTGTTTTTTGTCTGATTTTTGGTGGTTGTGCTGCAGACAAAAATAAAGGTTGTTTTCAAATAACAATAAATTTATTTATTCGAAAGAAGGTAATGTGTGTAAAGAAATGTAAACAAAATACAAGACAAGTCACATGAAATAAATGAAAAAAAGTTATGTCATGATTTTGTTTAGGGGTATAAGTAAAAAAAATTAAGAATTTTTAGATTGTTTTATGTTTTAGACATATATATTGTGTTGTGTTAACTGTACATGACATGATGAAAAGTTTGTTTGTATAACTTGTGCCCAATTATCCGTATTTGCCTGTATGTCTGTTTCAGATGTTGTGGTATTGCGACTGTCCGAGATTGTGAAAAACTTTATGCATCATTTATTAATATTCTAAAGCATTTCATTGGTCTGCTTACCTTTTTTTTATCAACCAATAGGTGCAATATGGTGCTTAGCTCTATTCTCAGGTTGTGAAATTTTGCACTGTGTTATAAACGACATTGTTGATTCGTCTCTTTTGTCTAAAATGAAATTGTTAGCCATATTTTCAAGTGGATATGCTCATAGCCAAGTAGGCACAGATGTTGACATAGAACACCTCAGACTAAATGTTTTTATTTGAATTCATTTTAGGTGAAAACTTTACCATAGGGAGGTATTCCAGCTGACCTGCAGAGCACAGGGTAGTTCTGTCCAGGTTGTGGGTCTCCACGGCCAATTATTCCTTGCCAGTATAACTACATTGTGTCAGAAAAAATAAAGATAAATTCTTAGTTCTTTTCCATGTAGCTAGAAATTATACATAAGCATATTCATAGTTTATTTTCAAATAGCAGCAGGTAAAGGATTAAGTGCTGACTGGGGAAAAATATGTTTTGTTTTTTGTTTTTGAAATACATTGTAGCAACCAGTTATGATCATTATAGCAACATTAAAGATAAAATGTAATATTTTTATATATGCTGGTTGTCAGTAAAATATTTTCTTATAGTTGTGATGATATGATCATATAAATAATAGTTATTTCCAATATTATATCCTATATTATCTTTTCAACATTGGATTTGTTCGGCATTTACTTTTGAATCACCTCTTGAGTCATAATCTTACAATCCCTTGTCATTATTGGACATATAACACAAATGTAAGTCCCGATTGGCTAGGTTAAGTTTGTGTGTTGTTGTGCCTGTGTATTTTTGTTGTTGTAAATTCCAACTGATTCACAGGAAATTCAGTTTTAAGGAAATTTGAGTTGAAACCCATCAACGAAGTCTATTAAAAAGGAGGAAAAAGCATGCAGTGCTGGAATTTGTGTGATGAAATGTAGTTGGTAAAAATTAAACAACAACAAAAGATCTATATTTATAAACTATAACTGCTCAACAACTATAATTTGTTTTTGAATTGTGTTTATTTCATAGGTCTATCTCTTAAGTCATGTCTTGTTGTCGCAAGTTGTGTTGTTGTTTTTTAATCCAAATCTATTTCTTAGGCCATGTATATTTCTTGAGCCA
The DNA here is from genome assembly GCA_007844125.1 of Sinonovacula constricta. Taxonomy (NCBI): domain Eukaryota; kingdom Metazoa; phylum Mollusca; class Bivalvia; order Cardiida; family Solecurtidae; genus Sinonovacula; species Sinonovacula constricta. Next base: position 36,662,441 of record CM017565.1, read on the forward strand.
TATTTTTTTTTTACATTGAGAAGCTATAAATACATCTAAGAATTTGTTGATACAAATGTATGAGGAATTTTTTATTTACTTAACTGTGCAAAACTTAAATATTCAGGAAGTAAACTTGACTGATTTAGTAAGAGTATTCATGAATGCTGCATGTAGAAAGTTAACTTGACTGAATTATTTAGAGTATTCATGAGTGTTGCGTATAGAAAGTTAACTATAGTCTATATCAATACGTCTTCCTAACTATGTATATTCTTGTGAACAGAGACCAAATGACTTCGTATGAGTTAGCAAATGAAACTTTATAAGCCGTTGAACATACTTGTTTTATTCACATAAATGTTTCACAAATATCAAGAAAGTAAATAGTATACAAAATAAAAATAAAATCATCAGTGATGATTTAGATTGCTGTGTAATCTAAAATGACATGCTTGACTAAGGCAGAAAAATATTACATCCATTAAGACCTTTTGTTTGTTTGCAGAAGTAGAAATAGTTTGTCATAAAATGTCTGATGGAGATAGCCTTGCCACCTTTACTACGTTTCTTTGAGTTCCTAGCTGCCGTGAAAATGATAAAAATACGTGATTTTTTCATCCATATCTATCGAGCTTATCATTAGACATCGAGGTGTGTCAAACTTGCACATGGTAACCGTAAAACTTTAAAATGTAGTTTTGTTGTTTGTGGGTTTGTTTTTTGTTTGTTTTTTTGGGGTGGGGGTGGGTGGGCGTTGTTTGTGTTTTTTCTTTTTTCTATAGTTTTAGAGGTTACTTGAAAATAAAGGTACAACTTTAAAGCAAAATTTTTATTTGACCCCCCTGTCTATTCACAGAGGATTGCAAAGTCAAAGTGAAACAAGAAATCCCTATGGATACAGTGGAAGAATCAAGGAAGAGAAACTATCCTTTTGTGGCACCAGGTAAGAGAAACTTCTCCTTTGTGGAACCCCATTGTGGCCCATAGTAAGAGAATGTACACCTATGTGGCCACATTTAAGGGAATGTACTCTTGTGCTTTCTCAGGTAAGAAAAACTATCCCTTGTAGTCCTATTTATAGAAATTTTTCCTTTGTGGTCCTATTTACAGAAAGTACCCCTTTGAGGTCCTATGTGACCCCAGGTAAACCTTTTCAAAAGTGAAATAATAATCTATGATATTTTGAAGATAACTCAGCTTATGTACGGTTTGCCAGGATTCTATGTAGACATAACTCTTGGGTCTTCCTCCACCAATAATTAGCTTGATGTCGCCAATACTACCAAAATTGTGTCGGGGCGATGCAACAAAAAACAACAAACCAAACAGAGAACACTTCTTTGGATTCAGGACAGCTTTATCAGATTAAGCAAAAGTTTTATTGCAATATTTGACCTTTGACTCCCTGTTTATTTACAGAGGATTGCAAGGTTAAAGTAAAACAAGAAATCCCTGGATGGATATTGTGAAAGAATCCTCCTTTGTTATACCTATACAAAGTATTTTGAGTATATACTGGAGTCTTGTCGATCTGCCTGTCTGTCATTCTACTTGTAGCCAAGACTTGTGGATGCTATTCATTTACTACCCATAGCCGTTATTTGATTAAAAAATATAGGACTGGCAAAATACCAAGCTTATTTGTGCAAATGTCTGGCACTTCATGACTGGTTTCATTTCATTATTATTGTTATAGCTTCTGTTGCATAGCAATATCTGGGTATATTCAGCATCTTCCCTTTAGGTTTTTGTTAAACTTTGAGGAAGTTTTGGGAATAAGCTTAGCAGAATTATTCCTTACTCTCAGATAGACCATAAGAGGGTTTTCTAATCTCACATGCGATTAATCTTTTTTTCTTTAACTTCCATAACCAGATGAATTTAAGCTCTTAAGTAAATGGAAGAAGGTGAAATTTTAGTTTTGGGTCTAGTGTAGGAACATGGCAGGTGATTTTGTATGGGAAGAAAACAGTAGTCTTGTCTGGGATGAAAAATTGAGAGGCTTTTGACTGGGAAGAAATTGTCAGGACACCTCTACACTCACATTTTTAAATTTTATAAATTATTAATTCTTAGTGATCACCTGTGGATTTGAGTCCTAGTCAAGGCAAGTAACTCTACTGATGTGAGTATAAATTATAAATAAGGGGTGTAACGATATACCGTTTGACAGTGTGCCACAGTTCTCTATCCACAGTTCACTTCTCAAGAATTACAGTACAAATTGTGTGATAAGGTTAGGGGAAAATGCAATACTATGCTCTCGTTTACATCATTGTTGATTCAGTAGTGGATTATGATTTTACAACAAGAAAACAACAAAGTAGACCAAGATTTAACACTTTTATCACAATTTTGCAACACATAATTGTGACGTTTGCTCAAATTTTACAATCGGCCATTGTGCATCTTGCAGAGTTACTTCCACTGGTTGCCGCTTTTCTTTATCTGTAGCTTTATGGTTGTGTATAATGTTGATCCACTGTGTGCACCATTAATTATTCACAACTGCACCCATGACACATGATATGGCATCAGACATTAAATAAAAACACCTCTTCTGAATCTTATATCAAATATTTGTATTTATTTTGGGTTCCAAACAAAATAAAATGCCGGGATTTAACATTCCACATGTAACAACCTGCTGCCATTGTTTCTCAGATGTTTCATACAAAACAACTTACTAGCTTACTGAGTTGACATTTTGTACTGTTATTTAATTTGATCTTGTTTTCTTTGACAGTGAACCAAACTGTTATATTTTCATTTGTTAAAGACATTCAGATTTTATAATAAAGATAAGAAAACTATTTGAAGAAATATTATATTACATTTAAGACCTAACGTGTTAAGATTTATGTTAATCTACTAGTTAAATCATTTGACATGTGGATAAACTTTTAAGTTATACACTGAGTAATGATTTATAGACTTATTAGACCGTATTCACTCATGTAAAGGTTGCACCTGTGTAATTGCCGCACCCCCAAAATGACCGCAAAATTTGAAGAAAAAATCCTAATTCATTGTAAAGGCCGCACAGTTTATACAGCCCAGCTCCACTATATCGCCATTTTGCATAATGTGACCGTCTTCTCTGTGGGCCCAGCAGACAGGTGAGAATAACTTGTCAATTAGTGGCTCTTAGAGATGAGAATAACATGTCAAATAGTGACAATTAACAGTAACAGGTGATGTACAAACTTGTACCAATGATTGTGATTCATAGTTACATCTGAATGGGCCTTGAACTTTAAATCATTTTATTTTCCTAAGAATATAATAAACACAAAATTCCATATAAATTTAAAATATTTCCGTATACATGTAATTTCACAAACTTGTTTTAAAAAAACCCTAGTTCATATATGTACATTTTGCTTTGATCAACTGTCCTGTTAATTTCATATGTGTTAATTTCATATGAAGGTTTCGTTTTATTGACAGGCTGTATGGAGTATAACATGCATCTTTTAAGAGATTGTCGGCTTGTATCAAAGCTGTGTTGTTTTATCGACTCTGCTATGAAATCCTTTGATCTGCAAGGTAGTGTGCACGTGACAATTTAGCTGGGTGAAATTGATTGATGATGTAAACATTCAGAAATATGATACAAGAGATAAAACTTGGAAGTAATTTATAAATTATTGAATATGTTCACATTGGTTTGTGTTTTAATATTATAATGCATTTTTAAACAAAATGTTTGAACTAAATTAGATCGCTACCGGAAAAGCATAGAACGGCGCTATCTCGTTCATATCGTCAGTCAACCTCCTGTTTAGAGGGCACATCTAGTTATATCACAAAGTAAGCGCATGGCGTCCCAAAAATCGGCAGAATCGTTCTGGAAAAAAATGTCCCAAGGCCTTACACCTATAGAATGGCCGCACCCCGAACTCCTTAACGATAAAATTGGGTAAAAAAGTGTGTCGATTACATGAGTGAATGCGGTATATGTTCTAAGTTTCAATAAATAGCTATGCATATTGGTTAACATAAGTCATGGTGCAATAAGCAAAAAAAGTATCTTCAGTACCAAAATATGATGTATGGTATTGTGTGGTGTGTATCGCAATATGTATTGTATCATGAGGGTAGCATATTGTTATATCCCAAGTATAAACCTTTGTCATTTACAGAAGCACTGGAGTTGAACCAGCAAATCCAACAGAGCCAAGGCTCGCAGAGCCAAGGGTCCAAGGAGAGGTTCCAGCTTCCACCAGGCATCATCAATGGCACTATGGCCAAGAAGACAGCCATCTTCCTGGAGGATGCGAGCCCGGCTGGCATTGGCTTCACGAGCCCACAGACTCCTGTGGAAGCCAACCCTTTTTCACCGGAGCAAGAAAGAGAGACGATGGCTGGGGAAGGATTTTCACTGACTCAGAGCAAATTTGGAGCGGACAGTTTGACTCCAACCCCAACAGTCACTTGGGTTAATAACACCTTAGACACGTCTCAACAGAATTGTGATTCAGAAACTGTGCATATATCCGATCATGGAGATGGAATTATTGATAATAATAATCTTTTGACTCAGCCTCAGTCTGTTCTAAGTGAGAGTTATTCTGAGGATGATGCTTATAATACTTTTTCTAGTGATACTTTGTCTTCTCTTTCAAACTGTTCTTTAGCTCAATCAAGAACATCAGTTGTGGATCAGTTTTTAGAAAATGTTGCATTAATGAAATCTGACCCTATGCTTTCTTCAGCGCCTAGAAGTTACAACAATACGGTTTTGACTCAATCTAATAATAAAGTTGTGCTTTCCATAGGTGGTTCAAAAAAGATATTCAACGCACCTACATACAGCTCAGGTGAAAGGTCACTTCTTAAAGAGGCCCTTACATGTCCTCCAGCAAGCTTAGCGTCCTTGAACTTTGGGGCGCCCCATTGCAACAGTAGTCAGGTTGTGCCATCATCGCCATGCACCGAAGTTGAGATGACTGAAATGGAAGGGGCGGCAGACACACCATTGTATACAAATGAAACCATTAATGTGCATGAGAAATCAATTGGACTTCACCAGACGGACAACTCTGGTTCACTGCAAGGTTTGTCACTTAGGAGAACCAGCGTTGCTATGGATACCAGCTCATCCATTTACATGGACCAGGAGTCAGCCAGTCAGAAGCAGTTGCCTCACAGTCCATATGTGCCCGAGCCATACAATGGGGCGAGTCTGCCTTCAGTAAGTACAAATGTTAAAAGCTCAACTTTTTGAAGATAAATAGTGAAGCTCATTGCATTGGTTAACCCTTTTTTTGTGAAGGTCAATTTCTTTAACCCTTCAGTGATATTCTCTCCAAACTTAGAATACTTCTTCACTATCACAAGGGGAACACATAACAAAAGGGCAGGTAACACTAATATTAATTCTGGCAGAATTATGTCCCTTTTTGATTTAGGCATTATTATACTATCCAACGCTGAACTTTTTGTTTTTTCATAGATTTTCTGCTGCTAGAGAGCCATACTAAATTGGTCATCTCTACACCATATGTTGTTTTCTCTTTGATAATTGCATCTAATGTTGTTAGGTGTTGTTGTAACTTCTCAGCCTCTCTACATGTGGGTTTGAGTCTCGGTCTGGGCTAGAACTTTTATTTGTGGAGTGCTACAGTGTGCCACTGGTTCTTCACAGAAATAAGTTTGGGGTCTCTCTCCACCAATAATTGGCTGGATGTTACCAATATGATCATAATTGTGTCAATAAAATGGGAAAAAAATGCCAACTATTTTATACGACAATAGCTTAGAATTTAGTTGAGGTTTCCCTTTTAAAGTTGTATGCCCCTACCATATGACAAATAGTGAAATGAAATATTGCATTTACCCCAGTCTCTTGTTTTTTGTTGTTGTTTTTTTTGCTTTTTATTTATAACTTTTGAAGAACTCAGTGGATTTAATTCCCATTTAGTTAGCAGGTACATGACCTGAAAATACAGGTCAAGTTCACTTTTCTTACCCACTAAGTATTACATGTAGCATGCTAAGCTACAGTCCTGTCTCGTCATATTCTAATGTGATTTTTTTTATTACATATCAATAATTTTTTAAGACAAATTCATTTTGAGGGTGTGAGTTTGTAATATCAAAATACAGAAATTATAAGATTGTGTTTTCTACATTTGTATTTACTAACTATTAGAGTCTTTGTAATAGTTATATTTTTCCAATAGAAAATGTGTCTTTGGACATGGAAAAAATTATAAAATGGTTTGGTTGCAATGAATTTTACAAGCATCATCAATTTTTCATTTTCCATCAGTAATTTTTAAAGACTTCACATGTTTAAGTTATGTTTGTAAAATATTGTATAATAAATCATTTTAGATAATTTCAAAGTACAGCAAAATTTAGATGTTGGTTGTTATGTTCCTATTATTTGCTGAAAAACAGAATTTCCTTGCTTTATAATGCCAAATTTTCCTTCCATGTAATAACTTGTGAAAACCTAATCATTCCTATCTGAGTGTATGTATTATATATGCAATATATGCAATACAGTTAAAGTTTGATTTTATTTACTATATAGTATTGCCCTTCATGTTGTATTCAAATGTCTTTTATTTTATTTATTTTTATCAATAAATTCTGAAACAAATATAAAAAATATAATAAACAGGCCAAATATAGTTTAAGTCTCTATTTACTAAATATTGGTAAGCATTTATTCCTTTTTAGCTCACCTTTTGCTCATAGAGCTCAAATTGATTTGTTTTTTATCCCCTATAGTCCTATGAACAATATGGACACAAGACATAAATAAATAAACTTAAAACAGAATTCTTTCAAAGCTTTTTATGGATTTTGAGATTTTTGACAAAACTGCTCAAAGGCATACTTTTCTGCACAATGTGAATGTCTGAATTAATAAAAAAACAAAAACAAAAAAAGAGAGAAAAACTTTATATATCTTGCCAATCTTAGTTTTTTAATACCAGAAAAATGATCAAAATTTAAGTGAATGTGTTTAGTTTAAATAAGAATGCTTGAATGAAATACTGGCAAACATACCAGGTGTTTCTGAAGTGAAAGTCTTAGTCATGAATTTAAAATTTGACATGACTGTTAATCAGATAGGGGGAAAAATCAGGCTTCAGAGAACACACCATTGTTCAGTCTTACTGCACACAGATAAACAGAAGTGCAATATTTTGATCCATAATTCTGGCAAAGTAGCAATGCAGGGATAGTCTTGAGTGACCCTTATTGCATATTTTCATACTTTCAAATCTGTTTCTCACTGGTGAATGATCAAGAATCTAGGGAAAGAAGCAATGCAAGTATCGTCTGTAATTCAAATTGGCTATGTCTACAATCTGTTTATACCGACTAAGGAACCAAGTATGAGAGGCCCCTGTGGCGTAAGGGTAGAGTCGCCGATTTGTAACTCCTCTGACTTCTTATCCTCTCCCCAGTGGGTTCCAGACCCATTCAGGACAAATTACTTAATGTGAGAAGGACTTCCAGCTGACTTGCAATGTGCTGGTGGTTCTACGCAGACATGTGTCTGGAGTCTTCCTCCACCAAAAAGCTGGACATTGCTATAATGATCATAAATGGTCGTTGCAATGTATTTCAAAAACACAAAAAAAATTGAACAATTATTAAACATTATCAGCTAGGAAGCATGTGTAAACAAATTACCCTGACACTTCTAGACTGAAGAATGATCCTAATTTGTTGACTGTAAAGCTTTATTGAAACATCCAAGATCAAATATTTATTTGCTGTCCTTATGAATAACTGGTATCAATTAAGATTCATTGTCAGGAAGTCAGATGTTCTTTTTTATTCCTATTCTATAATAACTGTATATAAACTTAGAAGTCATAGATTCTGAAATTGTACAGAAATCTTTCTTAAGCCTCAACAAAAATAATTATAATACTTTCCTTACTTGCATCAATGGAGAGTGATTTCAGGATTTTAGGACTTTCATGGCTGTCTTGTTTAAGATTTTAATCCAAGTAGTGTGGACACATAATATGTCCCATAGACACAATATTTATCAACTCTTAACCTGATTAACATGTCTTTATAAGGCAAATAGTGAAGATCCTGATTAACAGCTCCCAGCTGGCTCTTCATGATCTACACTTTTTGCAGCTTAGTCTCAGGCAATATATCAAGGCATTTGCATTTAGCTATAAACCAAAAAGTTACATTTAGGTTATCAACAAAAATAGCAATATAAGGGTTAATATATATCAAAAACAGCAATATAAGGGTTAATATATATCAAAAACAGCAATATAAGGGTTAATATATATAAAAAAGAGCGATATAAGGGTTAATATATATCAAAAAGAGCGATGTAAGGGTTAATATAAATATATAAAACAGCGATATATAAGGATTAATATATATCAGAAAGAGTGATATAAGGGTTAATATATATCAAAAACAGCAATGTAAAGGTTAATATATATCAAAATAGCAATGTAAGGGTTAATATATATGTACAACAGCAATATAAGGGTTATTATATATCAGAATAGCAATGTAAGGGTTAATATATACCAGCAATATCCTATTTCCTTTGTCATTTGCAGACTCCTGGCATGCAAAGTGGCTCTATGAGTGGACCACCCTCAGTGCAGGAGAACAACCCACTCAGTCCCCAGGTGACAGACCCTGCCCAACCTTCCTCAGCCAGTGTTGCCCACGACAACCAGAACTACATGCAGCAGTTTATCACAGTTCCAGTATCAATAGCAGCAGCAGCAGGAGTCACAGCTACCTCCAGCATTAACAATTTGAACTCCCAGTTCAACCAAACACAACCAGTCATCTTTTCCAACACATCCGCAGCGCTTACAGCTTCCCAGATGAACCCCACCTCTATTTCCAATGCCTTTAACTTAGTCCTTCCCAGCAGTGGAAGCAACCAATCTGGGACAATCTTTAGCCAGTTGGCTCGTCCCAGTTTACAGATTAGCCAACCGGCCTTTGTAGCCACCCCTGTTCTATCTGTAAGCATGACACCACAATTCACCACAAGTGATCAAGGCAGGTCACCAAGCCTGTCACAAAACCTGCAGCAGGCACTTGAGAATCTTCAGCAACAACAGCAGCAGAAACATCAACAGCAACAACAGCTAAACATGCTGCTGCAACATCTGAATCAACAAACTCAGCACACTCAGCAGCCTGTACTTTCTAATCTCTCAATGACTCATCAATCTCACCAAAATCCGTCCTCGATGCTTACCCAGGCCACGCCTGCTTCATCTGTATCTCCTTCTACCATCATAGCTCCTCCGAGATCAATAGCCGCACCCACCAAGCAACTAGGAACACATACGTCAGCTCCTGTTCTGTCTGCCCTGCAGTCTTACCTGGCAGGACAAGGAGTGTTATCTCAGTCGGCAGCATCAGCAGATATTGTAAGCAATACACCACCAGCTACCACCCTGAGTACCATCACACAAGGTATGTCCTCACTTCTTCGTTCTTAGGGTCCTTGCAGTTAATAATAACACTGAAGGAAATAAGATTAATCTGACTCTTTCCTACTTATGTTTAAGGCACTGATTTTGTGATGAAAAATAAAAATGTGTAAAAACTTCATGAAGGCTTGGTGCATGCTGCGAACAAAATTCCTAAAGACAAAACTGATTATCTCACCTTATGTATAAGATAAAAATAATGACTATGTTCATGCCGTGCATAATTATGTTGGCATTTTCAAGCATTTATCCTGAAAAAATCAAGCAATTACCAGTGCTTTTTTTATATACAGTGATGTTTATGTTTTGTTTTCAAGGGGGAAAAAATGCAATAGTTCAGTAATGATAAAAGTAAATTTTATTCTTTTCATGATGATGTGATGTGTATGGGGAATGTATAATTTTCTTGTCAAGTTGATTTAGAAACTGTCCCCTATTTGTTTTGCTTGGAGTAAACTTTGCCCCTTATTGTGTAATCCTAGACATAACACTGCTTTTGAAGTTCCTATAGGTCTGTATGACAGTAGGATGTCACATAAATGTACTAACACTGACCAACTACTCTACAAAGAAGAACATAATATTCATTAATTAATTAAAATGTTCCTTTTTTAGCCTTTCTATGTGTTAGTATCAAAACCTTGAAAACATAAAGTATTAATCTAGTAAACATCATCTGAGAAGCACATGGTAAAATAATTGGTAATTTGTATTATCAAAGCCAAAATGTACATGATTCTATTAATTAAAACTGTAAACATGCAATTGTTTCATTGTTAATGTATAGCTTTGTAGAACCAAGATGAAAATCCTGGTTATTAGATTGGGGTATGGCAGGCAGGCGTGTTGGCAGGTGGCATCAGACAGGATGTTTCCTAGACCTAGCTTGGGATTGGATTTGTTAAATTGTTGAAAATCTGATTTTGTGGAATGGCCACGTTTCTTGTTAATTCCTTATGAGAATAGCCTGCTGTCTGTGTTAATGAACTATTCTCGATTTTAAATTGGAATTTACTTATCCTGCTGAGGTATAAAAAAAATATTAGTTGATGCTGTGATCAGGCCATACCTGTGTGTTATCCAAAGCCTCAACAACCAAAAATTAAATGGGTGGCAAAAATGAGAGGAAATGGAAAATGGCAGTGCTGACATGCCGTCTGGCAGTTACACTGGAAATTTGAAGCATGAGGCAGTACAGAAAGTGACTGCTTAAGTTTCATTGAAAAAGAAAGTTTAACCTCATTGCTGAAAACAGGTTGAGTCAAGGTATTGACCTGGTAGCACAATAGGTAGAGCGCTGGCTCCAGGTTCAGGAGGGCTGTGGGTTCGATCCCAGACCATGGGATACCAAAGTCGTTAAAAATGGTAGAGGTATAACTCCCTTGCTATCGCTCAAGCAAATATAAGTTCCCTGACTGGTTGGCCTGGTGTCAAGATAATGTGACTGGGTGTGGTATCATGCCAGGGGTTCCATGGCATGCTGTACACAGTGAAGGCTGCACTCTATCTGCCTAGAGAGGACACCTTCATCAGATAATTGACATACTGTTGGTGGAACAATAAACCCAATAAGCAAGGAATTGATCATTGGTTAATAGACTAAACCAGCTTTTGTCAGAAACAAAAATAAATTGTGCTTAAAATTAAGAAAAAAAACCCTGTCAAATTTGTTAATTGAGAATTAAAATGTCTATGTTCCAAGCATCTACTGAGCTTTGTTATTGATATAACTAAATGTACTACTTGGCAAGTAACAAAGTGCAGTTTATAATGAGAGAAAGGCAATCAAGAATACATACTGTAAGACTGTGTTTATTTAACGTAAAGCTCAAGAATAATAAATAGGTATATAAATGTACAGCAGTGACATAAAGACATGTATTAATGTCCTAAAAAATGAATAAAAAATTAACCAGCGTACCCTTTTAATTGACAAAATTCACAGAAATCATTTGTATATTTTTTTTGCATTATTGGGTCTAGTAAGATAGCGAAAGTCTAGATTAACCAGCTCCAGCTAGAAATGTGTGATCAGCATTTTCTCTACCCCTATCAGTCAGTAGCAATATGTCTTACCACCATTGCAAGTTGTGTTAAAAAAATATGTACATATGGGTCATTAAATAAGGCAGATTTAAGGTTACCCCTTATGCAGCATGCTTACACAGAAGAAAAGAATCATCTCACTTCTCTCTTTCAATTAACAGCTCCTGTACCGAGCCCTTCCATATCCAACAATGCTAATGGTGGACAGGGCGAGGGCCCACGGATTATCATCTGTAACAACTCGGAAGGTCAAGGTCAAGCCCAATCACAGTTCAGCGGACCAAGTATCGTCATTATGCCCGGCGCAGGGGGTCCCAATAATCAGAGTAAGGCACAGCAGTTTTGTTTAAATTTGTATTTTCCCATGTGTCGGCAATGGCCAGCCCAAAGTTTGACTGATTGTTAGGGAGGTGTTGATTATTTCCTTACACATTGTGAACATTGCAAAACAAATTGATGCTTTAATCACTGATGTTTAAGTAAGTAAACTAATTTGAGTATATGATATGTATTGTAGATAGATATTTAAGTAAGTAAACTAAATTGAGTGTATGATATATATTGTAGATAGATTTGTACATTTGATGCACACTTATTGCACTGATATTGATGCTTTTCATGTAAAGACAAATGATAAAAGGGACATACATCTTTTCTAAGAATGTTGTTTATTGAAAATCTGCTTTATTTCAATGTTAAATTATATCTTGGGGCTGAAATAATGTCAGTTATATTATTATAATTATATTATTATAAAATCTTAGCAATAAAATATAACACAGAAAGATGAAAAAATTAAGCATTGGAAGCAGTTTTAATTAGTAATATGTATGAACTTAGAGGACCACCTTGCTATGTGGAGTACTTTTTTAAATGACCCACAAGTGGTCCTGGTAGTGAGGTGTTAGTGTATTAAGAACAGAGGATATATTCCTTTTTATCCAAACGATATTAATTAAATATTTTACGTTAACTTTGTATCTTAACCAACATTGCACTTTCAGTGGAATCTCTACTTCGATCCATCCTTGGCAGTATGATGCCCCAACAACAACAGCAACAACAACAGCAGCAAGGACAGAATCTCCAGCCTCAATCCTCAGCACAGCAATGACCACAAATCCATCTTTGATAATTGGATCTTGGACCAATGTTGGATTAAAAAAAAGCGCCCAGGATCACTACGAAATAAGAACATTTACAGTCTCTAGTTTTATCATTGACTGGTTGGGCAAGTGATGTGTACGATAAAAAGGGAAACAATGTTGACCAATCAATCTTTATGAAGTTGGCTTAATGGTGTAAAGTATAGATGAATGTAATACCACCACCTGTTTCAATGTGACATGTGACATACTAGCAAACAAAAACAGATGTTTTGAGTACGTAAGTTTGGCTTTCTCAATGCACAGTGTGTTTTCTATCACTGCTTATTGCTTTAGCATGGTCAGTTAACAGTTCGAGTGTCTGTGAGATGGTGCTACAAGAGAATATATGCTGGTTACAGATATTGGTTAAAATTAAATAGAATTGACGTTAGGTTTTTAATGTAAAATTGTTTTAGCCCCTCAGGCTATTCTCAAGCTCTGAGTGCTTGACTTGTTGTGTATTGAACCCATTATTTAAACATCCTAAAGCTATCTATATGAAAACTGATTTAATACTGATACAGGATGTCAATGCTGTTAATGAGTTACAAGAAAAGGAGAAATGGGAATGATTAGAGCATGTGGGCTTACAGAACATGGGACTATAATCCTTGAAAGTAGATTATCAGGACTATGTTTATACTTGTACTGTGGGCTCGACATAATAGAACAACAAAGTTTGTTAAATGAACACAAATAGAGTCACTAGATAATGACTGTCCTTGTAATTTCGATGTTCATCATTTACAAAAATGGAGTGTGTGTTTTTACATCAGGCATTTATTCATGATGATTTTTATTTTGTGTGCTGTGTATACATTGCTACATATAGAAGGTAGTGAGTTCACATTTAAAATTAAGAATGTGGCATGGTAATACGAGCTTGTCATTTGGGCTGTCACAGGTAATAAAAATGCCATCTTGGATCTACTGTAGAAATGGGCCCTGTGTAGAAAACACTGAACAAACTATTATGGCATTGTTTGGGATCGTTGCTGTTCTGCAATCAATAGTGAGGGGATGAAAAAAATTCCAGACATAAATAAGGAGGAGGAGAAAGAGAAGTTGCAGAGCAAGGTACAATTTGTGAACAAAACTTGCAAAGCCAAAGATATCTGCAAAGGGCTTTCATGATAATAGTCTGATTTCTTTTGCTGCGTGGCCACTTTTATTTTAAGACCAACTGTATGTTAAGACCACCTGACCTTTAGACCACATATACATTAGACCACCTTTAGATGTTTTTAAATTTTATTTACTTGTTTTGTTGCTGTAGCCGATATAGAGAATGGAAATGCCCTTTTGTTCTGATAATTGTGATAAAAGGATGAAATGAAATCCTTCAAATACAAATAACTTTCTTGCCACTTGTTATAACGATAGGGATAAATTGACAAGTTTATAAAAAAATACACAATTTGTTTACTGTCTACTGATGACTGAAATATTTTTTTGGTGGAATATTATACCCAAGAACCTGGAGGAGGACATGTGTGCATTTTATGCTGAGATCTAGCAACTGGAAGTGGGAATAGAGACATCAAATAACAAGGAAATAAACATGAAATTGTTGTTTTATAAGTATATGGAAACAATAGCTGTGTATTTTTGTCAGTATTCTTATAATTGTATAAACCCCTAGTGAGCTATGGCAGTATGTTCTGGTACTATTACTACCAGTATCATCATAATGTATTGATGGACATTAATAGCCTTTTTTCCCATTGTAGTTATTTGAGGAAATGTATGGAAACATAGTGTTTTAATTGAATTTGATGTATCGTTATTTGTCACTTTTCAATATGATTATCTGATAATTTATTCATTTCATTATTCGGTTGTTCACTTTGGTATTTAAGCTGTTGAATTTATTTGTTTTTTTTTTAAATCATGACTATATATAAACTCATTACTTCTTTGGTGAATTTTTCTTTACAAATTTTCAAGTTAGAAATTATCACTTTTTTCCAAATCAAGTCCTCGTCATTTCTAACTTGCTTTGATTTTTAACTAATCACCACTTCGTTATAACTGTGTGCACAGCATTGTAGAATAATGCTTGTTTTTTAAGTTTAAAATGAATTATTTTAAAGAAGAAATCTAATTGAATTTTTGGTAAAGGAACCTGCATTGGGTATGTTTTTTATGTTTGTAATGATTGTTGTTACAAACAACTTTGAGGTTAATAATCACACATTAATGTAATATTGTAAGAGCTTTATGCACTTTAGAACAGTATTTTTAAGACTATGGTATATTACAAATAATGTATTTTGAAGTGTAGTAGTATACACTTTAGAAATTAAGAAATGTTGTATATTGAAGAGTTTAGTTTACTTTAAAATCATGTATCTCGAAAAATATACACTTTAGAAATTTTATGTATTGAAGAGTATAGTTCACACCATAAACCATGTATTTCGAAGAGTATACACTTTAGAAATCTTGTATATGGTACACTTCAGAAATCGTGCATTTTTGAATAGTATCAAACACTTTAGAAATAATGAATTTTGAATAGTATCATACACTCCAGAAATCATGAATTTTGAACAGTATCGTACACTTCAGAAATCATGAATTTTGAACAGTAAAGTTCACTTCAGAAATCATGGATTTTGAACAGTATCGTACACTTCAGAAATCATGTTTTCTGAATAGTGAAATACACATTATAAATAGTGTATTGATGTGTGAATATTTGTTTCTTTGAATCATGAACTTCAGATTTAGTGAACAGTTCATGTGTTGTATATGATTGCACTCATATTTTTGGAAGGTCATGTTATTTTCTGTCTGATTTGTATGTTACAATATTTGTTATCATTACATACAATTGTCATTTTTGTGTTACATTTGTCTGTGCTTTTTGAGTTATTAGCGTTTTTAGATGTTACATATGTTCAAAAAATATGTTTATAATGAACATTATTCACTGAATGACATAAGAATATTGGAAAATAGTTCACTGAAATTATGACTAATATTACATAATTGTGTTTATAAATTAATATTTCTGATGTGGACACTGGCTTTTGCATTGTGTGCATGCATTGTTGATAAATTAATATTTTACTGAAAAAAGAATAAAATAAATCACTAAGAAAATAAGCAATGTCTTAACTGAAATTTTAATGATTACTCCTATCATGTCATCAATAGTAGAAGTGTCATAAAAGGTGTGCTGCTTAACACATTAAACTTTGTGATTTATCATACCAAAAGATGACAAGATTTTTTTTAAAACTTTTTCAAGTGATGTGAAAAGTTTGTTTTTAAATTTAATGTTAAAATATGTGGAAAAGTATACAGTCCTATCTTAAAATGTCTTGTGAAAAATATAAAAAAGAAGTAAAGTCTTGCATATAAATTGTCATAAAACAAATGAAGATTTATATTAAATTGTCATAAAAAAGATGCAAAACATTAAATGATAAATTTTTCTGCATGAAATAATTATTAAAATAGGCAATAATTTGCAGTTAATTGTCATTATAAGATGTTACAATTTGCAGAAATATAATAACCTTTTAAGCAATTCATTAAGTAAGAAAAAAAATCGCTATTAAACTACAGTGTGCAATAACTAGTTTATAGAAATATTGTTTAGAAACAAAATAGAATATTCTATTATGTTTCCAAAGAAAAGTCAAATTGGACTGTCAAGCAGGTAGTATTATTTTAAGAAAGTTTTAGTAAAAACCAAAATAAAGGTTGTTTAATGGAGAAGATAATGATAAAAATAATTGTTAGAAACAATCATATTTGATTGCCATGTGCTTAGTAATGTATTTGCTAATGTTATTTAATAAGGCACAAAAGAACCACTACTGGGTAGAGTTAAGATGTACAATTTGTTTGAAAAAGTAATTTAAGTAGTTTAAAGAAAAGACATGTAAAACAAACTAGCTACATGTAACAAATGCAAATAAATGTTCCCATACCTTTGGAAGAATAAAAGGTTGTTGGTAAGATGTTTAGACAACATAAAACACAGTTATGCATCTGATATGTACATGTTCATGATGTATAGAACCGCAACACTGCACAGCCTTTATTTTTAGCTCACCTGGGCTTTACATACTCAAGGTGAGCTGTGCTGATACCCCTTTGTCCATTGTGTGGTGTCAACAATTTGCTTCTGAACGCTCTAGAGACTTCAATTGTTACCCAGTTTTCACCAAACTTGGTCAGAATGTTTGTCTATTAGAAATATTGAATGAGTTTATGACTGGGTCATGTGTGGTCAGCAACAAGTTTACTAGGGTCAAATTTTAGAACAACCTTGTGAACACATCACAGACCACATTTATGGCCCAATGTTTACTTAACTTAGCCAAATACTTAATGCTGCATGAAATAGTGGATGAGTTTATAATTAGGTCACTATGCAGCTTATCCTATTTATTTTCATATTGGAGATGTATAAAAAATGATGTATATTCCTACTCATGTTGTTTTAGGCAGTAAAAGGTTGGCAATATATAATAATATATAAAATCAGATGATGGAAGGCTTGTTTGCACTGAATCAAATGATCAGAGATGATTTTTTAAACCATTACTCATTTTACTTTAACAATCTTTTTCTTTCCTTTTTTTTTTTTTTTTTTAAAGCTTAAAAGTGCAAAATTGTCCAACTATGACCAGATTACTCTAAATCTAGTTATTTCTGTTGACATTTAAGTTTGCTATTAAAACCATCCCACTGTAAAGGCGAGTATTCTATAGAAAACACAAACAATAAATTTTCATAAAAATCAAAAACAGATTGTAAATGTGAAAATATTATAATAAGTACAACGAAACCATAATGGCCATAGGCAGAGATACTTATAACTAGCTTTTAATTACATTTCTGTGTCTGCCATTTGTCGTTTGGGGATAAACAGAAAATAAACTGCTACTTTGCAGGAATCAAAAGATGTCTTATAAATAGGATGTGTTGTGTGTAAATAATCAATTGTGAGCAAATTAAAAAATGCTTGTGAATGATGGTGAAGAAAATGTAAATTTCATATTAAAAGTATTACATCAGAAAAGGTTAAGAATACTCAAATATTGAAGTTAAGGTTGTATAATTAAAATGGTGTAAGAAACCTTAATGTTGGTATCCAATAGTTTGGACCAAAACTGTTTTTGTTTTTTTTTCAAATAACCATACAAATCATTGTTACATGGAAAAATCTAGCAAAATATTGTTCATTGATGCCCTAGAACACTGTTGCATAAATACCCACTCATCCTTGCAACTGGTATTCCTATCTGAGCCACATTGTAGAGTTAACTCATTTTAAACAAAAAAAAAAAACACTAGTTAACTTCCTGTTGAGATAATTTTATATAGCGTCATCTGGTAAATCTGCTCTGACTTAATAAGAGCAGAGATCTCTATCTTTCTTATTTATTGAATTAGAAAGAATTAACCTTAAAATTTGTAATTTTTTAGATTTGTACAGTCTTACAATGTAAGTACATGTAGTGTTTAAAATTGTCTTAAAATTTAAGTATGAGTTTTTGCAGACACTCAGCAAACTTTCGCAACGCAGTGATAAGCTTTTGTTAATAGATATTAGCTAAAGGCAAACTGTTGGATACCACCGTTAAGAATTAAAACGTGTATATATATAAAATAAGGTGCAAATGATAAATGGTGCAAAAAAATTTTTATGGAGAGAGAAGTTGTATATAGGATATATGGTGTAAATACCGATAGAAAATGCTCAGTATGATCAAAAGTGTAACAAAAATAGCCGAACTAAAATAGGTTCAAATCATTAATCCTGCAAGAAAGCCTTTATAACAAGAAAAAGAACCTATGATAAATCTTATAATACAACTTTTCCACACAGACCAGAATTTGCACAAATTGGTAAATTTTAGACCGTCCAGTTAAATCCAAATAACTTCTTTACTACAATCATTAGTCAGTATTTTTTGTGCAATTCTTGAACAGGACCTGATAGTGTCAACTTAAAGGTCAGAAGGGTCCAACTTCAAGCCAGTGGGGCACCCTTGGCATAGTGACCAGGTTGCCGATTTGTAACTCCTCTGACTGCTTAGCCTCCCACAGCATGGGTTTTGAGGCCCTTTCAGGGTCTTTAAGCTGACCTGTGGTGTGCCGGTGGTTCAACACAGACACTTGTCTGGAATCTCCCTCCACCAAAATAGCTGGACGTCGCAATAATGATCATAATTAGTGGCTGCAATAAATCTTAAGGACAAAATACAAAGCAAATTCAAGCCAAGCCTGTGACATACCAAACACTTAAAAATTAAAGTGGTATAGCTCCCTTTCTTATGCTCAAGCAAATATTATGTTAGTTTTACGAATGCTCAGCTCATTGTCAGGGTTATTTGGCTTGGAAAACTAAAAGAATTATTCAAGGGTCATCAATCCTAACAAACAAGCAATACTTGAGCAATCTAAAAATCTTAGCGCTGTACTTTAACCATGAACTCTCAAATTGAAAAATAGTAGATACTTCATAACAAAGTGGTTGTACTTTTTAAGGACTGTATGTGTATCATACTTGATTCTTAGACATTTATAGGTATTCTTACTTTTTGTACATTTTTGTGTGAATTGAAACTGTCCAATGTCAACCAAATCCTCAAGAATTAGAGGAGAAATCTTGCAAATCCAATTATTGGTACTTACCAGTTCATGGAGATTTATGGAATTCTTTGTGTGGCATAACGGCATAAGAAAACTTGCAACTATAATGTAATGTGGATAAATGATGGTGTAAGAATACTGAAGTTAACACAAAAAAGTTGTATGATAAATAGTGAAAGAGAATACCGCTGTCTGATGTGACAAAGGTACATAAGATAAATGGTGTAAGAAAACAGATTTCCAATGTGACAGAGGTGCACATGATAAATGGTGTAAGAAAACAGATTTCCAATGTGACAAAGGTACATAAGATAAATGGTGTAAGAAAACAGATTTCCAATGTGACAAAGGTACATAAGATAAATGGTGTAAGAAAACAGATTTCCAATGTGACAAAGGTGCACATGATAAATGGTGAAGAATAACTTTATTATGAAATGATAATTGGTGTAAGAAATATTTCTTCTGGAAAGGAAAAAAAGGTATCAATAATAGTGTAAGAAATATCTTCTGAAGTGATAATTGCACATATGGTCAACATTGTCGGAAAATATTTTTCTGAAAAAAAAATGGTACATATGAAAAACAGAAATGGAGAAGTCTGTAAAAGATAAAATGTTTTTAAGAAATCTATCCTTTGAAAAGATTAAATGTTTGGTACTTATGATAAATGGAATAAGGAAACTATTTTTCTAATTGGAAAACCGTACAGAACGTTAATGGTAAATGGGTTAAGAATACTATTTTTCTAATTGGAAAACCGTACAGAACGTTAATGGCAAATGGGGTAAGGAAACTATATTTCTGAAGTAGAAATGGGTAAATTACATTAATGGTAAATGGTGTAAGGAAACTTTTCTGAAGTGGATAAGTATACAATACATTAATGGTAAATGGTGTAAGTTAACAATTTTTCTGAAGTGGATAAGTGTACAATACATTAATGGTAAATGGTGTAAGTTAACTATTTTTCTGAAGTGGATAAGTATACAATACATTAATGGTAAATTGTGTAAGTAAACACACTGAAGATAGAGATATTCATTTGAACCTGGTGCACTTTGTGTTTTCTTTCAACATTTTTCAGTGTACATGTTCTTGTCACACAATGAGAAGTTTGTGCTCCAAATGTGTATTGTGAGAAAATGGGCAGCAGTAACCTTGATATGTTGTAGATTTGTGTGTTATCCACATACTAATACTGTTTACATATTTGTTGCAAGGTCAGACACCATAAAAAAAGTTTGTTAGTAATTGTATAATTTTTAAACCTTTTTGTGGGTTAAACTTTTAATGAGTGGTATTATAATGTTGGCCATTTAAACTTTATGATGGAATACATTAAAAGCTCAGGTGTTTGTTGAGTATAGACTTTGTAAATAGTGGTGTAAATGTGGTTGAAAGATATGTTTTATCAACATGTAAACCAGTTTTTTATGTAAC
Organism: Sinonovacula constricta; assembly: GCA_007844125.1. Classification (NCBI taxonomy): domain Eukaryota; kingdom Metazoa; phylum Mollusca; class Bivalvia; order Cardiida; family Solecurtidae; genus Sinonovacula; species Sinonovacula constricta. The sequence continues at coordinate 36,683,142 of CM017565.1, forward strand.
AGTTTTCGGGAAGAAAAAAACATTTAAAAATATCCTCCAATAAAAAATTGAGAAATTGGCCTTTAAGTGTGATCTCATTCCCTTAGAAACTAAGTGCTAGTCAAGACAAAAATGTCTGACTTAGAACAAGCAAAAAAGGCTTATTGATTATTTGCCTACCCATTAATTCTGAAAACATCCACAAAAAATGTGGAAGAAAGTCTTTGCAGTTAAATTTTATGAATGTTTTTTAATTCAAACTAAGTTTCTTCGTTGTTATTTGTTAATTTACAATAATCACTAACAATAACCCGAAAGATCTCCTCACACTGTATATACTCATAGAAATCATAACATATAAGTTCATTATTTGTAAGCATTAACATTCCTTTACTATGCTTATAAGTATTGTCTTATTGCCTTAGTTGTTCCATTTCTCCATTTTTCCTCAAAAATCTTTGTTTCTTCTATTTGTTTGTGTTGTTTGTGGCCTTTTTTATAGTTGTGTTTTTAGTTTATTGTTTTTAGCATTAATTACGTTTTTTACAATAAATGTAACAAGTTTATCAATGAAGACATTTTAAAGTAAGAAATAAAAATGTCACAGAAATGTTTTAAATGATTTTTTGGTGTAAAATCTCTCCATTGCAAAGAAGTGTAAAGAGTAGTTTTGTACTAAATGAACAATAGATAGAAAATGTAGCTCCTAAAAAATATTCACTTTTAAAAAATAGTTCTGTTGACTTAAAATTGACCTTAAAGACCAGCACTATGATTTTTTTAGAAATTTATGTTTAATTTATCTTGATTTGTGTCATAGTTGTGTTAATCTTGCTAGTTTAAATAGAGTGGGGCACAACGTTAGTTTAGACTGTAAAAGAAGCGCTTGAAGGCCAGCCTTTAATACATGTTAAGAATCTCGCATTATTTAAGATTTGATATACAAACCAGTAAAATGATTTTTTTTAACCTTTGCGTGGTATGTGTATTTGTTTCTTAATAATTAATGGTATTATTATTATAACTATTTTGTGATGAAAAATAAATTTAGTGTAAGCTAAGCTTTCAATTCAAATTTTTACCTTTCTGTTATCTACAAAAGCCCACATTGATATATACCTAGTGTTAGTGTTACATCAACTTTAAATTTAATTCCTAGATTTTTGTTATTGGCCATTGCAGAAATAAGTGATTTGATCATTTCTGTAATTTGCTGGAAGCACCATAAGGGTGGGGTATAATTTGCTGGGATCACCTTTAGTGAGGGGTATATTTTGCTGGAAACAATATTAGGGAGGGGTATACCCCGGTAAGTTGCTGGAAACACCCTGTGGGTGGGGTAAAATTTGTTGGAAACACCATAAGGGAGGGGTATAACTTGCTGAAAACACCATTAGGGAGGTGTATAAGTTGCTGGAAACACCCTTTTGGTGGGGTATAAATGCTGGAAACACCATAGGGAGGTGTATAAGTTGCTGGAAACACCCTTTTGGTGGGGTATAAATGCTGGAAACACCATAGGGAGGTGTATAAGTTGCTGGAAACACCATTAGGATTGGGTATATTCTATATGTAAAAGGGTCAAAATGAAAGAGTTGATGGATTTTTTTTTATCACACTTGATTGACCTGCAGACTTCCATTATACAAAGTTGAATTTTCCAGGATTTACGCAGTGTAATAAAAGTTTTGTAGACACAAGAAGCCTACATTTCAAACCATTTATACCACTAGTTAATACAAATGTAATCAAACAGTTTTTCCCAATAGAAAAATGTTATAGCATATTCACACCAACCGGAATTTCTTAGAAACTAGTTGTGTAAACAGTGCATCATAAATCCCCACATAAATCACTGCCAACAGGTATTTTGTGTTTTAGCCATGCTGCAGAGGTAGCTATTTTTGAACGATGTCACAGCTAAATTTTGAGATCAGGATATATCGTCATACTGGTAGTCTACTGAGATGTGATGTATTTTTTACCGGAGATCACTATTCTGCTTAGTAACAGGTTAAAAAAGAATAAACATGTAGGGTAATTTTTTCACAATTTGTACTGTCTTACAATAAAGGTAGTGTTTACAATGCTATTTACTTGGACTAAAGTGTGAACTTATGCAGAAATTATGCCAAAATGTCCCCAAACAGTGGGAAAACTATTGTTCCATGCATTCGATACAGGTAAACTGTCGCATACCACCTTAAATACGTGATAATACATTTAATAATGATAAGGGCGTGAAACTGAAGTAAAGGGTAAAACAAAATTCATACACATTAATGACATACAATGTACCTAAACTTGTATAAAACCTACACAAGGTTATTGATACTTTGCTCTGATATTCTTTTTATGAACCGAAGATTTATCAATTAGGATGGCCCTTATAAATAAGCTTTCAAGTTGCAAAATACTGTTTCTGAATATTTTGATTTGAAATGTGTGTTTTTTTCGTTACTATTTATTTTTGGTTAACTCATTTAAACCTTACTTTATTTGTGTGATCATAATCATGCTTTGTTAAAAAGGTATTTTTAAGATGATTTTAAATGAAATCATTCATTTATTTTGCTAAGAAATTAACAACTCTTTAATGTTTCTTACAGAAAAAAAACAACAAAAACTTATAAGTCAAAACAATTTGAAAAAAAAAGAAATCATGTATTTACAATTTTACGTCCATTTTGTCATTTAACCCTAAGGCGAGAAAGCAGCATTATTTTTTTTCTGTATGTAACCTGTTACATTATAAACAATGTCAAAGCATTAGACTCTTTTTTTTTATTTGTTTTTGAAAATGCCTTGTCATAAATTTCATAATACACAACTGAACATATGTGATATATTTTGTTACAAGATCTATGTTTTGTATCTGTGAAAAAGAAATTATGGTTGTATAAATTTCAAGCACATTTGTCGAGCTAAAATTTGGGCGCAATTTTTTGTCTAAAAAATATTTCATTTTAATCAATACATAGATTTTTTTTTGTTTCATCTTTTGTACCACTTAGCTTAAATACTTAACAATATGTTTTTTTGAAAGTCATGTTGATTTGATGACAGCCAAATTTAAAGAAATTTTGAGGTAAATAAAGTGTTTTATTTGTTCTGAAAATTAATTGTTGTATACGGACATTTAGATATTTAAACATTTAAAAATAAATAGTTAATCCAAATTGTAAATCAAAGACAGGAGTCTTTCACATTTTGTTCTAATATAACTATATTATATGACAACAACAACTTACACAAATGTGCTTATTATATTCTATAACCCTAAATTCTATAGGTAGAAAATATTTGTGAAATTAAAATATGTTTGATGTTATAGTTTTAAGGGAGTGTATTGAAATGTGCAATATTTATTGAGAATGGAAAGTTATTTGAATTTCCTAGATTAGGGCTAGCATTCTGGTCCATTGACTACATGGGTCTAGCCATCAAATTTCATGACTCCAATTGAAGTATTTGATTGGTTGATTTCGATACCAGTTTAGACTGATAACCAATCAAAATGTTCAAACTTTCCATTTTAAATTTCTGGACAATTTTATGTAATGTGAACTAAAAATCAAACATTTTGACTGGTTGAATTTAATTCAACCACAATTCAACCACCAATCAAAATGCTTGGCTTTATTAAAAACAGTGAGTGGTCATTACTGATTACAAAGCAATCATATTGCCTAATTATTTTCTGAACAAAGGAGATATTGTCAGCATTGGTGTACATGTAATAAAATTATGGCCCATTTTTGAAAGCCTTGAGTGTTTCATTTGAACCAGTCAAATTTAAATTGATAAGTAATTTAATGCCAAAGAATTGAATTCTACTAAGACATATACTAAGATGCAGTTCCTGTGTTCTGAAGAATGATTAACGACCATTTATCTTGCAGGTTTGATATGCTTGTTTAAGTCTGCATATGATGGATCAAAAGACTACATGAGTGGTAGCTTTATAGCAGTCTAAGCAGTCACTTTATGTCTTAAAATGAAGTCAATCACTGCAAAATAGCAAAATGGGGTATTTATCACATGTAGTGAAACATCTAGTAGTTTGGGGGTTTTAAGCTGTTTTTTGTTGTTGTTTTTTGTTCTTTTGTTGTTGCTTTTACATTTTGTCCTTATATCTCAACGAAAATATAACACCTTAATGTGGTCTATTTATGGTAAATATCAATAAAAATTGTCATATCATGTTAATTTTAATGATAGTATTTCCTTATATATAAAGGGAGTGGTTTTTGTGCACTGGTTAAAATATTTCTGAAAAACATCAATATGTCCATTTTGTGTGAATATTAACATAAAAAACAGCTTAACCCCTGCCATTAAATTGGTCTTTTTTATACTATATTGTCTTGGAGACAAACAAGAATAAAGTGATCCAAATATCAGATATGAACATTGTAGTGTGTGATATTTCCCCCCTTTTTTCCCTTTTCTCATCTTTGTTTTCTGTGAGTGTTCAGCACTTATGTTATTTGTTTTTTTCTTTTCTTTTTATTGGATTGCAAGACAATTTTTTTATAATACTTGATGTTATAAAAAAAAGTAAAGAGTAAATTTTGAAAATCTCAAGTTTTGGCTAGCATTTTGAAATCAGCTAGGCTTTTTTTATCAACTTCTTAAGACTACGCTGTATGCTAAATGCAATTACTAGCATCTTTGAAGTATACAACAAGCAAAGCAATGTGTGGCTCACAAATTTAATTGCTTTTAAATGTACCAATTAGTAAGAATGTAGATGTAATTTATGATGGTGACAATATTTATATAAACCTTGAACAAAAAACAATTCCACAAAGTCCATGTCAGAAGGACTTGAGTATATGTGAATATTACATTTGCTTAAAATCCCACATGGCTGGAAAAAATTATAACAACAAATTAAGGATGTAAATCATTCTTTGCTTTTCATAAATTTATAATATGTTAACTATGATTGCTGTGTTTTTTGTTATGCGGAAAATATAATGTACTTATTTGAAGAGGCATTAAATGCATTAATGAAGGAATTTTCATATCCTTTTGTTCAAAAATCAACTAAAATAAATCTTCATTCAAGAGTTCACAGGGTTTTTTTTATTTATAATCGCAGATTGTATACACATTGTCATATACATCTTTATATGTAAACTAAAAATTGGTTTTTAACAAATGTTCTCAGAACTAGTATTAAAGATTATATCTAAGGTTATAAAATAATTGGGGTTCAATAAAAGTTTGTCTAAACACAAGAGTCAATTATACATATGGGTCATGCCATCTGGAAATCCGGGACATGTGTGGAATTTAAAAAAAAATCAGGTCAGGAATAAGCCTGGAAATTAATGCTGCAGACGAAAGTCAACATTTTAACAAACCAACTTGAACCAAATGTCCCTTCCGGACCTTAAATATTGATCAGGTTCAGATAACAATTTAAACATTATATCTGCTTCTGACCATGTCCCATGGTTTAGCACTATTATGTGGTAATACTCTAAATGGCATAAATTGGCAGCAAGCACACCCTTGTAGATCGCTCAACTTTCCTTGAACTCACCTTTCCTTGGAACTATACATTAATTAGCTAACTGATGTAAATATTTAATTATCTTCATTAAGAATGCTATTTTAAATAAATAAGTTATAAATAAGATATAATTTTCTGCACACACAAAAAACACAACTACTATAAATTAAACTAAAGTTAAAATTATGTATGCTAAATACCCTTGTGTTCAAGGCGAAGGTGATGACTGCGAGAAGGAGGGGAGATGACATAAAAGACAAACTTTAACATAATTAATTTTATTTCAAAAAGACTAATTGCAAAGTTCATTTTGTTAATGACTTGCTTAACTTTCACACTTTTTCAGTTTCTTGAACACAGCAAAGTTATGAGAATATCTTCGTAGAATTAGTGTTTATCCTAGTTTTTCAACCAATCACAATGCTTTATTTTGAAAAAAATCTCCTTTCTATTTCGTGTAGAAACAGTCTACAGAAATTATTGTTATAGAACAAACTTTCTACAGTGACGTCATGGGCATGGGATTGTTACTCCGGCCTACCTAATTAATATGCATGACGGTACAAATGAGTGTGTCGTGTGCAAAAGAAATAACAAAACACAGCATATAAACTTTATTCTATAGATTGAAATGTTGGCAAAGATAAGCAAAATGGCACGTGTCCATTAAGATCCACAAAGAACAATAAACATAAATTCCACTGCTAGAGCAAATTGTCCAGTAAAATGTTTAAATGTCCAATGCAACCCTTTTAAAGTGAAGGGAGATGACATAAAGGACAAAATTTTAACATAATAGTTTTTATTTCAAATAAAAAAAAATCATTGCAAAGTTTTTTAGCAAATGACTTAATTAACTTTCACACATTTTAATTTTCTTCAACACAGCAAAGATATGGGAATATTTTCGGGGAAGTAAACAGTTTATACATTTAGGTTCACAAGCTAAGAGTACAGGTCGGCACCGTATGACCTATCAGGTGTCATGTACAATAGTCATGTATTCAGCTAAAATGTGTCTTAGCATGTACAATAGTAATTTCTTAAGCTAAAATGTGTCTTAGCATGTACAATAGTAATTTCTTAAGCTAAAATGTGTCTTAGCATGTACAATAGTAATTTCTTAAGCTAAAATGTGTCTTAGTATGTACAATAGTAATTTCTTAAGCTAAAATGTGTCTTGGCATGTACAATATTAATTTATTCAGATAAAATATATCTTGACATGTACATTAGTAATTTATTCAGCTAAAATATGTCTTGGCATGTACAGTAACGATTTATTCAGCTAAAATATGTTTTAGCATTTACAATAGTTGTTTGTTCATCTAAAATATGTCTTGGAATGTACAATAGTAATTTCTTAAGCTTAAATATGTCTTAGCATGTACAATATTGATTTGTTCAGCAAAAATATGTCTTGGCATGTCAAATTGTGATTTATTCAGCTAAAATGTCTTGGCGTGTACAACGATAGTAATTTATTCAGCTAAAATATATCTTGACATGCACATTAGCAATTTATTCAGCTAAAATATATCTTGGCATGTATAGTGGTGATTTATTCAGTTAAAATATGTTTTACAATTATGAGGTGTGTTGTTTTGTGTGGGTTTTTTTGTTGTTTTTTGTGTGTGTTGTTGTTTTGTGTTATATGTTGTTGTTGTTTTTTGTAATAATGCGGAAAGAATCTCATATTTTTTCGATGTACTATTTCAAATACCTAAGGTAATTACTAGTTGAACGGTTCAGTTGGGTGTATTTTGTATTTAACTACCGCAACAGCAAACAGAAAAGTATCGGTAAAGTCCGACATTAAATTTAGCCAACCGGACGACACCGTATTCATCAACGGAGATATTAATACCACCGATTGTGTAGATTGGGTAGCTTGCCGACAGGGTAGGTAGATCTAGTACCATATTTGCTTTGGCTTTATTTAAAATGTAGTTGAGAAATGTGCTAGACTTTAGTAATATGACGAGCATGAGAAGGTAGTATTGAAGCTTTTAAAGGTGTGTTACTTGCGACAATACCGAGTCTACTAACAGATGTGTGTGAGATAAAAGCTTGTGTACAAGGACGTTGACCGTTTTAAATTTCAAGGTAATATTGGATTATATAAATATTGTCTCATTAAAAAACGCTTGGACGCATTTACTTGCATAATTGCTTTAAAGGGTGGTGTGTTAAATGTACTGTTTTGAGTCATAATGAAATATACAGACCCAATGTGATGTAGTATGAATTTTGCTGCAATTTGTTGCTAGTGTATATTTTTCCTTTTTATGTTTGATTCACTTTCTTGCTTCATACTAAAATATTCAAATCTAATGGAAATGTGTTTGAATAATACTTTTAACATTTTATAGACTTTGTGGCGTATTATCTTTGTTTCCTCATATTAACTTGTATGTATTTCAGTCAATATTTTTCATATGTTTTTACTGGATTTGCCCATAATTTTTGTATTTTCTACTTTCTCCCATTTCACAATGCACAAGAATTTTGCACATTGTTGCAATTGTCGATTAGAATCAAAGCACATATAAATCTAAGATCATTTAAATGTGAAGTTAATAATATTGACTTAGTTCTCCGATCAGCTCTTTGAATATGCATTTTTGTAATTACATTTGCTGTTAGATAAAAGACATCATAACAATGTGTTGACATTTTTCTACACAGATTTATTCATAGCAAATATTTGCCAATTCAGATCAGTTCTTTCCAGCATTTAAAAGCTTAGTAGGAGAGTGAATAGTGAATTATTAGTTAAACATTGGCATTTAAACATACTGTGTTCATGTACTGAGAAGTTTTTTGTTGTTTTAGACAAACAGCATTATTATTGTCGTTTCAATTAGAATATAGTGGAGGAAAACGTATCTACTTAACAAATAAATTAAAAAGAATGCATCGAGGGAACGCACTTCGAAGTCAAACGCACTGTTGTCTCGACCAACGTTCAGTCTCAAGCTATATTGCAACAGGCACTGTGGGGTCCGACCCCTCTCACGCAATATAAGTTTTTTGCGTAAGGCACTATGGGTTCCGAACCCAAATAGCGTTCAGTATCACGCTATTTTGTGTTAAGCACTATGTTGGTCACGCCTCATATAGCGTTCAGTCTCACGATATATTGTGTAACGCACTATGTGGTCCGACCGCAAATAACGTTCAGTCACACATTTTATTGGGTTACGTACTCTGTGGTCCGACCACAAATAGCGTTCAGTATCACACTATATTGTGTTATGCACTATGTGGGCCGACCGCAAATAGCGTTCAGTCTCACACTATATTGTGTTATGCACTATGTGGTCCGACCACAAATAACGTTCAGTCTCACACTTTATTGTGTTACGTACTCTGTGGTCCGCCCGCAAATAGCGTTCAGTCTCAAACTATATTGTGTTAAGCACTGTGTAGGTACGACCGCAAATAATGTTCAGTATCACACTATATTGTGTTACGTACTCTGTGGTCCGACCGCAAATAGCGTTCGGTCTCACACTATATTGTGTTATGCACTGTGTGGTCCGACCGCAAATAGCGTTCATTCTCATACTATATTGTGTTAAGCACTATGTGGTCCGACCGCAAATAGCGTTCAGTCTCATATTATATTGTGTTATGCACTGTGTGGGTGCGACCACAGATAGCGTTCAGTCTCACACTATATTGTGTTGAACACTGTGTGGGTCCGACCGCAAATAGCGTTCAGTCTCATATTATATTGTGTTATGCACTATGTGGTCCGACCACAAATAGCGTTCAGTCTCACACTATATTGTGTTATGCACTGTGTGGTCCGACCGCAAATAGCGTTCAGTCTCACACTATATTGTGTTGAACACTGTGTGGGTCCGACCACAAATAGCGTTCAGTCTCACACTATATTGTGTTATGCACTGTTTGGGTCCGACCGCAAATAGCGTTCAGTCTCACACTATATTGTGTTATGCACTGTGTGGTCCGACCACAAATAGCGTTCAGTCTCACACTATATTGTGTTAAGCACTGTGTTGTCCGACCGCAAATAGCGTTCAGTCTCACACTATTTTGTGTTAAGCACTGTGTGGGTCCGACTGCAAATAGCCTTCAGTCTCACACTATATTGGGTTACGCACTGTGTGGGTCCGACCACAAATAGCGTTCAGTCTCACACTATATTGTGTTAAGCACTGTGTTGTCCGACCGCAAATAGCGTTCAGTCTCACACTATTTTGTGTTATGCACTGTGTGGTCCGACCGCAAAAAGCGTTCAGTCTCACACTATATTGTGTTTAGCACTATGTGGTCCGACCGCAAATAGCCTTCAGTCTCACACTATATTGTGTTACGTACTCTGTGGTCCGACCGCAAATAGCGTTCAGTCTCACACTATATTGTGTTAAGCACTGTGTGGTCCGACCGCATGTAGCGTTTAGTCTCACACTATATTGTGTTACGTACTCTGTTGTCCGACCGCATATAGCCTTCAGTCTCACACTATATTGTGTTATGCACTGTGTGGTCCGACCGCATATAGCGTTCAGTCTCACACTATATTGTGTTATGCACTGTGTGGGTCCGACCGCATATAGCGTTCAGTCTCACACTATATTGTGTTATGCACTGTGTGGTCCGACCACAAATAGCGTTCAGTCTCACACTATATTGTGTTTAGCACTATGTGGTCCGACCACAAATAGCGTTCAGTCTCACACTATATTGTGTTATGCACTGTGTGGCCCAACCGCAAATAGCGTTCAGTCTCACACTATATTGTGTTATGCACTGTGTGGTCCGACCACAAATAGCGTTCAGTCTCACACTATATTGTGTTTAGCACTATGTGGTCCGACCACAAATAGCGTTCAGTCTCACACTATATTGTGTTATGCACTGTGTGGTCCGACCGCATATAGCGTTTAGTCTCACACTATATTGTGTTATGCACTGTGTGGGTCCGACCGCATATAGCGTTCAGTCTCACACTATATTGTGTTATGCACTGTGTGGTCCGACCACAAATAGCGTTCAGTCTCACACTATATTGTTTTAAGCACTGTGTGGGTCCGACCACAAACAGCGTTCAGTCTCACACTATATTGTGTTATGCACTGTGTGGCCCGACCGCAAACAGCGTTCAGTCTCACACTATATTGTGTTAAGCACTGTGTGGTCCGACCACAAATAGCGTTCAGTCTCACACTATATTGTGTTTAGCACTATGTGGTCCGACCACAAATAGCGTTCAGTCTCACACTATATTGTGTTATGCACTGTGTGGTCCGACCGCATATAGCGTTTAGTCTCACACTATATTGTGTTATGCACTGTGTGGGTCCGACCGCATATAGCGTTCAGTCTCACACTATATTGTGTTATGCACTGTGTGGTCCGACCGCATATAGCGTTTAGTCTCACACTATATTGTGTCAAGCACTATGTGGTCCGACCGCATATAGCGTTCAGTCTCACACTATATTGTGTTATGCACTGTGTGGTCCGACCGCATATAGCGTTCAGTCTCACACTATATTGTATTATGCACTATGTGGTCCGACCGCATATAGCGTTCAGTCTCACACTATATTGTGTTATGCACTGTGTGGTCCGACCGCATATAGCGTTCAGTCTCACACTATATTGTGTTATGCACTATGTGGTCCGACCGCAAATAGCGTTCAGTCTCACACTATATTGTGTTAAGCACTATGTGGTCCGACCGCATGTAGCGTTTAGTCTCACACTATATTGTGTTATGCACTGTGTGGTCCGACCGCATATAGCGTTCAGTCTCACACTATATTGTGTTATGCACTGTGTGGTCCGACCACAAATAGCGTTCAGTCTCACACTATATTGTTTTAAGCACTGTGTGGGTCCGACCGCATATAGCGTTCAGTCTCACACTATATTGTGTTTAGCACTGTGTGGTCCGACCGCATATAGCGTTCAGTCTCACACTATATTGTGTTTAGCACTATGTGGTCCGACCGCATATAGCGTTCAGTCTCACACTATATTGTGTTATGCACTATGTGGTCCGACCGCAAAAAGCCTTCAGTCTCAAACTATATTGTGTTAAGCACTATGTGGTCCGACCGCAAAAAGCCTTCAGTCTCACACTATATTGTGTTACGTACTCTGTGGTCCGACCACAAATAGCGTTCAGTCTCACACTATATTGTGTTATGCACTGTGTGGGTCCGACCGCAAATAGCGTTCAGTCTCACACTATATTGTTTTAAGCACTGTGTGGTCCGACCACAAATAGCGTTCAGTCTCACACTATATTGTGTTAAGCACTGTGTGGTCCGACCACAAATAGCGTTCAGTCTCACACTATATTGTGTTAAGCACTGTGTGGTCCGACCACAAATAGCGTTCAGTCTCACACTATATTGTGTTAAGCACTGTGTGGTCCGACCGCAAATAGCGTTCAGTCTCACACTATATTGTGTTATGCACTGTGTGGGTCCGACCGCATATAGAGTTCAGTCTCACACTATATTGTGTTAAGCACTGTGTGGTCCGACCGCAAATAGCGTTCAGTCTCACACTATATTGTGTTATGCACTGTGTGGGTCCGACCGCATATAGAGTTCAGTCTCACACTATATTGTGTTAAGCACTGTGTGGTCCGACCACAAATAGCGTTCAGTCTCACACTATATTGTTTTAAGCACTGTGTGGTCCGACCGCATATAGCGTTCAGTCTCACACTATATTGTGTTATGCACTATGTGGTCCGACCGCATATAGCGTTCAGTCTCACACTATATTGTGTTATGCACTGTGTGGTCCGACCACAAATAGCGTTCAGTCTCACACTATATTGTGTTTAGCACTATGTGGTCCGACCACAAATAGCGTTCAGTCTCACACTATATTGTGTTATGCACTGTGTGGCCCAACCGCAAATAGCGTTCAGTCTCACAATATAGTGTGAGACTGAACGCTATTTGTGGTCGGACCACACAGTGCATAACACAATATAGTGTGAGACTGAACGCTGTTTGTGGTCGGACCCACACAGTGCTTAAAACAATATAGTGTGAGACTGAACGCTATTTGTGGTCGGACCACACAGTGCATAACACAATATAGTGTGAGACTGAACGCTATATGCGGTCGGACCCACACAGTGCATAACACAATATAGTGTGAGACTAAACGCTATATGCGGTCGGACCACACAGTGCATAACACAATATAGTGTGAGACTGAACGCTATTTGTGGTCGGACCACATAGTGCTAAACACAATATAGTGTGAGACTGAACGCTATTTGTGGTCGGACCACACAGTGCATAACACAATATAGTGTGAGACTGAACGCTATTTGCGGTTGGGCCACACAGTGCATAACACAATATAGTGTGAGACTGAACGCTATTTGTGGTCGGACCACATAGTGCTAAACACAATATAGTGTGAGACTGAACGCTATTTGTGGTCGGACCACACAGTGCATAACACAATATAGTGTGAGACTGAACGCTATATGCGGTCGGACCACACAGTGCATAACACAATATAGTGTGAGACTAAACGCTACATGCGGTCGGACCACATAGTGCTTAACACAATATAGTGTGAGACTGAACGCTATTTGCGGTCGGACCACATAGTGCATAACACAATATAGTGTGAGACTGAACGCTATATGCGGTCGGACCACACAGTGCATAACACAATATAGTGTGAGACTGAACGCTATATGCGGTCGGACCACACAGTGCATAACACAATATAGTGTGAGACTGAACGCTATATGCGGTCGGACCACACAGTGCATAACACAATATAGTGTGAGACTGAACGCTATATGCGGTCGGACCACACAGTGCTTGACACAATATAGTGTGAGACTAAACGCTATATGCGGTCGGACCACACAGTGCATAACACAATATAGTGTGAGACTGAACGCTATATGCGGTCGGACCCACACAGTGCATAACACAATATAGTGTGAGACTAAACGCTATATGCGGTCGGACCACACAGTGCATAACACAATATAGTGTGAGACTGAACGCTATTTGTGGTCGGACCACATAGTGCTAAACACAATATAGTGTGAGACTGAACGCTATTTGTGGTCGGACCACACAGTGCTTAACACAATATAGTGTGAGACTGAACTCTATATGCGGTCGGACCCACACAGTGCATAACACAATAGTAGTGAAAACACAAAATTGTAAGTAAGGTTTTATCGATTTTTCGCGTTTTATTTATTAAATTAAGGATAACTCGGGTGGAGCAAATGGTAGTAGACTTGGTTAGGGGACAATAGCCTTACAAGAATAGCCCGGACATAAGGAAAATGTGCACTGGTTATCAGGAAGGAAATGTTTGTTTTTCAAGTGGCTTGATATTTACTGCGTATCATTTACATGGACATACAAGTCCATCACGTTAACATCATTACATCTGGAGTACAGACATGTAATCAAGGAAATTATTTATATATGACTGAGGATGCATTTCTAAAAATAACATTTAAGCACGCCTTCTATCCTACGTGCGGTGCGCTGGTGGTTCTACCCAGATATTTGTCTACAGTCGCCCGTCACCATGTATAGTGGAACGTCGGCAGTATGGTTGTAATTCTATAAGTGCGATACTGTTTCACTTTCAGAACAAAACAACAACAACAACAAACACAAAGACAAACCATCAAAAATACAGTCGACGATATAAAATAGACTCAAGATGAAAATGATTTAAGGAAACAAGAAATATGTGTACAAAATTATAAGGCTATAGCTCTAGTAGTTTTTAGATAGATAAAATTTCTTTTAACAATTTTGTCTTAATTATCTGTATATCAAAGATCAAAGGCTCTTTGTGCCCTCACATACAATCCTTAATCAAACCAGTATGTATTATAGCATATATATATATTGTCCAGCATCCTTCATGTCCTTGATTACTATGTAATTTATTACTGTGTGCTTGTTAGCATTTACTACCTGATGAGGCACTTTGTTGACTATGGTATCAAACTTCACGTCTTATCGACAGTGATATACATACCTCATAACTTGTGATTTGTTTTTATTTTGAAAAAAAAAAATATAGCGCATTCTATGTTATTCGTTTCTTATCCAACAATTTACTTTTCTTATGTTTTACTGTGAAATGTATAATGATAAACTGCTTCCTGCACATTACCGTAGGGAATTACGCAATTCAAAATGGCGGACTCCTAATTGGAAGGCGTCAGTTTAAAATCATAACATGGATGGTGTTAAATTTGTAAAAGGTTTGCCGGTCCCAGTGTAAAATATCATTCTACATAAAACAAGCTTGTATCGTCATCCTCACGCAATATGGTGTAAGACTGAAGGCTATATGCGGTCGGACCACAGAGTACGTAGCACAATATAGTGTGAGACTGAACGCTGTTTGTGGTCGGACCGCATATAGCGTTTAGTCTCACACTATATTGTGTTATGCACTGTGTGGGTCCGACCGCATATAGCGTTCAGTCTCACACTATATTGTGTTATGCACTGTGTGGTCCGACCGCATATAGCGTTTAGTCTCACACTATATTGTGTCAAGCACTATGTGGTCCGACCGCATATAGCGTTCAGTCTCACACTATATTGTGTTATGCACTGTGTGGTCCGACCGCATATAGCGTTCAGTCTCACACTATATTGTGTTATGCACTATGTGGTCCGACCGCATATAGCGTTCAGTCTCACACTATATTGTGTTATGCACTGTGTGGTCCGACCGCATATAGCGTTCAGTCTCACACTATATTGTATTATGCACTATGTGGTCCGACCGCAAATAGCGTTCAGTCTCACACTATATTGTGTTAAGCACTATGTGGTCCGACCGCATGTAGCGTTTAGTCTCACACTATATTGTGTTATGCACTGTGTGGTCCGACCGCATATAGCGTTCAGTCTCACACTATATTGTGTTATGCACTATGTGGTCCGACCGCAAATAGCGTTCAGTCTCACACTATATTGTGTTAAGCACTATGTGGTCCGACCGCATGTAGCGTTTAGTCTCACACTATATTGTGTTATGCACTGTGTGGTCCGACCGCATATAGCGTTCAGTCTCACACTATATTGTGTTATGCACTGTGTGGTCCGACCACAAATAGCGTTCAGTCTCACACTATATTGTGTTTAGCACTATGTGGTCCGACCACAAATAGCGTTCAGTCTCACACTATATTGTGTTATGCACTGTGTGGGTCCGACCGCATATAGAGTTCAGTCTCACACTATATTGTGTTAAGCACTGTGTGGTCCGACCACAAATAGCGTTCAGTCTCACACTATATTGTTTTAAGCACTGTGTGGTCCGACCACAAATAGCGTTCAGTCTCACACTTTATTGTGTTAAGCACTGTGTGGTCCGACCGCATATAGCGTCCAGTCTCACACTATATTGTGTTTAGCACTATGTGGTCCGACCGCATATAGCGTTCAGTCTCACACTATATTGTGTTATGCACTATGTGGTCCGACCGCAAAAAGCCTTCAGTCTCACACTATATTGTGTTATACACTGTGTGGTCCGACCGCATATAGCGTTCAGTCTCACACTATATTGTGTTATGCAATATGTGGTCCGACCACAAATAACGTTCAGTCTCACACTATATTGTTTTAAGCACTGTGTGGTCCGACCACAAATAGCGTTCAGTCTCACACTATATTGTTTTAAGCACTGTGTGGTCCGACCGCAAATAGCGTTCAGTCTCACACTATATTGTTTTATGCACTGTGTGGTCCGACCACAAATAGCGTTCAGTCTCACACTATATTGTTTTAAGCACTATGTGGTCCGACCACAAATAGCGTTCAGTCTCACACTATATTGTGTTAAGCACTATGTGGTCCGACCACAAATAGCGTTCAGTCTCACACTATATTGTGTTATGCACTGTGTGGTCCGACCGCAAAAAGCCTTCAGTCTCACACTATATTGCGTTATACACTGTGTGGTCCGACCGCATATAGCGTTCAGTCTCACACTATATTGTGTTATGCACTATGTGGTCCGACCACAAATAACGTTCAGTCTCACACTATATTGTTTTAAGCACTGTGTGGTCCGACCACAAATAGCGTTCAGTCTCACACTATATTGTTTTAAGCACTGTGTGGTCCGACCGCAAATAGCGTTCAGTCTCACACTATATTGTTTTAAGCACTGTGTTGTCCGACCACAAATAGCGTTCAGTCTCACACTATATTGTTTTAAGCACTATGTGGTCCGACCACAAATAGCGTTCAGTCTCACACTATATTGTGTTAAGCACTATGTGGTCCGACCACAAATAGCGTTCAGTCTCACACTATATTGTGTTATGCACTGTGTGGTCCGACCGCAAAAAGCCTTCAGTCTCACACTATATTGTGTTATACACTGTGTGGTCCGACCGCATATAGCGTTCAGTCTCACACTATATTGTGTTATGCACTATGTGGTCCGACCGCATATAGAGTTCAGTCTCACACTATATTGTGTTAAGCACTGTGTGGTCCGACCGCAAATAGCGTTCAGTCTCACACTATATTGTGTTATGCACTCTGTGGTCCGCCCGCAAATAGCGTTCAGTCTCAAACTATTTTGTGTTAAGCACTATGTGGTCCGACCGCATATAGCGTTCAGTCTCACACTATATTGTGTTATGCACTATGTGGTCCGACCGCAAATAGCGTTCAGTCTCACACTATATTGTTTTAAGCACTGTGTGGTCCGACCACAAATAGCGTTCAGTCTCACACTATATTGTTTTAAGCACTATGTGGTCCGACCACAAATAGCGTTCAGTCTCACACTATATTGTGTTAAGCACTATGTGGTCCGACCACAAATAGCGTTCAGTCTCACACTATATTGTGTTATGCACTGTGTGGTCCGACCGCAAAAAGCCTTCAGTCTCACACTATATTGTGTTATACACTGTGTGGTCCGACCGCATATAGCGTTCAGTCTCACACTATATTGTGTTATGCACTATGTGGTCCGACCGCATATAGAGTTCAGTCTCACACTATATTGTGTTAAGCACTGTGTGGTCCGACCGCAAATAGCGTTCAGTCTCACACTATATTGCGTTATGCACTCTGTGGTCCGCCCGCAAATAGCGTTCAGTCTCAAACTATTTTGTGTTAAGCACTATGTGGTCCGACCGCATATAGCGTTCAGTCTCACACTATATTGTGTAAAGCACTGTGTGGTCCGACCGCATATAGCGTTCAGTCTCACACTATATTGTGTTAAGCACTGTGTGGGTCCGACCACAAATAGCGTTCAGTCTCACACTATATTGTGTTAAGCACTGTGTGGTCCGACCGCATATAGCGTTCAGTCTCACACTATATTGTGTTATGCACTGTGTGGTCCGACCGCATATAGCGTTCAGTCTCACACTATATTGTGTTAAGCACTGTGTGGGTCCGACCACAAATAGCGTTCAGTCTCACACTATATTGTGTTAAGCACTGTGTGGGTCCGACCACAAACAGCGTTCAGTCTCACACTATATTGTGTAAAGCACTGTGTGGTCCGACCACAAATAGCGTTCAGTCTCACACTATATTGTGCTACGTACTCTGTGGTCCGACCGCATATAGCCTTCAGTCTTACACCATATTGCGTGAGGATGACGATACAAGCTTGTTTTATGTAGAATGATATTTTACACTGGGACCGGCAAACCTTTTACAAATTTAACACCATCCATGTTATGATTTTAAACTGACGCCTTCCAATTAGGAGTCCGCCATTTTGAATTGCGTAATTCCCTACGGTAATGTGCAGGAAGCAGTTTATCATTATACATTTCACAGTAAAACATAAGAAAAGTAAATTGTTGGATAAGAAACGAATAACATAGAATGCGCTATATTTTTTTTTCAAAATAAAAACAAATCACAAGTTATGAGGTATGTATATCACTGTCGATAAGACGTGAAGTTTGATACCATAGTCAACAAAGTGCCTCATCAGGTAGTAAATGCTAACAAGCACACAGTAATAAATTACATAGTAATCAAGGACATGAAGGATGCTGGACAATATATATATATGCTATAATACATACTGGTTTGATTAAGGATTGTATGTGAGGGCACAAAGAGCCTTTGATCTTTGATATACAGATAATTAAGACAAAATTGTTAAAAGAAATTTTATCTATCTAAAAACTACTAGAGCTATAGCCTTATAATTTTGTACACATATTTCTTGTTTCCTTAAATCATTTTCATCTTGAGTCTATTTTATATCGTCGACTGTATTTTTGATGGTTTGTCTTTGTGTTTGTTGTTGTTGTTGTTTTGTTCTGAAAGTGAAACAGTATCGCACTTATAGAATTACAACCATACTGCCGACGTTCCACTATACATGGTGACGGGCGACTGTAGACAAATATCTGGGTAGAACCACCAGCGCACCGCACGTAGGATAGAAGGCGTGCTTAAATGTTATTTTTAGAAATGCATCCTCAGTCATATATAAATAATTTCCTTGATTACATGTCTGTACTCCAGATGTAATGATGTTAACGTGATGGACTTGTATGTCCATGTAAATGATACGCAGTAAATATCAAGCCACTTGAAAAACAAACATTTCCTTCCTGATAACCAGTGCACATTTTCCTTATGTCCGGGCTATTCTTGTAAGGCTATTGTCCCCTAACCAAGTCTACTACCATTTGCTCCACCCGAGTTATCCTTAATTTATTAAATAAAACGCGAAAAATCGATAAAACCTTACTTACAATTTTGTGTTTTCACTACTACTAATGTTTGTGGATTTTAAACTAACGTAAATTAACATACATGTCTGAAAAAAGACGATTGATGCTTTATTTGTATTTATTTTTTTAACTAAATACAATTTATTTGTTGGTATAAAAATGGTCACTTGATATCAATTGATTGCTTCTATCACACTTTGTGACAAAAAGGCTTATCCTTATAGAATTTAGAAAAGATGTGTAATATTTCAAATGGCATTTAAAGGCTTTGCGGTAGACTCTATTATCTATCTACAGATGTCAAACTTCTGCCTGACCCCTGACCTTATAGCTAGGCGTTACGTCTTACTCGTGCATTGATATCTTTCTTGAACTTGTGTTTGCATACAACATTTCTTACATGTAACAGTTTATACACACATAAACACCAAAATGGTTACGTGCAATGTTTAAAGGGTTTGGTATTTCTTGCAAGGGCGTTACAGTTTGACGCTTCTTTTATAACATAAGGTATGTGTTTAATCACATATGCATACGAATAGGTTCGTTGGTGTGGAAATATTCGTATAATTTTAATATAATTAACAGAAAAGGAAAGATTGGACCTGTAAGGTATAAATTGGTATTGAAACTTAATGAATATTAATGACACTCAAACAAAATGCATTCGCACTCATTGAAATGCATGGAATAGTAAAAGAATGTTAGAAAATGGCCCTACAATTAGTAATAAAATGTTATTAATATAACTATAAGTCGACTGTTTTCTTTCATACAACGTTAAAGCATGCGTGTGTTAGGCATGTCTAGGCAATTGAAATTTGGTTCGGCTGGGGAAAGTATTTATTTGCAATAGCAATAAGTTTTTGCGCCGTGATCTCGCGGGTTGAGTCTCAGATTTGTAACTTCTCTATCTTACCACGTGGGTTAGATTCCCGGTCAGGGTTAAAACTTTCCTACGGGGAGGTGTCCAGCTGACCTGCGGTGCGCCTGTGGTTCTACCAAGACATTTGTCTGGTGTCCTCCAACACCAAAAAAGACGGACGTCTTTATTACGACCATAATTGCGTTGCTGCGATGTATCTAAAAATAACACAACAACTAGAATGCAAAATTATTATAAACAACCATAGTTATTACAAATTTTGTGAATTAAGTTACTGTTAAGTGGATTGGACCTACTAAGAATAACTTAACGCTAAATCTAAGCAGAAATGAACAAATATTTATATAAAATACGTTTATATCATGAAAAAAAGTAACTTACAAGAAATCAAAATAAAATCAGCCACAATAAAAAAATGCATATAAGCTGACTTAAAAAACAGCAAAAAAAAAAGCAAATAGAAATTGAATCATTTTGGAACGTTTATAGCACGCTAATGAAACATACACTGAGTTACATGAAGACAGAGCACGCCGATGAAACATACACAGATTTGCAAAAAGCCAGAGCATGCCGATGAAACATACACAGAGTTGCATAAAGCTAGAGCACGCCGATGAAACATACACAGAGTTGCATAAAGCTAGAGCACGCCGATGAAACATACACAGAGTTGCATAAAGCCAGAGTACGCCGATGAAACATACACAGAGTTCCATGAAGCCAGAGCACACCGATGAAACATACACAGAGTTGCATGAAGCCAGAGCACGCCGATGAAACATACACAGAGTTGCATGAAGCCAGAGCACGCCGATGAAACATACACAGAGTTGCATGAAGCCAGAGCACGCCGATAAAACATACACAGAGTTGCAAGAAGCCAGAGTACGCCGATGAAACATACACAGAGTTGCATGAAGCCAGAGCACACCGATGAAACATACACAGAGTTGCAAGAAGCCAGAGCACACCGATGAAACATACACAGAGTTGCAAGAAGCCAGAGCACGCCGATGAAACATACACAGAGTTGCATGAAGCCAGAGCACGCCGATGAAACATACACAGAGTTGCATGAAGCCAGAGCACGCCGATGAAACATACACAGAGTTGCATGAAGCCAGAGCACACCGATGAAACATACACAGAGTTGCAAGAAGCCAGAGCACGCCGATGAAACATACACAGAGTTGCAAGAAGCCAGAGCATACCGATGAAACATACACAGAGTTGCAAGAAGCCAGAGCACGCCGATGAAACATACACAGAGTTGCATGAAGCCAGAGCACACCGATGAAACATACAGAGTTGCATGAAGCCAGAGCACACCGATGAAACATACACAGAGTTGCATGAAGCCAGAGCACACCGATGAAACATACACAGAGTTGCAAGAAGCCAGAGCACACCGATGAAACTTACACAGAGTTGCAAGAAGCCAGAGCACGCCGATGAAACATACACAGAGTTGCATGAAGCCAGAGCACACCGATGAAACATACACAGAGTTGCAAGAAGCCAGAGCACGCCGATGAAACATACACAGAGTTGCAAGAAGCCAGAGCACACCGATGAAACATACACAGAGTTGCAAGAAGCCTAGTATAGCAGGCATTTTTAGAATCTTTACAAGAGCACAAAAACAATGCATTGAACATGACAAAATAAAAACAAGGACACATTGCAGACGTTACAACACTAATACAATGTCATGCACAATATTATAGAAACGTTGACGCGCCTTATATTAAAAGTGCAATGGAACAAACTAGTAGGCCTATATAAAGAAGGACAATTGCAAAAATGTAGAAGATGCCAATGTTCACAAAGTAATTTAATTGTTATGCAGAAATTATCTAAATGTCACCAAATACATGTATATCTATTTCAAAATTGAATGAAATTGCCAAGAACTAGAATTTTTTTTAGGGGCATGAGCATTTAATTGTAATTTTACACATTTATAAAACAACGTAATTTTGTGCTTCTATGGCCCTTAAACATTTCCCAGTTTTAAATAAAAAAATATTTAATCTTTTTATTTTCTATTGATCCACCTAATGTTATATGCTTTATTAAAGACAAATAACCTTCTGATCTGTAAAATCATCATCAGTATTTAAACATAAAGGCCGAGTATCGGATTTGAGTTCCGTGGATAATTCAATACGTGAAAATAGTAATGGACGCATGCATTTTTTGCTACTAATATAACTCCTGACTATATAATGCACAAGCTTACATTCTTCACTGGTTAAAAGCGGCTTTTTCGATGGTTTACAAAATACCTAAGTGAATCGCCGCGGCTATTTTTAAAGCGGCTAAATGGCTCATCAAAGGTCATGTGACTTTCACTTTACAGATAAACAACAAAATGGCGGGCACGAGTGACAGTCCGAGAAAGTTCGCACTAGCAATGGCGAGCGTTCTTTTCTTTTTTTATTCTCTCTCTCTCTCTCTCTCTCTCTCTCTCTCTCTTTTCTTTTTTTTTTAACAATCGTCACGTGATATTACTAATACGCTTTGCAAAAACCGCGCGGAGTCTAAAAATAGGTTTAAAAGGCTACGTAGCCTTACAATGAAAACACCCTGTGTAAAATAATAATTTTAATAAAACAGATTATTGACTGATTTACTGTTGCCACATGCTAACATCAATTGTTGCTGTTGTTTTTGTTTTATTTGGTGAACATCTAGATTCGGCGTTTAAGGTATTGTGTTACTGTCCGACTTTCCAGACGAATTCACCGACAGGTGGTCACAATTTAACATACAAAAAACGACCAGAAGGCTAGCTTTGTATCATGATGCATCAATTTCAGTGTTGTTTGACGTGTACATTTAAGATTTTACCTTCCAAAAAAACAGTCTTCACGATTGGTAGTTTTACTTATAAACTTCTCTCAATTTTCTAGGCTGAAAAATTAATAACGATCGAAAGCTACTCATTTGGGCACTTCTTTCAACTAAGTGGCGAAATCTTTCCGATGGTCTAAATTTGAACTGGTAATGTTGAAGACAAGTATGTTTTAATTTCACTCAACTTGTTACGAAAAGGTCATATTTTCAATAAATAAATTAATATTGAGATCAGAACCAAAATGCTGATACAGAAACGTCAGTAATGAATTCAGTAACACCAATTATATTATTCTATTGATACTTATTAGTGGCCGGTTATATAATTACATCGACTTCCTTGTCCCGGACTTTAAAGTCGGCTCTACCTATGTATACCAATAATTAAGATTAAAATTTAAATGGTCAAATAGCCAAAGACGCTTGAACGCGGAAGAAATATTCCGGACCAAGTACCTGATTAAGTGTGTAATTAAATGAATTTAATGTAAAAGTGCATACCATTATGTTGTTGTGTTAAGGTGACATGTTCCTGTTGAATCCCAAGGTGTTTTTTTTTACCAACATAACGCAACATGGTTATCCATTTTATTTTCTAAATTTGATAAAGCTGTTTGCGGATATTCACCACCTATCCATACATGTAAGTAAAACATGACTGAAATTGGGATCACCATTTTCATAACAATAAAATAAAGTATTTGTCTTTGTGGGGCGCTTCTGATTATCCAATCACGCAATGATAAATAATCGTTAACAATATCACACGTACGCAATCACTCGCAACATCTCGGCCATCGGACTTGTCCGGATACCGCCGAATAGTTAGGAATGGTATTCAAAGTGAATGCCACAGTTTCGCGTAGATAAATGTCACCCACAACCAAGTAATCCAGCTTCACGTTGTTGTTTTTTGTCTCTCTGTGTTTTTGTGTTTCTTCCAACCTAACAATGGTAAAATATTCGGAAGAACAGCATGTTCACATATAATAAGTATTCAGAGTTTATCTATTATTCCATTTACTATTATGGATCATCAAAGTTTAGCTTTTGTAACCAAACAAATCAAATCTTACTAACTATTGTCAAGTCTGTTTAAGAATGGTCGTTACAGATAAACCATAGGGTGGCCGTTTTATTACAATGACTTGGTAAAAAAACCCGGACGACTTAAAGTTGACATATAAACTGTAAAAGAAAAAATGAATTTATTACATATTCTTGAGAATACTATAATATGACACGAAACCTTGGCCTTCTTACACTTCCTGGTTTGCCTTTGTTCGTTTAAGCCCAGTCAAATTTGTAAACCGATCTACATCTTTATCAATGTTGCGTGTTATATGGTCGCAATTCGATTTTTGTGTGCCTAGTTTTCGATCTTTTGTGTTTTTTCATGGATCCTTTATGTTATAATCAATATATACTACAGCAATTTAATGATAAAAGACAAAGGAATGTGCAATTAAATAATCCATAAAAAGTCATTAAAAACTCGCTAGGTATAGGTCGCATGACAGCTAGAACAACACCTGTAACACCTCGACCATTTCTACGAAATAAAACCGGGGCTTTTCGGAAAAAACTCAGAAAGTGCCGAAGTGTTTAGATTGCTAGAAGAACACTAACCCCGGCCAATTCTACGTAATAGAACATTGCTCGCCTTATTGCCTACGGGTGAAAGGCGAGGGAAAACAAATCCACACATCGTCGTAATAGAATACAAGAAAAGTCGTCGATGCGAAGCGTCAAAGGCGACGCATAAACTGGAACAATTAAACTAGTTAAAGCAATACGGGAGCAAGTAATAAAGACATATTTGGACATATTTACAAAAATCTCGAGAAAAAGTATGTATAACGTATAGGCCGATTCCTGAGACAATAGAATGGTTTAAAACGAAATAAAAGCAAAACCCGACACCATTTAATAGGTTTTCCAAGAGAAAACATATGTAGAAAAAATGTGCCAAAATTATTATAATCAACAATGAAACTAACGCGTAGAAGGAGAAATTGCACATATGCAGAACCCTCATTTTTCAGATAGTATTTTTCTGGAACATAGTATTATGTATACAATGTTTTAAAAACTTATCGTGAAGGGCCAGGGATTGAATTTGAAACCCTCCGATCCAGAGTCATAAACTTTCGACCACAAACACTTCAGAGATGCTATTAAAGCATTCTTGCACGTTGGCAGCACTGAAATGCTATTATTTTTTTAGATTTGCGAGACCATACAGAAATCGTTAATGTATCTTTAAATGTTGCATAATCATTGCATTTGAGTCAGATTTCTCAATAGACCGTTCAGAATAAACTTTTTCTGGCTATGGACTGTTTCGTTGCTAATGGGTAATCTCAATTTGTTAAAGCGCCTCTTTCCGATATGGCTAAAAGCGACCTTTTTGGGAAAATGTCTTTAAATTCCATTTCTTTTATAATATAATAGAAGCCTGTACTGATTACGGATTATTGATTATTAATATGAAAACAAAAATGCCCCATAATTGTTGATAAGGATTTAAGAACTCACCGACTGAGCAAAGTGTTAGTAACACCTAAAGACAACATACTCTTTTAAAGTTTGTGACAAGATAAAGTTCCAGTATGCATTCTGATTCAGCAAAGTGTTTCCAATCGAAAATAAAAAGTCAGTCAATACTGTGAAAAATCACTTTAACCCTTAGCTTGCTGCATTTGTAAATAACCCTGTTTCTTAGTCATCTTCTTAACATGGCAAGACAAAGGTACCTAGAAGAGATTCAGCAGCAAATAGCGCAGATCCTTATCAGACAGCTCCCAGCAGGGATATGCCTCATCTGGATTAACACTTTTGCCAGAGTTTTATAAGTGCGTGTTTAGCAAGCCTAGGGTTTACAACAGTTAAAACAATTATGGATGCACACATATGCAATATACATGAGAGTGGGTATGGATGTAAACAGCAGAAAACTTGAAAGCACAATTTGTCAGTGGGGATAAAAGACAGAAGAAAATTAAATTTTAAAACACATATACTTAAATGTTAATGTACTTTTGACAATGTGTACAATGTATACAGGTGACCAACATAAAAGAAAAAAAGGGTTGCATACGTCAATGCTTTAAAAAATGGAGCACTCATTGTGAATCACATTATAAAACATTTCCTTTCTCAAAATGGTAATAAAGGGTGCCAGGGGCTAGGCAGTTCACATGTTTTCTTAAGTTTCCTTTCCAGATTTTTAATCTAATATTTCATTGAGCTTGTAAGGCTTATATATTTAAACCAGACACTGAAAATAATACTGTAAGCTTGTAATTTCAAGACACTGCCAGTTTGACGATTTTAAAAACAATCAACAGATCAAGAAAAAAGTTCCTAATACCTTTTTCCGTAGTTACTAAATTATTAGAATAAAATTATTTTTATACAATTTAGAGAATTAAAAATGCTATCTGATCAATTAAGTGAACTAAACTAATAAATCCTGTGAAACAATGTAACAAGTAAACAACAATTCAAAACAATAACTAAATGGCACAGACGTTCTTAGGCCTTGTTGTTTTAAGAGTACTTTTGGCAAGATCTGACAGGAATGCCATCAGAAATATTATGAATATCCTAATGGTCTCTTTTAATATCGTTGATAATGTCACCATGAGCTATGAAAATTAGTCATTTAAGATTTTTGTGCTGCAAGCCTGATCTGGTTTCCAGAGCCTCTCGATGAGTGTGAGAGCCATTAAATGGAGCCTGTTGCAAGTTGTACTGACTTCGGATGAGTTATGACCAAGTCCATTTTCTGAAATAATAAATAGTTAATTTGAAACTCCATAATGTATATGAATAAACTTCATAAAGGATGTGAAAAGTCTCATTTTTTACCCATTTAAATGGTGCACAATGAAAAGTGGCCATTTTAGACAAGAGTGTATGTTACTATTTTTTTAAGTGTACCCTCTCTGATTGAAAGTGGGTTTAAAGGATGTTTTCACCATCACCCGTCCTGTAAACAGAAAAGAATGTTACCTGAAATGATCACATGAAGTACTGTTTATTGACATCCTACATATATGTGAAAAAGTCATATCATCATTCCGGTAATCTGCTCTGTCATTGATAACTTTTTTAATTAGAACCACAAACCCCACCCCACCACGATCATGCTTATTTACATATCTATACAGAATGAACGTTCAGAGCAATTTGTTTCATGCTTTGCACTGTTTTACAATTGAGGTAGTGTTCAAAATCTAAGGTATGAGTTTATGCATAAATTATACCTTATTTTCCCAAAACAGTGGGAAAATATTCACTTGATATTTAGCAAACTGTTGGATAAACCTCATTTATAACCATGCCACGTTACTTCATCATTTGAGAAGAAGGCATACATTGTGTTTGTTTATTGGGTTTATAGCTCCATCAACACTATTTCAGTTATCTGGAGATGGTGAACTACTTGAAGTAGATATAGTGCTGCCTTCACTGTGTATAGCATGCCGTGAACACCTGGCATGATACCACACCCAGTCACATTATCCTGACACTGGGCCAATCAGTTGTGTAACTACCCATATGAAGCATCACTATACTAGCCGGCACAAAACAATTTTATTGTAATCATGTTCATATATGCATGAAAGCCATTTAAAAAACAAGATTAAGCCATATGATTTACAGCCAACATCTTGCAGGAACATGAAGAATGTCAAACTGATCAAAACTTACTCTAATATATTAGATTGAAAAGATCTGTGAATTTATTGGGGGCGGGTGGGCGGGGGGATCTAGTATAGACACACCATGACAAGACACCTTCCCATCCAGAGTTGGGTGGACAAGAAACACATCCAACACTACTGATGGTCATTTGGCAACCAATTCCACCACCCCTTTCCCATACATGGTCAGCAAATAATCTGATGACTTTTTAATCATTTGCATTGTTAAAACATTCACTCTCTGTAGCAACACTTCTTTGAAGCAGTATTGATTACTTTTGCATCTTCCTGTCATACAAATCATTGAAGCAGTATTCATTACTTTTGCATCTTCCTGTCATACAAATCATTGAAGCAGTATTCATTACTTTTGCATCTTCCTGCCATACAAATCATTGAAGCAGTATTCATTACTTTTGCATCTTCCTGTCATACAAATCATTGAAACAGTATTCATTACTTTTGCATCTTCCTGTCATACAAATCATTGAAACAGTATTCATTACTTTTGCATCTTCCTGTCATTCAAATCATTGAAACAGTATTCATTACTTTTGCATCTTCCTGTTATACAAATCATTAAGCAGTATTCATTACTTTTGCATCTTCCTGTCATACAAGTCATTGAAGCAGTATTCATAACTTTTGCATCTTCCTGTCATACAAATCATTGAAGAAGTATTCATTACTTTTGCATCTTCCTGTCATACAATCATTGAAGCAGTATTCATTACTTTTGCATCTTCCTGTCATACAAGTCATTGAAACAGTATTCATTACTTTTGCATCTTCCTGTCATACAAATCATTGAAGCAGTATTCATTACTTTTGCATCTTCCTGTTATACAAATCATTGAAGCAGTATTCATTACTTTTGCATCTTCCTGTTATACAAATCATTGAAGCAGTATTCATTACTTTTGCATCTTCCTGTCATACAAGTCATTGAAGCAGTATTCATAACTTTTGCATCTTCCTGTCATACAAATCATTGAAGCAGTATTCATTACTTTTGCATCTTCCTGTCATACAAATCATTGAAACAGTATTAATTACTTTTGCATCTTCCTGTCATACAAATCATTGAAGCAGTATTCATTACTTTTGCATCTTCCTGTCATACAAATCATTGAAGCAGTATTCATTATTTTTGCATCTTCCTGTTATACAAATCATTGAAGCAGTATTCATTATTTTTGCATCTTCCTGTCATACAAATCATTGAAGCAGTATTCATTACATTTGCATCTTCCTGTCATACAAATCATTGAAGCAGTATTCATTACTTTTGCATCTTCCTGTCATACAAATCATTGAAGCAGTATTCATTACTTTTGCATCTTCCTGTCATACAAATCATTGAAGCAGTATTCATTATTTTTGCATCTTCCTGTTATACAAATCATTGAAGCAGTATTCATTATTTTTGCATCTTCCTGTTATACAAATCATTGAAGCAGTATTGATTACTTTTGCATCTTCCTGTCATACAAATCATTGAAGCAGTATTGATTACTTTTGCATCTTCCTGTTATACAAATCATTAAGCAGTATTCATTATTTTTGCATCATCCTGTCATACAAATCATTGAAGCAGTTTTCATTACTTTTGCATCTTCCTGTTATACAAATCATTGAAGCAGTATTCATTATTTTTGCATCTTCCTGTTATACAAATCATTGAAGCAGTATTCATTATTTTTGCATCTTCCTGTCATACAAGTCATTGAAGCAGTATTCATTACTTTTGCATCATCCTGTTATACAAATCATTGAAGCAGTATTCATTACTTTTGCATCATCCTGTAATACAAATCATTGAAGCAGTATTCATTACTTTTGCATCATCCTGTCATACAAATCATTGAAGCAGTATTCATTACTTTTGCATCATCCTGTCATACAAGTCATTGAAGCAGTATTCATTACTTTTGCATCATGCTGTTATACAAATCATTGAAGCAGTATTGATTACTTTTGCATCATCCTGTCATACAAATCATTAAAGCAGTATTCATTACTTTTGCATCTTCCTGTCATACAAGTCATTGAAGCAGTATTCATTACTTTTGCATCTTCCTGTCATACAAATCATTGAAGCAGTATTCATTATTTTTGGATCTGCCTGTCATACAAATCATTGAAGCAGTATTCATTACTTTTGCATCATCCTGTCATACAAATCATTGAAGCAGTATTCATTACTTTTGCCTCTGCCTGTCATACAAATCATTGAAGCAGTATTCATTATTTTTGCATCTTCCTGCCATACAAATCATTGAAGCAGTATTCATTACTTTTGCATCTTCCTGTCATACAAATCATTGAAGCAGTATTCATTACTTTTGCATCTTCCTGTCATACAAATCATTGAAGCAGTATTCATTACTTTTGCATCTTCCTGTCATACAAATCATTGAAGCAGTATTCATTATTTTTTGCATCTTCCTGTTATACAAATCATTGAAGCAGTATTCATTATTTTTGCATCTTCCTGTTATACAAATCATTGAAGCAGTATTGATTACTTTTGCATCTTCCTGTCATACAAATCATTGAAGCAGTATTGATTACTTTTGCATCTTCCTGTTATACAAATCATTAAGCAGTATTCATTATTTTTGCATCATCCTGTCATACAAATCATTGAAGCAGTTTTCATTACTTTTGCATCTTCCTGTTATACAAATCATTGAAGCAGTATTCATTATTTTTGCATCTTCCTGTTATACAAATCATTGAAGCAGTATTCATTATTTTTGCATCTTCCTGTCATACAAGTCATTGAAGCAGTATTCATTACTTTTGCATCATCCTGTTATACAAATCATTGAAGCAGTATTCATTACTTTTGCATCATCCTGTTATACAAATCATTGAAGCAGTATTCATTACGTTTGCATCATCCTGTCATACAAATCATTGAAGCAGTATTGATTACTTTTGCATCATCCTGTCATACAAGTCATTGAAGCAGTATTGATTACTTTTGCATCTTCCTGTCATACAAATCATTGAAGCAGTAGTCATTATTTTTGGATCTGCCTGTCATACAAATCATTGAAGCAGTATTCATTACTTTTGCATCATCCTGTCATACAAATCATTGAAGCAGTATTCATTACTTTTGCATCTGCCTGTCATACAAGTCATTGAAGCAGTATTCATTACTTTTGCATCATCCTGTCATACAAATCATTGAAGCAGTATTCATTACTTTTGCATCTTCCTGCCATACAAATCAATGAAGCAGTATTCATTACTTTTGCATCTGCCTGTCATACAAATCAGTGAAGCAGTATTCATTACTTTTGCATCATCCTGCCATACAAATCATTGAAGCAGTATTGATTACTTTTGCATCTTCCTGTCATACAAATCATTGAAGCAGTATTCATTACTTTTGCATCTTCCTGTCATACAAATCATTGAAGCAGTATTCATTACTTTTGCATCTTCCTGTCATACAAATCATTGAAGCAGTATTGATTACTTTTGCATCATCCTGCCATACAAATCATTGAAGCAGTATTGATTACTTTTGCATCTTCCTGTCATACAAATCATTGAAGCAGTATTGATTACTTTTGCATCTTTCTGTCATACAAATCATTGAAGCAGCATTGATTACTTTTGCATCTTCCTGTCATACAAATCATTGAAGCAGTATTCATTACTTTTGCATCTTCCTGTCATACAAGTCATTGAAGCAGTATTCATTACTTTTGCATCTTCCTGTCATACAAATCATTGAAGCAGTATTCATTATTTTTGCATCTGCCTGTCATACAAATCATTGAAGCAGTATTCATTACTTTTGCATCATCCTGTCATACAAATCATTGAAGCAGTATTCATTACTTTTGCATTTGCCTGTCATACAAGTCATTGAAGCAGTACTCATTACTTTTGCATCTTCCTGTCATACAAATCATTGAAGCAGTATTCATTACTTTTGCATCTTCCTGTCATACAAATCATTGAAGCAGTATTGATTACTTTTGCATCTTCCTGTCATACAAATCATTGAAGCAGTATTCATTACTTTTGCATCATCCTGTCATACAAATCATTGAAGCAGTATTGATTACTTTTGCATCTTCCTGTCATACAAATCATTGAAGCAGTATTCATTACTTTTGCATCATCCTGTCATAGAAATCATTGAAGCAGTATTGATTACTTTTGCATCTTCCTGTCATACAAATCATTGAAGCAGTATTCATTACTTTTGCATCATCCTGTCATACAAATCATTGAAGCAGTATTGATTACTTTTGCATCCTCCTGTCATACAAATCATTGAAGCAGTATTCATTACTTTTGCATCATCCTGTCATACAAATCATTGAAGCAGTATTGATTACTTTTGCATCTTCCTGTCATACAAATCATTGAAGCAGTATTCATTACTTTTGCATCATCCTGTCATACAAATCATTGAAGCAGTATTGATTACTTTTGCATCTTCCTGTCATACAAATCATTGAAGCAGTATTGATTACATTTGCATCATCCTGTCATACAAATCATTGAAGCAGTATTCATTACTTTTGCATCTTCCTGTCATACAAATCATTGAAGCAGTATTCATTACTTTTGCATCATCCTGTCATACAAATCATTGAAGCAGTATTCATTACTTTTGCATCATCCTGTCATACAAATCATTGAAGCAGTATTGATTACATTTGCATCATCCTGTCATACAAATCATTGAAGCAGTATTGATTACTTTTGCATCTTCCTGTCATACAAATCATTGAAGCAGTATTCATTACTTTTGCATCTTCCTGTCATACAAGTCATTGAAGCAGTATTCATTACCTTTGCATCTTCCTGTCATACAAATCATTGAAGCAGTATTCATTACTTTTGCATCTTCCTGTCATACAAATCATTGAAGCAGTATTCATTACTTTTGCATCTTCCTGTCATACAAATCATTGAAGCAGTATTGATTACTTTTGCATCTTCCTGTCATACAAATCATTGAAGCAGTATTCATTACTTTTGCATCATCCTGCCATACAAATCATTGAAGCAGTATTGATTACTTTTGCATCATCCTGTCATACAAATCATTGAAGCAGTATTCATTACTTTTGCATCATCCTGCCATACAAATCATTGAAGCAGTATTGATTACTTTTGCATCTTCCTGTCATACAAATCATTGAAGCAGTATTCATTACTTTTGCATCTTCCTGTCATACAAATCATTGAAGCAGTATTGATTACTTTTGCATCTTCCTGTCATACAAATCATTCAAGCAGTATTCATTACTTTTGCATCTTCCTGTCATACAAATCATTGAAGCAGTATTCATTACTTTTGCATCTTCCTGTCATTTGCTACTTGAACTGTTGAAGATTGTTGACCTCACTCCCCTCCAACAACTGGGCTTTTCAGTCATGCTCCCTATGCATTTTGAGAGCTTTGCTACCCCAAACTTTCAATATCCAGTCGATCCTATGACAGGATAAACAAAACTAATGCAAAAAGGTAATTCTCATTTGCACATGTGGTATTTTGAAATAATCAATACTAATATGAAAGAATGTGGCATGTTTATGTTTAAGTTCTTTGTTTTATTAATAATATAAATGGATAAAATAGTATACAAATAAAACATTGTTTCTGCTAACATTTTAAGACAATCTTGCTATTATGACACTCTTTTGACCGTAATAATTATCAAAAAGTATTG
Source organism: Sinonovacula constricta (assembly GCA_007844125.1). Lineage (NCBI taxonomy): Eukaryota > Metazoa > Mollusca > Bivalvia > Cardiida > Solecurtidae > Sinonovacula > Sinonovacula constricta. The sequence continues at coordinate 36,716,569 of CM017565.1, forward strand.
GCCATGTTTTGATTTTATTGTATTGTGATTTTTTTTTCTGGCATGGTAGAAGGGCTGTGGTGGTATATCGGTATATTGCGATACAGGGTAAAGGCAAAACAGTACCGCGATATACAATCGATTTCGACACATCGGGTTTTCGCGATATTTTGCACAATTTGGATGCTGCTACCATCCCGTGCAAAAGTCAAAGATGCTCCTATTTATGAAAAGGACTCGCTGATAACTAACTAAAATGTTATCTGAAGTCAGGAATTCATTCTAAACAGACAGGAAACAGGAAAAAGCGCTGTACTCGATTTGCGATATTCCTTACAATACAAACACTAGGTTGCCTAAACTGGATGACCAAGTAATTGTTTACACCATTATCATCTGGTCATAAGATCAATATCCACATTCAAAAAGTGTGGTTTCATTAAGTCATGTTCAGGTAAATCATGAAAACAACTTATTGAAACGTTTTAGCAACAGTCATGTATAGTAGTATATAGTGTATTAAAGTTATTTTGACAAGTGAATGTGATTAAGTCTGCTGAAATTATAGCATAGCATCACATCTGAGGTAGCAATATATTCATTTTAACATCTAATTTATGTGAGCATTGTTAACATAATGACATACTAGAACAATTAAGTAGGTCATAAAATCAGATCAGATACTAAGTTAGCAGCACACATAGTACCAGTCTTAATTTTCCTAGAATTGTATTGTTGGAATAGTCCATTCTGAAGTACATGTCTGTTATTAAATGCTAATTTAATGATTGACATCATTAGCATCGGAGGCATTAAGTGTTTAGTTGCTGCTGTAAGTATTTAGGAGTACATACACCCAATATGCTATATAAGTATACCAACCTTGTTTTCTCCTGGAAAAAAGTAATCCACTATCTTAAAAGATGGGATGAGGTAGATCTAAAATAAAATGCCCATTTCACAATGCATACATTATTTTAAGCAATTTTACTGTAGATTTAGCTCTCAATATTAAAGTTTGAATGTTTCAACATGGTTAGGTATCGACCTTTAGTTTGATAATTTAATTTCTATATTTAAGAAAACGATTTTTGCATAGAAACATTATCTTTTTGGATATAACATTTACTACAATTAGCCAACTGTTATAAGCAAGGTGGTTGCAGAATACTTAGAACATAATAATTGTATATTGTTTGGCAATTTAATCGAACACGACCGTTGCAAATTGTAAACAATATGGCCGAGCTGATTGACTTTTTCGAAATATCGCCCAATTTAATGGCAACAGCGATGTGTGGGACCACGCCTGGGTAAAGTAGCTCACATCAACATAGATTGTTAAAGGTGCCGCATTTCGTCGACATTTTGATGCGCTTATAACATACAATGGAGGTACAAACAAACTAAAGACAATGTGAATGGTCATCCCTCTAATACAGCGGAAACGTGGCATTACACATGTCACTAATTTTGCAGTTGATTTTGTTGTTTGATTGTTTGTGCCTTGTGACCTTGAGTCCTTTACTTTCTTGTTCCTGTGTTTGCCTTTTATAAAGCTTATAAAGTTATGCCAGATTTTATTACGGCATAAATTGTTCATTCTGCGCAATATATTGAGCGAAATAGCTCCTAATAGTAGTTTGATCAAATATGACAATAAATACTGTGGTACGTATTGCAATGCGCTCGATATGTATCGCAATATATCGTGGTACGCTGCAAGGTATGATGACAGCCCTAACTGGTAGTAAAGGTTATTTTAGCATCTAAGATAGAAAAAAATCTCCAGTACCTAATGACTATTTTAAAATTAGAATACAACATACAACAGTTCAAAATTTCAAGAGAAATATAACGGGACCTACCATCTCTGTCTCTGATCTTTTCTTTTGTACACTCTATCCACTGACTTGTTGTTTTACCTTTCTGTCTGGATGTGTCTTTCTCACTGACAACACCAAGAGGTGATAAGCAAACACTTTCTAGTAACAACACCTCACATGTTCAATGGCTGAACATAAGTAAATTTTTATATTAAAACAACAATAACCAACCTTATATAACAATTATACACAATAAAGCATTCACGATATTGTCTTAAATAACCTTTCTAAACAATCAGTATGTAGTGTTTGGTGGTTTGGTGAGAAAGGCAGGACATGTTGGCCAAAAAAATTCATAGAGGTTATTAGATATATAGATAAATAAGTGTATGCGTGTTATGTACTCACAAAACAAATAATTTCAGAATACCCTTAATTATGCTACGTGAACTGAATCCAATTTAAGTTCTTTGTTACAAAGTATCTATTTAAACAAGAAAAAAAGATATTATGATAACTTTTAAACGTGCCCTTGATGTAAATATCAAGAATATTTGCATTTTTAGATCTATATGCAACTAAAACAACCCAGCTATTCGATTGCAAAATAACAACAATGTCTTATTTGTAAGATCTTTTCTGTTCTGTATGAATTTTAGAGTTGTGAGATACAGAAGTCATAAGCACCGTTTCCAAGCTAAAGTTGATGCTTGTGTTATTTGGCGTCTTTCGGAAATGGGCGTGATCTTTGGTCACGTGATGTGTCGCTCTTACTCGGAGTACATGGTACTAAGTACATGGGAGCTATATTGGAGTCGTATTGTTCAATCCATCCACCTGTCCCACTGTATAAATGAATTTTCATGGGAGGATAAGCGTCTTCGCAGAGGCCCTGTTATTAGATAATACATTGGTCTTTCTCGTGGTGTTTAATTTTGGGGTTCTCCAAGAAACGGTTTGCTGTTAAATTGCTTCAAAAGTTGTGACATTTACTATAGAGTAAATAACAACTTCATTTAGTGTCGTGAAACCTAGAAAGTCCACAAAATAAACTTTCCCCACATGCAAATGAGAATTCCACATAAAGGCATCGCGCTCCAGCGCGTCGCCAATCAGTTGTTCGGAAAAGGGGCTGATAGTGCCGAAGTGCTTAGACTGTTAGAAGAACACTCGGAACACCTCGTCCATTTGTAAGAACTTTTCATACGAATCTTTTTCGCTCAAATTAGGACTTGAACCCGGCGGTGAAGGGCTGGGGAAGGAATTGTAAGTCGGCGACTCTAAACGTTTGGCAGCGTCCCCTGGGCATACCATTGCAATTTGAAATATGTTGTGTAGTTCCATTGTCATGTCCGTATATAAGTATTTATTAAATATTTTTGTAGCTTTTTACAATCAATTTTATTTTAATAACTAACAAGAATCGTTATGAAAGGTCATAACTATATTTTCAGACGCACACAATACTTCCAACAACGTTTTAATATCCACAAGTTTTTACGTACGCAACCGAGCTAAGGTGAACAATGTGACGTAAAAATAACGTAATGCTATACAATACACTATTTCTTCATGAAAATGTTTCGTTGACTTTCTTCCACAGATTACTGAAATGCTTAAAGCAGTAGCACTTCTAGTTGGAGCCCTGCTAGTGACGGGTCTGAACTCCTTATCCGACGTCGAATTTCTGAAAGAGAAGAGAGGACAGGTGGAGAATGAGATCAAACAATGGAAACATTACCAAGGTGTGTGAGATGTTTTCTGAAGCTATTGGTGGCTTTTAAATGTCTGCTAAAGTGATTTAGGAAATGTGTATATAATCGAATTTCATTTTTTTATATTTCGAATACGAATGTTTACTTTGAAAAAGCAACAACAACAGTTTAAATATATCAAAGTCTTTTAATTTAAGTGCATCATAACTTACATGTTTTTGTATTTCGAAATTACATTTGAGTAAAACCGACGTTTCGAAAATACTGTTTATAATTGCTTGGGACAACAGTTTAAAACTTGTTTTTACCATGGCGGATCAAAGGTTTTACTCTTGAGGGGGTAGCGATAGTTTCTTCGAATGTTAGGTATGCAGAAGGAACATGTTTTTACAGATCTTTAACATGTGCTTATTGGATTGTTACACAAACGATGCCAGTCAACTCGACGTTATCGGATGATATCTTCCATTTTGAGAAAGAAATGCAAAAACATCATGTATTCAACTTAACAGCATTACAAACCTATAAAAAAGATTTAAAAAACACACACACAAAAACACACATGCAGACCAATGTATAAAGAAGAAAAGTACTTTCAGTGTTAAGTTTGAAAGAACTTAGAGATTCAACAAGGTGGTACAATGTTTTTTAATTGTCTTTGTTGGCATGTGAACCAGCGGGCAGGCAAGACATTTCATTTAATAGATAAAGCATACATATTACAACACTTTCTTGATAAAAAGTCTTTGTATTCCTCCAGACAACGATGCAATAAAAGGCTACATAATGCTGAAGATGACTGACATCATGGCTTCAAGGTAAGGGAGATAAGTTAGCCACACATGCTGCGAGTTCTAAATCCTAAGTTAATGTTGTTTTTTAAATACATTTCAACGACCGTTATGGTCTTTATAGTAACGTCCAGCTAAATGACGAAGGAACAACCCCGAAAAATGTCTGGGTAAAACCACCGGCGCACCGCATGCCAGTTTCACGACCATCACCATATAAGGTCCTTCGCCCCGAACTGGATTCAAACCGATGCTGGTGCGGCTATGAAGTCAGCCGAATTACATGGCGGCGACTCTACCAGTAAGCCATGGACGCCCAGCTCCTAAGTTTAACCCAAGAAATTAAAAGTATGATACGCATCTTTACAGAAAGAGGACTCAATCTACTCGCGTTTATCTCAAACCCTAAGTTGGCGTAGTGTGGTATATCAAGTTTCGGGGTGCCGTAAAACCACAAAATACAAAAAAAAAACCACCTAGGATCTGACTGTTCGGCTTGTATAGAGCATCAGTATGGGTAAAGGGTAACAGAAGTTTGTTTTGAAATGGCAACCGAATAAAGAATGCATTCTAATAATCCAGGTAAAAATACACAAAAGACGACAGGATTTTAATGACAGTATTTGCTGTAATGCTATAAGATTGCATGAATTGAGGATATTGTTGATTCTATATCGAGTCGTTATGACTTAATTAAATGTTTGTCTTTAAAGAAATGCATTCAACAGCACCAAGTTAAGACAATTCCTATTTCATGCAATACCTAAACAAAAACCCGAGTGATTATACTATTGTATATTATTATTATTATTATTATTATTATTATTATTATTATTATTATTATTATTATTATTAGGACGAATTCTACGCTAGAAGCCTTATCCCAGAATGACCAACACCGACTCAATTTCAAAACTGTCCTAGATGGCGTTTGTAAACCCTCAGTGACATGTGCGGACCACGTGCTGGCATCCCGCTTTCGAACTATGGACGGATCTTGTAATAACATTCAGAAGCCCCACTGGGGAATGGCAAACAGACCCCAGAAACGGAAGCTGCCACCTAGATATGTAGATAGTAAGTGTTTGTATGGAAAGGGGGGGGGGGTGCGTGGTTATGACCACCGGCACAAATGGCGATAGCGATAGCCATTTTCAACTCGGAACGCTTCCGCGGTTTTCGGAATGCCAGTGTTCCAGGAATAGTAGTTATACTTTGCCGATTTCCCATTATCATTCGCTAAAACACAATTTATTCGCATTTAAATTAATTAATGGTCATTGCTATTTAATATTGCTTTGCTAACCAACTCCTCTGAGAAGTACGTGTTCATTTCTTGAGTGTATATCTTGAATGATGTTCTTGTGACTTTGCTGTCGTTTGTGCCCAAAATTCTAATTTAATGCAAAATGTGAATCGGGTGATGACATTAGACAAGTGTGTAGAACCCTTGACACATCGCAAACTAGCTTGAAGGCTTCAAAAAACTCTGGTGCATGTTACTTCCTAACACGCACACGCACTGGGATTCAGGTTAGCGTGTATACCGTTCGGCCACGGGCATTCCTTATTATTATACTTTTTATCAACGAACGCAGATTTTTTCCTGTTATATCTGCTGGGCGCAAGACACAATTTTTAAGAAATGAATATTAAATTTTACTTTTTTCTTCCGTCTTTTGTGCAAAGAATTAAACAAATGCAATCTTTTAAAAATTGGTATCCGACAGTTTGGACCAAAATTTATTTTCTCGAATAACTAATAAGTCAGTGTTACCTGAAAAGATCTTACAAAATGCTGTCCATTGATGCCCTAGATCTGTGTGAACAGTCAAGCATAAATCACCACTCGTTATTGCAAACGGGTATTTTCTATCCGAGCCACGCTGCAGAGAAAGCTGAGCAAACCACATGACTACTTACTTTTGAGATTACGTTATAAAGTCATCCGGGTTAACTGCTCTGACGTCGATATCTATTTTTAGCAGATGCCACTTTTAAGAATTTCATGCTGTTGGAAAGAATACACATTTAGAGTGATTTTTTCGCGATTTGTTCTGTCTATCAATTCAGTTAATGTTCAAAATCGTTTTTCTTAAGACTAAAGTATAGGTTTATAAAAGAAATAGATAATGTATATGGCCAAATACAAGCAGTGGTTAGATATTGTTATATGAATGTATTTAGTATATGCAAACTGTTGAATACCTCCTATAAGAAAGAGTGTTCTTAAAGTAGCTAACACATTGTGATATAAAATAGAACACACTTATTAAATGTTAATCGGCTTTATTTCACAGCTTTTGGTAGCTCAATCATTCACGGCGTAGACGGTGAGACATTGCCAAACCCACGGATCATCAGTAACGTAATTCTCCGACCGGATGTCGAAGACACCAAGGATCCGTACGCGACCGTCATGGTTATGGCGTTCGGGCAGTTTCTTGACCATGACATGCTGAGGACGCCAACGTTTAAACGTGCTTATACCAGTCCACATCCACCTTTGTTTGTTTACTAATAAGATAAAACAGTACATAAAGGCAAACATACATAAAGCCATGGCGCCTATTGTGGCAAATCAACGAATGTACATGATACATTTAATATAACCTAGGTCATTTGCTTATACATATGAACATATTCCTTGTTTAGAAACTTAATATTGGCGTTTGTTTTTGTTCTTAATAGTGTCTTAAAGAGTAGTTTGCATCGTTGATCTACAGGTAATCATCTAATGGAGTATTTTTTACTTTTTCATCCATTGATAAATATCAAGTACAAGTATTTGCATATCTGAATGTGTGTCTGCTAGCTGTTGCACCATGACTCCAAACTCCCGCCATGTTTCAGGGGCTGACAACACTGGAATGCAATGCTGCGGATCCGACCGGATCGAAGAATCGGGACCAGCGTACGTGTTTGTTTTGCTTGCTTTGGTTGATATTTATCAGGCGCGTCAATAGGCATCTGGTAATATGAGGCATCTGGTAATTTGAGGACGTTTACTTATCACTGTGTGAGGAAAAGAATAACCCCACACGACTATGTAGAACCACTGAAGAGGCCCGTAGAAGGAATTGGGCTGTTTTAGTTTTTGAAATACATCGCACCAATTATGCGACATTTTAGCGACTTCAAGCTATTTTGCCCGAGGAAATCCCTAGCCAAGTAGGCATCTCTACCACTGCGCCACGGGCGCCTCCGAAGAAATTGTAAAGATTCGCCTACTGTTGTTTAAAAAATGGGCGGTTCTATAAGCACCACATGGGCGGTTCAATAAGCACCACATGGGTGGTTCTGTAAGCACCACATGGACAGTTCTATAAGCACCACATGGGCGGTTCTATAAGCACCACATGGGCGGTTCTGTAAGCACCACATGGACAGTTCTATAAGCACCACATTGGCGGTTCTATAAGCACCACATGGGCGGTTCTATAAGCACCACATGAGCGGCGTATCAGCACCACAATGGCGGTTCTATAAGCACCACATGGGCGGTTCTATCAGCACCACATGGGCGGTTCTATAAGCACCATATGGGAGGTTCTATAAGCACCACATGGTGCGGCTGAATTTAGTGTCTGAAGTACAATACAATTTTACCACATGTTATTAATTCTGGAACATTAGAAGTCCATTAACTATTTGTTGCCGATTATACCTTCAAGCATTGCCTTTCGTTGTAGAATTTATTTTTTCATTCACTTTATGCTTGATGTTGAGGCTTCTTTCCACAATCATTTTTATTCACTATTTTTTGTTGTTGTCTAGTTTATTTTCCACCACAATATATCCGAATTCATGACATACGACGACACGCTCACGCTTCTTTCCGTAAGACATCATGTTTTCCCTTTACAAAGTATTATTCGATTATTTTTATTTCAGCGAGGCCTGTCACCCAATTTCTATAGAGACGTCTGACGAACATTTCGGACAGTTCAATATAACGTGCATGAACTTTGTAAGATCCGCGCCGGCCATTTGTGAAGGATGTACGCCATGTATGTGTAATCGAATCATTGCAAGTTAAGAAACAACAACAAACAAAACACATTGTTGTTGTGATGATGATGACGACGACGATGATGATGATGATGATGATGATAATGATGATGAGGACGACGACGATGATGATGATGATGATGATGATGATGATAATAATGATGATTTCTTCAGTTGCAAACAATACGCTGAATGGTCTGATGTTGACGCAATAAGTATATACATAAAAAGTGTGGATCGCGAGGTTTTATGTAACATGCACTTAAACTTTTACCTATTCACTACAGAGAGGTAGTTTAGTATGATATGCATTTCTCATAAAAAATGTAAGTGAAACTAAAACTATTACGACAGGTGGACGCCAGCCTTTGAACGCCGCTACGTCATACATTGACGCAAGCCAAGTATACGGCACGTCGACGTCAACAGCCAAAGCGTTACGCAGTTTCTACAAAGGGCAAATGAAGATGGCGGACGAGATGCTACCAAATGGTTCGCCTATAACGTCATGTGACGTCACTCATCGCGGACAGTATTGTCTTACCGCAGGTAATGCAAGGACAGCGTTAAACAATATTTGCCTGTTGAATATTTGCATTATTTTTTTTTCTATCACAACAGTAGGATTTTCACATACAAATTCGGGTAGATCGAATCAGCGACGACATTATTTTCCCTTTTCACAGAAATTGGCATAAAAGGTGTTATTTTTTAAATACATCAATGCATTTGAAATATATTGAATTTTTAATAAATATGTTTTACGTAATGTAATTTATGTACGCCTGTGTGTGCGTAATAGTCATAGATGTGTTTACATGCGATCGGAAACAAACATACGTCTCATGTACAAAGCCGTTTTTTCGAATGTTATTCATTTATTACTATCCGCGAGTATTATGGCATTTTGATAAATGTTACATACATGCTCAGGTATACCTTCGGTGCTAAAAAGTTCTTATCAAATTATTACAGGTGACCCACGAGTCAACGTCGTTCCGAACCTATCTATTCTCCATCTGACGTTTGTTCGGGAACACAATCGATTGGCCGAACGCCTGTCGAGTATGAATCCTCACTGGGACGATGAGCGCCTCTACCAGGAAAGTCGAAGAATCGTCATCGCTCTGATGCAGCACGTGGCGTACAAGGAATACTTACCGCTCGTCTTAGGCCCCAAAATCATGCGTAAATACCGCCTTGACGTCGATAACGGAGCACACGCCGATAACGCTTACAATGAACGTCGGCATCCAGCTCTTGACGTCGCATTCAGCTCGGCAGCTTTCCGTTTTGGCCATTCGTCCGTGACGAATTATCAGAACTGTTTGGATGTGGAGTATAAAACGGTTTTCGGACACAATATAGAGCTAACGTACAATGACCCCAACTTGACTTTCACCTCTGTCGCCGGGGTCACGCGTTGGATGACCTTCGATAATGCACATCCAACGGATGGGTATGATTTTAATATATATGTCACTATTATTACATAGTGTTTAATCACTAATGTTATTTTGTTCTTATATTATCTTAACTTTTAATGGTTCAATTTCGAGCTATCCAAAAGTGAAAGAAATAATAGAACTTAAATATCGGCCATCTTGAGTCAACAAACGTAATGTCATATTCAGCTTATATTCATTTGTCTCAAATTTAGGAAATCATGAACCGACAGCCCTGTTCTCCAATTCATTTGGCTCTTTTGATCTGGGGGCATCGACCCCGGCCTTGTCTTTATTCATGAAAATAAAGTCGATGAACTCTTAAAGGTGGTATCCGGCAGTATTGATCAAAACTATTTTCAAAGTGCATCTTAGTAAAATATTGTTATCTTAACAGATCCCGTAAAAAGCCGTTTATTGATCTCTTACACCTGTCGGAGAAGTGAACCATAACGCCACAATCGTTATTACAAACATGTATTTCCTGTCTGAGCCACGCTGCACAGTCATATTTCTAAATCAAGAAATCATCCGATGTAACTTCGATGTCTATTTTAAGCAGAAATCCCAATCGTTCTTATTTACAGATATTGTTACATATATAAGATGTAGGCAAACTGTGGGATACTACCTTTAAATTACTTATGTATATGACTTTCAATTTACTCTTTAGAGAAGTTGTCAAGTCTCTTTTTTTTAAAACAGAGAATGCCGTGTGACATTACAAAAATCAATGTTATTCTTATAAATTCCTTGAAGATAACAAGAAGATGAGCACCGCTGTATGTTGCGATGACCTTTTGTGCTTAAAATTTATGAATAATAAGATGTTTTTGAAATTTACGTAAAAGTCGATATTGAATAGTACTTATCACAGAATGACGGTAAAATGGCATTATCTCAATCAGTAAAGTAATATTTGTACGGCATAAACAGGTAGAAACTGTAATTAGGTGAATGATAAAATTGTGTCTGAAGTGTTCTGCTTGCAAATAAATGGAATCAACTGTTGAACGTGCATTTCCATTTATGCCTAGTTTTCGTACATAAAAAGTATCAAACTTTTTTTAAAAAGGATAAAACTATATGAATGTATGAATTGTTTTAGCTTACATGTCGAAAACAACTTAAAATGAATAGATTATCTGAGAATTTCTTTTAAATCTTATTCGTTCGTTTAATCCCTTTGACATATGTTAAAGTGTAACTCCATCCTTTTTTCTTAATTATTTGTCAGGACATTTGAGAGGGGTGTCAGAAATCTCTTGTTCCTCCAGAAAATTAGCAGCAGCAGCAACATCAGCAGCCATGCAAGCCTAGATCTCCCCGCCATAAATATTCATAGAGGACGTGACCACGGCCTCCCGTCATACAACGCATGGCGGAAATACTGCCAACTTCCGGAAATAAGCTCTGAGGATTTTGCGAATTTCGGAAGTCCAATGGGCGATTTCCCAACAAACGTTGCAGATAAATTCAGACAAGTGTACAGGTAGGGAAACACAATACGATTGCCTACACACACAAGCAGTCACTCACGCACGCAGACAAGCACTCAAACGCGCATACACACTCGGACATACTCCAGTCTACCAGTAACAAAAGGTAACTGGATCATAACTTCTTGTCCTTAATGACACAAGGGTTCTCATTTCCGGTTTCAGACACCCTGACGACATTGACCTCTTCCCAGGCGGGGTTCGGGAGACCCCACTTTCAGGAGGTCAGGTGGGTCCAACGTTTGCATGTCTCCTTGGACAGGGCTTCCAAGACCTGAAGTTTGGAGACCGGTTCTTCTTCGAATTTGACCATAGATCCCCGCTTCCATACGTGGCATTCACAGAAGGTGGGGAAAATAAGAAAGTCGTACCTTCTGTATTAAATACTTTATTTTTCGAAAAGTATGTTTAATTCGAATTATTTAACCTAACCCTCGTTGCTCAGTGGGTATAGTTCCCAGCACACAAGGTAACATTCGTAGATCCAGGTCGCGACATACAACGACCGTAGCACAGCATGTAAGCCCGAAGACATTCCTACATATGTCTTTGGCCCAGGCCGGGATTCCAACCTTATCGAGTGATGGACTGAGCAGTGTGAGAAGTTACAGAGCGGTGAAACAGTCATATATGCTCTACACGAAAATCGGAAAAATTGACAGTGGCATAATTCCACTACTAGTTGGCACGTTGTCTAGATTATGTAACACGGCATAATCGACGGCATTATCACAACCTATTGAGCACTTAATTATGTTTACGTAAGTACTCTTCAATTTATGTTATTCGAAAAATGAGTGAATTTAAATATTAATGCGCCGACTGCGTGTAACCATAGTGTAACCATAGTGTTATTGTTATGCAATATGGTGCTTTAAAAAATAAATAGAAGCTTTATGCAAAGTGCACTTTAGGTCAGATTTAATGTTTTACGAAAGTCTTCTTTCTTTGATTTGCATGTTTTTCTTTTGAAATACATGGTAAATCCTTTGTATCGATACACTTGTAAAAGTTATGCTGATAAAGTTTAACTTATTATTTGTGCAAGTTTTACCTAGTGCTGGTGCCGCAAAATCATCTAAAACACAGATTTTTAGTAGAATTACCCACGCGCTGTATGTTTCAAATGAAACTCTTCAACCTGTCCCGTACTCAGATCAAACGCGAGGGGTTGCGCCAATTGAGCACTACCACCCATAAGATCAGAAAATCACCACGGAACGTTCCTATAAACACCAATATGTTAACAGTGCTAATCATCTGTATCGTAACTTTAGTATAAAACAATCAGGTATAAATAGCACAATCCGGACTTGGAAGTGCAATTGGTATAGCGTCGGCTCCGATTACTGCAGAAATCGCTAAAAGTGAACTAAATATCCCACGGGCGATGAATGGAAGGTAACGGAATGAATCGCTCGTGGATATCCGACGATGTGTAATTGTAGTCGTATGGCTCCTTTGCTCTCCAGGATATACATGTATAAGGATATTTCCACGGTGTCAGGTGCAGAGGTGTTGCATCACGCTGAATGTTTACGATATGCTTAATAAAAGCAGCACTATAATGTTTCGAGTGGACACTGTCTTCGGATAAGGGAAAGATTGTTGGAGGAGCGAAAAAAACAACAACCAACATACAAAACCAACAAACAACAAAATCAGCAACTGTATGATCACCTACTACACCACATGTATCATACGTTGTATCTTTTTCCAGATCAGGTTAAGACGATCAAGCAGTATTCCATGGCAAAGATACTTTGTGAAAACAACTTTGTCAAGACCATACAAAAGAACGTGTTTCGACCCCATAATATGTACAGGTAAACACACACATTATCGCATCACTACGTTTTAAATACTCGTAGAAATTGCGCTTTCTTACAAAGGTAATTAAAGCAACGTTGGAAGTTGAACTGCTAGTGATCTACTCCTGAAGTAAGGGGTCATCAGATGCCTCCACATAACCTGCAAATAAAGCAAAACAAATATTGATACACTAAGAGGATAAACAAATGATAAGATAAGTTTACCTTAATGAAAAACTTCCTTTGTGCACATCTGCCCAATACATTTTGTTAATAAAGAAATGCCATTTTCAGTCAGCATCAAACACTAACAAAAACTGGGGACACTGGATATAATGCAGATGGAAAGAGAACGTTGGGCATGGAAACATGGATCGATTATCCTCCGATCGTTTAAACTTTTACACAACACTAAACCAGAACAAAGCAGTCTTTTCCTGTAAAATCTCTTGTAAATTAACCTATTCCATCCGAAAGATTCTGCCGCTTGAGTGCTTTATTCCTTCATAAAGTGGGCCTGACCCAGAAGGAAAAGCAAGATTTTTGCTTCTAATTTGAAATATTATGTTTTCTTTCATGTGCAGCTTTTAAAACACTGTTCTTTTGTTTTAGCAATCACATGTACGAGTGTTCTGATCTTGATGACCTTGACCTGCAACATTGGACTGATCACATGACAACTTCCGGTGAATCATCCAACCATGACGCCGTCTCTCTGTTGAAAACAATAGTTGTGACCTTAGGCATTTTATTAATATCGTGACGATAACGTCGCGATGGGACTGACATAAATCAATCGGCCTAAACTAGGACACCTACTATACTTAACAAAATAACGGCATAAACTTTATTGTTCTTTTGATTAGCTTTACTTTTCATCAGAGTCATTGTTTATGAAGCAACTCCACAGAACTGTCGGTCTCACGTATATGCTAAAATTACTGCAGAGTTTTCCAAATGAAAACGGTAATAAATCGCTTTTATATCGGCCATTATTATTTATCGCACAATATTTTATCTTCGCCACGCCGCGCTTGCGTCTATTTGCATCGTTCCAGGAAAAGTCCTATGGATGGCGCCATGTTGTTCTATAAACAAGTGAAGTGCGGCGCTTTCATGCATTGAATTTCGGTTATTATTCAACTTTCATTCATTTGACCTGCTTACAAATGCTGACGAACGTTCCGCCCGATGGAACATCAAAGCGACTTTCATTGGTACAAATTCAAAATAACACCATATACCTTACTCTGCCCCCCCCCCCCCCCCACACACACACACAGGGCGTATCTTTTGTTTTCAAAAGGGGGCGTTCTTTAAATACTAAAAAAATCCGGAAATAAATCCTGACAAAACTGTTGTGGGACATTTACGCCATTTCACCTTAATTTTAATCCCTATCAAATATCACAAAGCATCACGTTCACATGCTTCAAACTGCTTTAAGCTATTATCAAGATAAACAGCTTCAGAGGACTGGAAGTCAGGTCAGTTACCTACATCTAACTCATAAATCCCGAGAACTAGATGTGTTGTAGTTTTTTTTTTAAATCTCAACAGGAGATTTTAAAACTTTTTCCCCGGGTAAAGCGGTCTGAAAACATAGTAAGATTACCCCCACCCGCGTTTATAACTGCACAATCTACGAAATATGAACATTTTCCCGAAGAAGAATACATAAAAAGGGGATTTCAAAAAAAAATTATTATAAGTTCTCCGGGGCCCTTTAAACACGTTTTTAGTATCCGTGGAGGAAGGAAAAATAGCTTGAAATCATAATAACAACAAGAAATATATGTTTTTGAGTAAACAATTGTTGGTTTTTATTATCGCCGTATTTCTGCCTTATATTGTCATAGCTTTTTCTACTGTAATAATGTGACAAAAACCATTATGTAAATAATTGCATTAATTATATAATGATACTTTATTGTTAGTGTTAATTCGACAAGTTGTAGTGAACTTTTAAATTCTGCCAATAATCAACGGAATGTGTGTCTCATAATTATACAACTGTGCTAATTTACTCCTGTTTTTTTTATATTTTTCAACATTGTCTGAGTCTTTTGCATTTATTTTTCATTTAAATTTTTACTTTCTTTTGTAAGAAAGCCAATTTCCCACCGAAACTCAACAAAAGTACTTCATTTAACTATGTTTATGTATATTGTTTTTGTACCAGTACATTATGTTGATTGTGTACCGTTCCCAACAGACACACTTGTGTGATATCCACCTGTTAATATTCTAAATATGTTGCGCATATTAAGTTACTTTATTTTTTTTTTGTTGATTAAATTTAAACGTGATCATGCAATATGTACATTTCTGTTTATTCTCCACCCAGTTTATCTGTTATACATGTATATGTATTGTTATATAAGCTCAACCTTATGTTGTTAAAGCTAATTTTATAAGTACTCTTGGAATATTTATACTCTTGTTTATTTTTTCCACTTATGTTATCTTTAAAACGTATATTTACTGTTTACACTTAAATAAAGCTTAAACAAAAAAATGTGTATGTGATTGTAATTGATTCCTTCTTAAAACCCTTCGACCACATTAAAGATAAGCCTAAACTTACGGCTAGCGGCAGTCACACGAATCCCACATAATAATATCTTTTTTTACGAAGGTAACTCATAAGCTATATACATACACACACAGCATATAATATACATCTTTTCTAACAAAGGCCTTCGACTAACAATAGAAATAAAATAAATTTGCAATGTAACAATTGAAATACTTTATAAAATTATGATGAATACAGATATTAAGGTTCTGGACCTGTAACTAACTTCGGTAAACATCGGCACTCGGTATGATCCGGTTTTATTTGAATAGCATTCGTCGTTAAGTTTCGTATTTGCTATTTTTAGTAGTTTTTCACCACGTGATTTGAATTTACATGACAGCATTGGGTTACCCATTTCTCAAAAATGAGAAACCGGGAGCTCGACAGCGTGATCGTCGAGGGCGATATTGTAAAAATAGTGGTTTACCGACAACAAAGTCATGTAAAGTTGAAGTGGATCATAACTATTGTGTTGGTTTCCTGTGTACAGGTGAAAAATGCACTGTTTCATCTTGTGTTTGCGATTTAAATTTGCCTTCGCATGCTAACCGCGAGAGTTAGCGACATGGTATGACGCTCGCTCACCTTCGTCTGATATTTTCTCCGGATGGCCAGGATGGACTTTTAAATGTGTCCAGGGGTCAAAATTGTGAGGGACAACCAAGTGTCACTAATACCAAAAGAGTGCTTGACTCAGTTATTTCTAAACTGTCGGATTTTTTTACGAAAAACGTGTAAAGTGGTTAATTTCAAATATTTCCCTCAAGCCAGCCATAATCAGTAAAGAGAAGGTTTTCATGTAATAATGCAGAGTTTTACATACATATTGCCATCTCTTATACCAACTGTAGGTGATTTTTTGTATAAAGGAGTATAATCGGTGATTGACCATTTTGACGTTATTTTTCGCTATAAATTCTCTTGCAGTTTCATTATAGTAACCTTTACAAATTCTTATAAATTTTATTAGGAGCGGTAAAATGCCTTTAAAATCTCATATTATGGGCAGTTTATATAGCAGAAAATTTTAAAACTAGTTGTTTGTGTCTAACTAGCTTCAAACTTAAGATATTTGCTTTTAAAGATAGAGTAAATTTTTAAACACACACAAAAACTTGGATTTTTGCTCGGGGGTACATGTATGCAAAGTTCTGTAAATTTTATTAGGAACGGTAAAATGCCTTTAAAATCTCATATTACGGGCAGTTCATATTGCAGAAAATTTTAAAACTAGTTGTATGTGTCTAACTAGCTTCAAACTTGAGATATTTGCTTTTATAGATAGAGTAAATTTTTAAACACATCCAAAAACCCGGATTTTTGCTCGGGGGTACATGTATGCAAAGTTCTGTGAATTTTATTAGGAACGGTAAAAAACCTTTAAAATCTCATAGCATGGGCAGTTTATATTGCAGAAAATTATAAAACTAGTTGTATGTGTCTAACTAGCTTCAAACTTGAGATATTTGCTTTTATAGATAGAGTAAATTTTTAAACACACCCCAAAAACTCGGATTTTTGCTCGGGGGTACATGTATGCAAAGTTCTGTATTTTTATAAGTCTTTGTCCAAAGTTTGAACTTCTTGTTCTGATTTATCATGAAATGATTGTGTAACGGGAAAATTGGTTAAAATTTGAATATAGAACAATAGAATTTGAAAAAATGGTACTTTTTCATTTTTTGTTCCAGCACAATTTACGGTGTTTTTGAAAATCAATGGTCACTTTATAAAAATGTACATAACTTGAGTTACAAACGGTAAACTTCCTTAAAAAATCACCGTACGATGTGTTTTATAGTACAGATTCAAGAAACAGTATCATTATAAGGATTGTGGAAGGTCACCATTACAGGTCCAGAACCTTAAGCATCTATTAGAAAGATCACGTTCAAACAAACAAGATTTATCATTTTTATCATAAGTGATTAAGTGAGTATAAAACATGTATGTTGTCATATCATTCAAGCAATCACATCGGTACTAGTCGCTTACGTTTACAAACTATATAAGAACACGGAACAAGTTAAATTATTGAAGATATTCAATGTAATTATCTTAGTACAGTGATATACACTTGTTATGTTTGGTTTGTTTGTTTTTGTTTGTTTGCATATATGCAATTACAATTTACGCTAGTTGTCTCAAACATAATACGAATAATCACAAACATAATGTCTACATTAGTTTAATTGTAAAATTGGTGTACATATAAAACAATTATACCGGTATTAGAGAAAACCCTTAAATATTAATTCAAACAGTCACTCAAAAGAAAATAACATGATATTTAATAGTTGACTTTATTGATCGTGTTAGTTTTATTGTCACTACTTTTGTAAACACTGTTGAACTTGCCCTTGGTGCATGTTCAGTTTAATCCATATGCTATTCTCGGTTAAATCAGTAAACTTTTTGTGATGAAATCGTGTACCGATAAAAACATACCATTTAATGATTTTTTTTAAAGCTATACTGCAAATAGACCAAATTGGAACTCCTCGGGTTATTCCGTCCTCGGGACAATCATCCCTCAGATGTATCTGGTGCAATGATTCTTAATGAAATCACGATCGTTTTGTTCGCCGGAAGTCGGAAGAAGAATATGCCTAAAATGTAGTTCGCACGGAACATAAACAATGGCATCGTTTAACAGCTGTGTGTCTGCTGCGCTGGGTAAAATAGAATTGGGTGATTTAAATTTGAAGCCGCCACAAATTGAAGTTTTACAGGCATCGTACTGTAGTGAGCTGTCATCCGAGCTGCCATCTTTGTTTGACGTCTTGTCGCAAAAGTAGTCAAATTTAGGGAAATAGCCGAGGTGATCCGACTACCTACATACATCAGAGAGATGATCCGAGGTGTTCCGATTGTAAATAGCCCCACTCCCCCAACCCATGATAAGTGGATAAGCGTGCCATATTTGCAAGTTAATTGAGGGCAAGTACAAATAAAATCAATTATTTATATTCGAAAAAAAATATACGTAATTATGGATCTGAATAAGCAAAAACACTTACAAAAATAAAAACCGAGTATATATACAATCATAACTGCTGAATAAGAAAAAAAACCCAGAAAATATCGTTTTACTCTGCTTTGTATAATGGTTATGTAACTCAGTTTTGCAATTTGGTCATTTGTTTTTAAAATACAACTTCGTATTTAACTCCTCATTGTAAATGATATTTGTTTTAATTATGTGTAGGTGTCGTACCCGAAGAAAAGTAAGAGAATTAGTCTTATGTTCCTACATTTTTCTTTATTTTTATAATTATTGCTTTTGATATAAATGGAGAGGTAACGGTCTGTGCAATTTGAATATATAAATAATTCCTGCTTGTTTATTTTGCATCAATGTTTTAAATTTGGTAATTCTTGGCCAAACACACACAAAAAAAATGTAGTAAACTTTTATGCCTCAAGTCTCTATAACAAAGCCATAATTTAAAACATGTTTTGAAACTACTGTTACGTAACGCATTTATAACAATTGTCCATAGAATAAAAACAGTATTAAATATATTTATCATGCACTCTTTGCTTAACGACATTCAGTTATTCTGCACAAATATGGCTACTAGAAAAACAGACAGAGAGTAAGTCGCGCTGCTGACACTGTCTGTTAAGTTTGCTGTTTTTCTCATTAAGTGACTAATTTCATATCAAAGGAAGAATAATTGTCTTTATTTCCTGAATGATTCTGCGATAATGAGAAAGACAGTGGGATAGTTTGTTTGAAAATAAACAGTCCAAGTGAAAACGTATACTTAAATCTAAGTATATTCTAATGGCGTCATAAAATTAAAAAAGAAAAAATGACGAAAATAACCATAATATTATAATGTCCACGTTGTATTTGGGCGAGGGAAATTGTTTTTAAAAAACAGCATCACAAAACTCTATATTGTCAAAGAAATTATATATTTGAATCAGAGAGAAAAATTCTCAGAGGAGGCGGAGGAGAAGGAGTGTTAAAGATTGAAGCTTCCTGTTCTTTTGTAGATGGAATCGAAATACCAAATGCTCTGCTGTGCTATGACGTAATGAGACACAGCTGTTACCATTTCTTTCGGAAGCTGAATCTGATCGACTGACACTGCATTATTCTGTGTTCGCGTCCCAATATGGGCAATGACATATATGGTCTTACAGCTATATTCTACCAAGACGTTTGTGTATGGTCATTTTCATGAATACGCGTACATAATATCTGGTTGCATGAAATAATGACCAATCTTAACACTCTGCATGATGATGAGACTTCTTAAGCAAGTCGTCATTATTGTTTTTAAAGACAACACCCTGCAGTTTGAAACAATCAACTGCATTCTTATCAGAAACGTATATTTCAAGGATTTTCTGCGGCCTTTGAAAATGATCTGCAGTGTCCATTTTAACTATTTCCCCATTACCTTATATTATTTCTAATTTTATCTTAAAATGTATATTGTTGTACAAATTACTGGTAAGAACTTGCCAATCGTTGTCGATGCGGTCAGGTATATCATTGTCCACTGAAACACTGAAAACTGCTAACTGACATTAGACGCATAGTCCCCGATATCTTGAGCAGATTGTATCGCGATTTAGGAGACCTAAAGAATGACAACTGACAACTTGATGTAAATATTCCCTAAGACTTTTTGTTATAATAAAACTTAAATGCTTCTTTATTTGCATAAATATGTTCATAATCTTGGCATTAAGATCACCGCTTGGGCCAAAATCCTTGGCAAAAGAAACGATTTCAACTCTTCGCACTTTCATAAAACATGTCCATTTTAATTATTCGTGTTTGTGGGATGAATTGCAATAATTATTGGTTTAAATAAAAAAGGCATCAACTAATCACCATCACCCTTAAAAACAACTGCGATGACACATTAAACGTAAATGAAAATCTCTATCCAGGGCTTGTTTATTGTATATATAAAATACTGTGGATGAAAATATCCCCCCAAACCTGGTAAAAGAGTAGAGTTGCGAAAACACATACATGTAAATTTTGTCTGTTGACAGCTTGGGTCCAAGTAAGGGTCCCTTATTGTCTGTATATATCTAGTATTTCCTGCGATAAAGTTTAATGGATCTTGATTCATAACACACACACCCGCCTCTCAAGATTTTCTGGATCCGCCCCTGTCTGGCAGTATCCGGCCTTGTGTAGTTTGCTATCATTATTGTTTCGTCTCAATAGCAATGTGATTCGTAGATCAAAGGTGTGACCGTGCCATACACTTCTTTTATGTGGGGATTTATGCCGATTTGTTCATAACACCTTGCTTTAGGAACATTAATAGTAGAAATTGAGTAGTTTTAACACTTCTTTCGGTGACACAAGTAGATTTCATTTTTATGAATAGATCTACTCTCAGATGAAAGTTTTCAGACTCATGAGACGAGAAAAACAATGTCAATATACGGTTGCAAAACTGACCCTGTACTGAGTGATCGGTATCACTAACAACACCCAAGAATATATACGCTCGAAGTGACAAATCTACATCTCACATCTGATGACAGTATTTGTCTTCAATTCTACTTTCACCAAGGAAGATCAACATATTGTAAAGCACCAGTATTGGGTTCGCTAAAGCA
Source organism: Sinonovacula constricta (assembly GCA_007844125.1). Taxonomy (NCBI): domain Eukaryota; kingdom Metazoa; phylum Mollusca; class Bivalvia; order Cardiida; family Solecurtidae; genus Sinonovacula; species Sinonovacula constricta. Next base: position 36,737,828 of record CM017565.1, read on the forward strand.
AATGCTGTTTTCATTTATAAATGTCAAGGTTACTCACCTTTAGATTTCAACTAATTTTTTAAGCCGGTTTTTATCATAAGCACATGTATAATGACTGTTGCTCTTGTTACATAGACAGAATAATCAACCCTATACAAGTGTTTTAGCTATATTCTGTTTGATAAACTGCATCTCAGATTACTTCGAATATGTGTCATCAGTTTCTGCGAGTTCGCTTCATTTACTTCAGCATTATTCCTCAATAAATGTTCCTTATCCTCAGAATCTGTTAATATGTATAATAATGAATCTACTTTTAGTAGGTTCTGTTCACATTTTGTTGTATGAGCAGACGAGTAACTTTGACGCGGTAGCCATTTTGTTTGTACTGTAAGTCTACTTAGCGGCTCACCCGATTTGCCTGTTAGTAAGCAATGCTTCATCTATTTAATCCACGAAAACGTGCCTTTCAGGTAAAAAAAATGTGTATTATATTTGTATTCTGTATAACTATGTGTTTAATTCTTTGCTAAAGAATACTTCTTAAAGCTCACTTTATCTTTTGTTTTGCACACTATTTTCTTGTGCATTCTATTCTGCACAAGATTTTCTGGTGACAGCACAAGATTTTCTGGTGCATGCACAAGATTTTCTGGTGCAGACGCAAGATTTTGTGGTTCATTGGAACCAGTATAAATAGCTGTGAGTTTCCTCAGTCGAGGACTCAAGCACTTTGCAGACGTTAGTTTGATTCGATCATATTTCTTTTATTTTTGTTAAATTTTTATACAATTCAAGGGATAAGTAAATTCAGCAGATAAATAATTTAAATTAGGAAATACGTAATTAACGTATTATTTTTGCTGTTCTTAGAGTGAATGGTATTTTAACGTTAGGGTCGAATATTTTAAACCAATAAGATGAATGTAACTCTTACTGTTTTAACGTAAGGTCGATTTATACAAAATATTTGTTATTATGTTTATAAATGGTGGCCGCGTGATTTAATACGTGAACATAGAATTTTCGCAGCGTCTATTTATTTGCGTGTTTAGTGATGTAATACCCTTAAGTTAGTGAATTAATATACTTATTACAATTTTGTTCATTTGTTTAATAATCAATAAATCAATTATTTAGTTTCACTAATACATCGTTGGTCGTTATTTATTATTCCTTAATATAAATTAAGCTGGAGTCTAACCAATAAAACAACATCACCTCGGGTGCCGTAACAATATCATAATGACTCCATAAAATAAATGTTAAAATTTTGGGTTTCAAATCAGAAGTAAACATATCTCTTAAGAAAGGCTGTGATTTTTTAAAAGATTTTTTTTTACATATGAATGACTACCTACATGTTATTTTTCCCGAGAGCTGTTTCGTTTCATATTTAAATGTCTGGTTCTTGTGTCATCAATGATGCTACAGATCTAGCCAAGTGACACCATTTGTACAAGAAACTAGCATAAACACGAGCAATAAAAAAGGTATACACTCTCCGTTTTTTGTTTTTACAATACAAATATGGGAGACTTGTACTCACATGATAATTAAGTATGCCTAGGTCGATATGAAAAAAAAAGCAGAAATGGATTTATTTTTCACAGAACCGTAAACTGTGACTTGGGTTATGAACGGCGTCCGCAAACCGGAAATAAACTATTGTAATGGCGTCTCACACAAGAAACCACTCAGCCGGTTGGCCAAAAGCGTCAAGAAGCATATCACAGGAGTCCACTCATGGTCGATCATACGTTGTTAATGGTACCAAACAAATACAACTGTAAGTCGGAATGTGGATTTATTTATTTGCATAACGAGATTTTAAGCAGTTGATGTGACTACTTTGTTTGGTGGAAAATCCGCTTTGTCGCGAAATCATATGGCCAATAAGAATTTTGAAAAAAGAAAGCAAATCGGAACTCGTGTTTTGGAGAAATAATTGATAGATGTGTACACTTAATTATATGAAATTACATAGAAATAATGAAACAATGAAATAATTCTTCTTTATTTTACTCAAATTGTAATGGTCACTCTCACATAATTATTGATGTGGACTAATATGCATGTCAGTGGGTATTCCTGTCTACTCGGGCACGTTTTACATGTATACCACTGCATAACGAACCATGAGACAAATAGTATCAATGCAAAAACATTGAAAAATATATCACCTTCCGAAAACAATGAAAACTTTTGCAAAAACTTTTTTGTTTACTAACATTTACTCTTTTGTGAAATGACAATTGGAACTCATGGTCTCTCGGCACGTTCCAGTCTATTCAGTAAATCAGATTGGTTAACTCGCTGTTTAATAGAAATGACATAATGATGCAGGTTGGTTGTTAATTCGGTACAGCCGGACTGGTTTCTTTTTACCCTTTATAGAGGGGCCATTAAAACTACCCTTCCCCTATGAAAATAAGTCTAGTTTTTTCCCTAAAACTGTAAATGCCATCCGATAAAATTCAATAGTTTATTGCAGAAATTAGTGGCAGTTAGACAAATTGATGCAGATTAGTGACTACAGTGGTAGCTTGTGGGAACTGCACTATCAAAATTTAGTGGAGGAGTTCAAGAACAATAAAAAAACCTCTGCAGGAATCAGGGTTTAAAGTAATGAGATGTTTCCCAAATTAATTCTACAGACTGGTACTTTTTGTTTCAAAATACGTGTTTGTACCATCTTATAATTGAGCTGACCAGTTTCTTGAGAATTTTCTTAGATAAACCTTAAAATAACATTGTGTGAAAATGCTGGGAATCCGGACATGGGTATTTTTATGGATGACATAATTTGCAAGTAATCGAATAGATAGGAGTGACAGAATAGATAGGAAAGAAGGATAAGTGTCCTACTTTGAAAAGAAGCTTGCCAGTATTTATATGACACTTGGGATTTATCAGACATTTTAGAAATCAACCAAGTTTCTTTTTGCATATGATACACATTGTATAAGTGCAGTTATTTATGTTTTTCCATGCTGCCCATTGTCAACATATGTAATAAAAAAGTATTGGTGTACATTTGTATCAGCAATTGTCATTGGTTTGTTAGGAGTCCTCAGGTCATGGTGGAACAACCCTGAACCCACTGAGATATCCACAAGTTGTGCAAAATAAAAATGAAACATATACTAAAAGTATACAAGCTGTATGCTCCCTGTTTGACTGTATAGAAACAGTATAGGTGAGCATTGGTCTGGCAGAGTTTTATCAAGATATCTATCTATAAAGAATGTTATGTTACTTTTTTATTGTGCTCTGCATGTAAGGCTTATTTTGGGACTATTTGACTTGACAGGACGATCAGATATTCCAAAATCCACAACACATGAAAAGTCAGTAGTTGTACATAATTGACTGGTGTAAGACTATTGACATAACCTTTTTCTTTTTTTTTTTTTCTTTGCTTCTTGAGGTCTTTTTAGGTCAAATAAAATGAAAATGTTACTTTTGTTAAAAATGCTATTTTCTTGTTATTAAAGTAATAAGAATAACAGTGTGCTAACTCTTACTTTTGTAACTCAATGTTTTTTTGCAAGGATTTTAGAGGTTAAAGGTGAGCTGATAATTTATACAGGTCCATGTAAATCTGTACGTGCTTATTTCTCTTTGATTACGTACATTTTTACCCTTCTATGTGACTTGCGGCCCACAATACCTGCTTGGAATACCTGTCAGTCTGTCACTGTGCTAATGGGCAGTGTATGTATGAAAAAAAGTGTATTGTAGTGTTCTCTGGTGTAACTCATGATTAAGTCGCCATGTTCTACTAATCAGTCAAATATTGCTTTTCTCCAATTTTCCAAGGACAAAAATCATAGCAAAATTTGGGCAAGTAAGATTAGTCCTTGTGATCAGATTGACAAGTGGATGTCTTTTGTGTTGAATAACACCGAAGCCTGTGTTAGCTACATTTTGAAAAAAAAACTGTTTTGTTTTCAAACAAACTATTCTAAGCAACATGCGATTAAAATAAAAATAAAAACAAATCTTGATGGCGAATGCTAGCAAGACAAACCTCAGACGTGATAATCAATAAACCTAGTGTCCTCTCAGTTAAGCACCAAGCTAGAGGTATAGATAATTTATTTTAGTTTTTTTTTAATTCCACAAGAAAGCTGACTTGTTATACACAATACGATTTAAATTTAAATTTAAACTGTCTCAAATGAAAGAGTGTTGTTCAATATGGCTCACTTATCTTTTTGACAGGCATACTCAAGACACTCACACAGCATGGAATAGGCTGCATTTCGTTTGTAGCACATATGTTTTATCATTAAATCAATATGATTGATGCAATGGTTAAGTTTCCCTCCTTGAATGCAACCCAAAGCCAGATTTATTTCCCACATTGAGACACGCTACCCTGTAAGAGCCTCTTAGGATGCAGTTCTCAGCATGTGTATTAATCTAGGCATTCTCACTTGCAGATATCCTTTGACAAACTACACATTTGGTACCAAGGATCCACTGTATGAGAAAGATGCATCGGTTCCAGCCAGGTTTCAGAGGATGAGAGATGAGTTTGACAAGTTGGGGATGCGGCGATCTGTTGAGGGTGTCCTCATTGTCCATGAACATGGCCTGCCCCATGTGTTACTCCTACAGCTGGGAACTACTTTCTTTAAATTGTGAGTTATGTTTTGGTTATTAATGTTTTCAAAATAGATACCTAAGTAAAAAGAGGTAAAATTTATTAATATTAAGTATTTATTAGACATCAAAGACAAAGATGTCATCAGGAGAACAATAAATGCAGTTAGATTGGCTATTCAGACATTCATTTATTTTGTTTTCATAATTTAGCAGTAATTTTTTTTATCCACTTTTTTGCCAAATTTGGGTATATTCCCAATGAAAAAAAAAGTAACTTTTTTTTATTAACTTGGGCAAAAGAAATTCCATTGTGGGACAAAATAACTTTTAAGAGTCCTAATTTATCATTGCACACACTGTTACTTAGTCAATTTTGTGCATGGACATATTGAGAAAATATTTTATATTATTTATTTTTTAAACATAATTTTAAAATCTTATATCTAAATTGTAAATATCTGATGTCATTATGTGTATTTATTATTGCTCATTTTCTCTTGTCTGTTTTCACTTCTAACAGTTAACCTAGCATGGCAGTTTCAGACCTCTATTTATCCGTTAATCTGCTTGTATAAGAAGAAGTTAATGAAATAGTCAAGCTTTTTTAAATGAAATATACATACCCCTTTGCAAGCCAAATAATAAGCTGTTGGCAAGACCTAATAAAATAAAATTACAACAACATGCAATTTAACTTTTTCTGTCTCTTCAGACCTGGAGGTGAATTAAACACAGGGGAAGACCAAGTGGAGGGACTAAAACGACTCCTAACAGAGGTATGTAAATGTTTTAGTTTTCTGTGACAGTGGTATGTGAAATTTTTCAAGTTTTCTGTTAACCAGCATGTGAAGATTTTGTAGTTTTTTTCCAACAAAGTTTTATAAAAACTTAGCTCGCTACATTTGTTGATAGCTCAGGCTAATTCTTAGTCATCTTATATAGACATGCAAAGGTGCTTGGATACATTACTGTAAAGTTTTATTGATAAGACGCACACAAAGATAAGACGCACCCCCTCTTTGAGGTCTAGAATCAAGGAAAAAAGCAAATTCTCAAAGACAAGACGCATCCCCGATTCACTAATCCATCTGGCCGCCATTACGCAATTCCTGCATCGCCGCATGGCTTGTTTTGACTCAAGGGAACATGTTCCAATTGTTTCATAAAATCTGTGTTTGTGCCAAGAGCTTATTATTCTCTAAGTGTCTTTAATAATATGCCGGAGTGTTTGCCTAGTAAGACCATGTGTATTGTGTTACGTTATGACACTCTACCTCAGTATATCGTTTACACGCCAGACAGGATATTCTCGCGGCTATCCCAGCCCTACACATGAGAGAACATCCTGTTTCATGCGTCAGCATTTCATAAAAACAATTAAGTTCTCGGCCTATAATTAAGTTCTCGACACATGGGACAAACACACAAATGACAATTAAAATAACAACTAAAGGCTTTTAAATGTTCATTTTTTCACACCAGGGTATTTAAGTGACCGCTTACTAACAGTTAGTTCTATGCACCTTTGTAATTACTTACGGATGATGTACGATCTATTAACATCAAAAGAGGTGTGAAAACTCGTCTGCACAAATAGCCAATGCACATTTTATTGTTGTTGTGGGTTTTTAATTTCAATTTAAAATTTATTCTTAGTTAACATTCAAAATATAACAAATTTCAAATCAAAATTGATCAATTGAATTATAATACCATATTACTTAGACGATGATAATAACAGCGTCTTCAATGAATATGCCCATTTCACTAAAACTCAATAACCATTTCCGGATTATGAAACTTTGCCGATTTTGTTAGAATAAAGTGATATTTATGCAAAAATTTATTGCATATTGTTGGGGTTTTTTTTATACAGAAACGAATTTAAATGTCTCTTTTTATGTTAAATGTCAAATTTTAGGTAAAAACAACGTAACTTTTCCCTTAAAATAGCACAATACAGTTGTCTATGGCCGATACTATCGGCAATAGTCTAAGGGTCAATTTTGGTCTGGGGAAAAAAGGGGAAAACTTTACTTCGCATGGATAAGACGCATCCCCCACTTTTTTTATCATAATTTTGGGCAAAAAACTGCATCTTATCAGTAAAACTTTACGGTATTACAGATACAGCAAATAGCGCAGAGTCTGATCAAACAGCTCCTATTAGTATTGCAAAGGTTAAGGTCACAGTAACCGTAAACATCAGATCATCTAAAAGACTTTACCCTGTAAAAGTCTTTTCCCAAATAATGACTTGAACCCAGGCATTAGGGGCAATGGAGTCAGAGGCACAAGGTCCACTAGGCAAAGGTGCCCTTGTCTTTTATAAAGATGAGGCAAATGTGTGTTTATGATGGTAGTGATAATAAACCAACTGATGATGATTTCAGACCCTGGGTAGACAGGATGGGGCACCCATGGAGTGGACAGTTGAAGAAACCATAGGAAACTGGTGGAGACCAAATTTTGAGCCTCCTCAGGTAAGGGAGACAATTATTGTTAAAATTGCATAAAATCTTGGAATTGTACAGCAAGAGTTTCTTCTCTTTGATTATTTTTTTCTTTCTTTTTTTTAACCACTGTAGAATAGGGTGGCTCTTAAAATGGTGATTTTTCAAAAATCAATATATTTAAAAGTCTTACCCCTCAAATGTGTTCCATTTGATGAGAAAACACTTTGTGGAAAGTTTAAACAATATATTTTAATATTTAGAGGTAGCTCAATGACCTTGAAAATCAGAAAAATAGTAAAAAAAATCAAGAAAATGTCTTTATTTTATATATATAATTTATTTTCAACTGTACATCACCTTTTGTTCAAACAATTTACAATACTTTAGTCTAAAAGTTTCCACCAAAACTAAACAGAATTTTAGGGCACATTAGTGTTTGTTTCCTGCTATCCGGATATAATCTCCGGTGTTCCTCAACGACTTGCAGTAGGAACTGCAGTTGAGTTTCATTTTTGGTTAACAGTCCACTATACTCCTGAATCAGAGCAACACCACGCTCAGCTTGATCATTTACAACTCTTAGAGACTCCAGTGCTTCACTTGCTTGTTTGTAATCGTCTCTATCATGCCACGCATCTGGATCAACATCGAGAAAGTCATGCAGAATATCCATCATTTGAAACAGTTTCATAGACCTTGGTGTAACAAAGTCATGTAGGTTGTTGCCTGGGAGTGATTTAAGATCAACTGATGCTTTCTTGAAATGGTCATGTTGTTTATCTTGGTCAACGTCCATCTTTAACGCCTCAATCATACTTCGTTTTGTTGCGGAGCTGACATTACAATAAAAAAACGCCAGGCCGACAAGTTCTGGAGACAGGTACCATAAGTGGTTGGATAATTTCAGTGCTGTTGCCTTCGAGATGTTTTCATGAATTGATTTGTACACAAGAAGTGACATCAATAATTGTAAGTCATAAGAAGGTGCACATACCGCCAGAGGTGATGGGAACCGCGCTTTCAAGTAGACACGAACTACAAACACACATACGTCACGCAGTCCTCGTTCTTCTGCAGGGGTAAGCTTGAACTGAGCCTTGAACATCCAGATTTTGAGACTGTATATAACCCCTTGGACATCCAACGTGCATGGTGCATTGCACCTGGTGACATGAATGACACTCCACGTGCAGGAGCTAAACCAAAAAGCACGATCACAAGTTCCAGGAATTCTGTTGCCAATTTCTCAGTCTTCAATTGCCTCAAATACAGCAGCAGCCTGGGCTGCACCAGTCGCAGATTCAAGCTTAGCAACTGTCAGTAGTTGTGAAACATTTTTTCCTGTCACTAACACTGGGAGGCTGTCAACCTTTTCCTTTCCATTCAATTCTTGTATAAGCTTTCCATCCCAGTGAACTAAAGAGGAACATTACTCTGATTTTTTTTCTTTATTAATGCAGCTCTCTTTTGTCGGAATTCCGATCAGTTTCTTCTTAATGTGGATCTGTTAATAGCAAGTTCATTAACATTTTGGCCTAAGCTTTGTGCTGTTTCGGTAATGACCATTGTAGCCTGTCGGTCTGATACTTTAGTACTATCTAGAGTCATTGCAAGTTATTGTGTAATAACACTTTTTTGCCCTCGTTTTCTTTTAACTCCACGAGTAACATCACCGCCAACAGCCCCTACACATTTTTCATACAATTTGTCACCGTCTTCTGCTGAGCTGGTATCTGTTTTATCAGAACTTGATGAAATTAGCTCAGCTGTTGAACAACTTGCTTACTGACTATCTTCCATTTTGCATCTTCTTGTCTGCATTCCTATTGTTATTTGTGTTGCCCTTTTCTCCTTATCAGCTAGCGCTTGATCTACTTTGACCATTGATCCTTTTTTTCCTTTTCTCACACTGGGCTAGCAAAAAATCCTTATCTTCTTGTAATACCGATGTACTGGTCAGAGCGTTGGCATGAGCAACATCAAAAAGATCATCAAGCTTGGAAACAAAGTCTGCCTCTTTTGCAAGTTGAGTTGGTGAATTGGTTCGACCTTTGTTTTTTTTAAAAGTTTCCACTCTTCAAACACTTTCTCAAGCTTAGTTTGACAGTTCTGGTGATCCTTTATTGGAAGTCTAGCTTTCAACCAAAACCTTGCTATTTCTGTAAAAGTAACTGCTGATGATTGTACTGATTGTCTAATTGTTTGTTTTAGTTCAATATGGTGATATAGAAAAAGTCCAAAAGTCATACGCAATGATAGTAGCTTGCTGCCCGTTAAAACGGTTACTGGTTCTCCTAGAAGATACAACTTAGTTTTAGATCTTGTTGCCTTTGCCATTGTTTATGTCTGAAAGTAATGTACATTATAGATACAAGTTCTTCATTCTGAATATTTTATTGACACTTAATTGTGTGTATTATTATTATTATTATTATTATTATAAGCATTATTATTATTAATAAATAATCATTATCAAAATATTGTTATCTGAAACTTTTAATATACTGTTTTGTTCAACATTCAAGTTAACTTGCCAAAAGAAGTGTGTTTACATTAAGAAGTAAATTACATTATACTTGCTTGGTAAGCATCAGCTTAGAATCCACATTCCTTTCCTGATCATTCACAAAGCATAATTTTAAATCATTTTTAATTTGTTCACACTGATATTTTTTATATTTATAGCTGTTTAAAGATAGCTCATGTATAATCTTTGCTTTCAGTGCTCTGTTGCTATTCTGTTCTGAATCACCACTGGAACTGGTGTTGTTTGTAACTTGATTTCTCTCATTGTCTGTCGTCAAACCATAATTGAGTAATTACAATGTGTGTTATTCAAGTTGTAGAAAATGTCAATTCTGCAAGCAGTTTGTAATATAAACAAAATCTAAACCACTGAAACTTCACATAATAATATCCTGATTTTTTCAACTAAAAACCAGAAAACCTAAAATTTCAATGTCATTGAGCTACCTCTAAATATTGTTTAATTGTGCTTAAATTTTGCCAAATATGTTTTTTTACATAAAGGAACACAATTAGAGGGTAAGAAACGAAAAAATCAAAAGTCGCAAAATAAGGACCACCCTACTGTAGAACTGTTTCTCAAAAAGGTCATTAGCAAAAAAGTATTTCTGTTTTTACTGAACTTGTTTTATCTTATTTCAAAAGGTTTTACAATTGTCATATTGTATTCTTTATTGGGGCCATATTTCTGCTGGTTATTTAAAAAGATGCCATTTTATGAATGAAAGAATTTTTCAACAGTGAAACGTAATTTGATATGTAAATAGATCTGTGTTGTTGTTTTTCAGTACCCCTACATACCTGCTCACATCACACGGCCAAAAGAACACAAAAAATTGTACCTTGTACAACTGCCAGAAAAAGGTTAGGGTTCATTTCTACTTTTCTACATCTTCCTTTTTGTGTATGAAGGGAAGGTATTCAATAAATGTTTACTTCTCTACTGTGTAGGTCTTTGGTATATACATACTATAGAGAAAAAAAGAAATTCCTCCACTTAACTATTAAGAGCATTCACATTAAAATATTATGTTGTTAAATACGTTTAGAAGGAATAAAAGGGATTGAGCACTGAGATGAAAATAAGTAAATTAAAAATAAAATTATGAACAAGTCTTTCATCAAGTATATAAAATTTCCCAGGCGGGGGTAGTTCTCCCTTGGCTGAGCAGTTTGAGTCTCCGACTTGTAACTCCAGCTCCTTTCCACGTGGGTTCGAGTCCCAGACTTGGTCATATATACATGTTTTAACTTGACATACTGATTATTACACATAGACACTTAACCAGAATATGATTACCCAGTATATAATTCAACTGCATTTTCATTAGCAAGTTTTGTCAAAAAATAATGTCTTTGGACCAAATTCAAATTCACATCCAATAATTACACGCAATTTGGATGTATATCATTTGGAGATTTATGGACCTGAGACGTTTTACAAGCCCGAAGTTTGGTTTCAGAAACAACAACAGTAAAAATGTGATGTTGGTTATTGTACTGTAATTGGTGGTACCATCTCTGCACAATCTAACTTATTTCTTTCTTAATGTGCTTTCAAGATCCAGAAAAAATAATTTTCCCATCGAGCAACAAACTTTATAAAATTCACATGATTACTTGTAAATTTAGTCGCCACTGACGATCAGACATGTCTTAATTTCGATGACTGAGACATGGACAAGACTATTTACTGCATATCATGTAAGTTAGGTTCTAATTGAATACTGGTTCTACCCAGGAAGTTTGCCTTCAAGAAAGATCAAAATTGAATGATTTTGTCTCAGTCAATTAGGAAAAGATATATTTTACCTTTGCATTATGGTCTTTCTAGCCCTGTTTGCTGTCCCACGTAACTACAAGTTGGTGGCAGCGCCCCTGTTCGAACTCTATGACAACTCATCAGGATATGGACCCATCATCTCAAGTCTCCCTCAGGCACTTAGCAGGTCAGTGTAGCTCTCTATTAATGTTTTGTGGACTTGATAACTTCTTATCAACTTATATGTGAAACTCCTGATCAGCTATGCATGAAGGTCTTGATCAACTATATGTAAAGCTAATAATCAACTGTACATGAAGGTTATTTTCATCTGTGCACATAGCTATCAATCAACTGTACACATAGCTAGTTATCAACTGTACATATATGTACGTATAGCTTACTGTATGTAAACATACGCATAGCTTACTGTGCATATACATACATAGCTAATTATCAACTGTATATATATAGCTAACAGTCAACTGTACATACATGTATGTATTGGTTATGATCAACTGTACATATAGTTAGCAATCAACTGTACACATACAGCTTTTTTTTTTGCCTCATTGGGAATGGGTCCGGTACCATCAAATTGGGAATTTTTCGAATCGTGAAAAGTGCCAAATTGGGAATTTTCGCGTCGTAAAATAAGGCTAATTGGGAATTTCATGTACAAGGTGAATATATTGCAATATTTGCATAAATGTGAATGGTTAGCATTCTTTGTATGTAAGTTTATTGACTTGAGAGGAATAAAGTGAAAAAAAGTCTTAAAATATTTTTATCAGCATGTTTATTTGAAACATGATAATGTTTCAGCAAAGTGATGGTGCAAAAAAATATATCACTTTGATGTAGAAAAAGTTAAAAAAAATGATCGGTTTTTAGTTGTTTGCGGTAGTATTTACTGTTGTGGCTCACCCTGGGGCTGCCTTTTATTTAATCTGTAGATATAAAAAAAGTATAATAATTTACTGATGAAAGAATGTGTACACATAAAAGATATTTAATGTTAACCACTGTTATAAAACTGTCTAGATAAACTTGTCTAAACAAGCAACTTAATTTATAATAATGAAATGTTATGCACTAATGAATAGTATACATCATCATTCCCCACCCACTTAAAAATACAGTAAATGACAATTTTCAGTTTTGTTTCAGACTGTTGTGACCAGTGTTGTTATTAATATAACCATCTAAACCGAAGTCTTTCTGTTTATAACATTAAAAATATTGATTACTCACTTAGAAAAACAATTCTCAATCGGGACCAAAACGGCAACAGAAAAAAAAACATGGGATCAAAATTCGAGACGATGTTCCGTTTAAAGGTTTTAGACATCTTAACGTGCATGATTTAACTCAAAATCTACTGGGTTTTTTGAAAAACAATGCTTGTATTTAAAAGTTATCCATTGCTATTTCATAATACGCTTTTAGTGAAGCATTATCTGCATAAATTCTGAATAATTTGGACGATTAGACGATTGTCATTTTAAAATTTCGTAGCAGCCATGCCTTTTTTTTACGTCAACAGAAAATGCGATTTACGGTAAAGGAATTTCTCGCTGTTAGCCAATCAGCGTATCCCAAACTGGGGAAATACCATCGCGTCATTGTTTTTGCCACAGCGCGTCACATATTCTGTGAATCGACTGGTTTCTATTTTCATACCTCGTGGTTTGCCATTAGATATTGTAAACCAGTCTCTAACATTTTGTTCGTACCTATAACTTTTCGATCCTAGCGGCGTAAGTGAAAATGAGTAAAGAATTGAACGGAATTTTGTTTGTTTTTGATATTTTTCGACTTTTTTGTGGGTTGTTTTTGATGAAATTGGGAAAAATGCTTCTTCGGCGTCATTGGAAAGGGTCCGTTCCCGGAATTGGGAAGGGTCCGGTCGCGAAATTGGGAAAGACCGGTACCTATTGGGAACGGGTCCGTTTACCGGACTCGGCTAAAGAAGGAAAAAAAACGCTGACATAGCTAGCAAGCAACTGTACATATAGCTAGCGAGCAACTGTACATACAGCTAGCAAGCAACTGTACATATGGTTAGCAATCAGTTGTACAAATAGCTGTACATGTAGCTAACAATTAACTGTAAATTTAGCTTATTATCAACTGTACCTATTCATATGTATAGCTTATTACTAACTGTACATACAGCTAGTGATCAATTGTACTGTACATATAGCTAGTGATCAGTTGTACATATAGCTAGTGATAAATACATATGTATAGCTTATTACTAATTGTACATACAGCTAGTGATAATTTGTACATGTAGCTTAATATCAACTGTACATATAGCTAACAATCAATTGTACATATAGCTAACAATCAATTGTACATATAGCGAACAATCAACACTACATGTAGCTAAAAATCAACAGTACATATTACTAACAATCAACAATACATATACATAGGTGTAGCTTATGACCAACTGTTAATATAGCTTACCTCAGCTGTATGTATATGTCATTATTAATGATGTGTACAACCTACAATCAACTGTTTGTAGCTTGTGATGAAATGCTGCTCTAGCTTATGATCACCTGTCCTTATACCTTATGATAAACTGTATAGGTAATGATCAATTATATGAAGCTCATTATATGAAGCTTTTGATTGGTGTAGCACATGATATCATTGATATGTATAGCATACCTCATGTATAGCAGATCTCATGTTTAGCTTATCTCATGTTTAGTTTTTCCCATGTACAGCTCATCTCATCTTTAGCTCATCTTGTGTTAAGCTCACCTCATGTTTAGCTTATCTCATTTTTAGCTTATCTTAGGTTTAGCTCACATAATGTACTGCACATCTCAAGTTTAGCTTATCTTATGTTTATCTTATCTCATGTTAAGCTCATCTCATGGTTAGCATATCTCATGGTTAGCTCATCTCATGTTAAGCATAGCCTATGGCTAACATATCTCATAGTTAGCTTATCTCATGTTTTGCTTATCTCATGGTTAGCATATTGCATGGTCAGTATGTCTCATGGTAAACGTATCTCATGTAAAGCACATCTCATGTTTAGCTCACCTAATGTATAGCTCATCTCATGTAAAGCACATCTCATGTTTAGCTTATCTCATGTTTAGCATATCTTATGTATAGCTTATCTCATGTTAAGCATATCTTATGTATAGCTTATCTCATGTTTAGCATATCTTATGTATAGCTCATCTCATGTAAAGCACATCTCATGTTTAGCTTATCTCATGTTTAGCATATCTTATGTATAGCTTATCTCAGGTTTAGCATATCTTATGTGTAGCTTATCTCATGTTTAGCATATCTTATGTATAGCTCATCTCATGTAAAGCACATCTCATGTTTAGCTTATCTCATGTTAAGCATATCTTATGTATAGCTTATCTCAGGTTTAGCATATCTTATGTATAGCTTATCTCAGGTTTAGCATATCTTATGTATAGCTTATCTCATGTTTAGCATATCTTATGTATAGCTTATCTCAGGTTTAGCTCACCTAAGGTACAGCTCATCTCATATATAGCTCATCTTATGGTGATCTTATATTTTTATGAAAATATATCTTATGGAAAGCTCACCTCGTAGATAGCTTACTAATATATATCTCACTTCATGTATATTTCATCTCATGTAATGCTCATCTTATTTATAGCTCATCTCATGTACAGCTCACCTTATCTATAGCTCACATCATCTATTACTCACCTCCTCTATAGCTTACCTCTTTTATATCTTACCTTACGTATAGCATACCTCATATAATCTATAGCTCACATCTATAGCACACATCATCTATAGCTGACATCATCTATAACTCACATCATCTAAAGCTCACATCATCCATAGCACACATCATCAATAACTCATCATCTATAGCTCACATCATCTATAGCACACATCTATAGCTCACATCATCAATAGCTCACATCATCTATAGCACACATCTATAGCTCACATCATCAATAGCACACATCATCTATAGCTCATATCATCTATAGTTCAAATCATCTATAGCTTACATCATCTTTAACTCATATCATCTTTACTTCACATCATCTATAGCTCACATCATCGATAAGTCAAATCATCTTTAGCTAAATCATCTATAGCTCACATCATCTATAGCTCACCTGATCCATAGCTCACATTATGGATAACTCATGATAATCTCTGCATAGATAGTATGAGTATTATAGCATGGAGTATTTTCTTGATGTAGACTATCTTCTTTGTGCACCAGGCATATGGCAAGTCATTGTAGCCCATGATCAACTGTTTGTATAGCCTGGCCTTTAGTTGCGGTTGGTTGTGTTTTATATCTATTCATAGCATTTTTTTTTGGGTAAATTCTGTTTAAAGCACATTTTAGGCTTGGGTATTAATTTTAATAAACCCAATACATCATTGTTGCCCAGGGCCTGGTACTGACATATTATATTCATCATAGGTGACGGGTATCCTAAAACAGCCAAGAATGTCTTAATGCAGCTATGTGACTAGTTTAAGACATAATACATCACCAGCTACCTTGAGTTTTTGCCATCAATATTTGTTATTTATGTTAACGACAAAGCGACCTGGGTTTTGCACTCATATAGAATAGACCACTTGTGACGGTTTATGACAAGGTCTCATCTCTCAGCAGGTTTGAAACAAATTGCATGCGGAACTAAACGAACAATTTGCCACCTTTTGCGGTCGTAAAACCAACGCCAGAATTGTCACTTTATAGCATTGGACTGTACATGTTATTAAATTATAAGCTACTGCTAAAGTATGTACCTAACAGTTCTAATGCACAAGGCTGGAGTAGTATGTGAGTGTAGTTTCTTTGTCATAATTTTTTCCAGTGAAGAAATATTGTAGAATTTTGTTTTTGATGTTTCTGTGCTAGATTTTGACTGTTGTCTTTGCAAGAAATATTTGTTATGGTGCGAGACTGAGGATTTTCTTCACAGTTTCAGTTGATGCTTTATGGCGGACTAGAAAAATTAACATACTGTTGGAATGTAAGAACAACTTAAATGGGAAGATACATTCTGATTATGATTCAATTTTATCCATTTGTACTCAAGAGGAAGCTAAATAATTTAAGAGTATTTCTGGTCTGAATGTTTGAAATTAGTCAAACTGTGCAACATCATAGGAATTATCATCATTTTCATCATGGTTCATCATCACTGGCAAGATGATACTCCTTTATTTCATTTTCATCTCAGAGCTCATCTTTTGTCTTTATCTTGCTGATCATTATTATTTTCCTGCTCCTCCTCCTCCTCCTGCTCCTCACTTTCGACAACACTACCCTTCCACCTTTTCATTATTATTTGTTGTCTTGTCTGAGCAGTTGAAGTCACTGACTTGTTACTTTTTAACCCCTCATAATGTAGGTTCAAGTCCCAGTTGGTGCAAATTTCCAGCTGACCAGCATTGAACCATTGGTAGACATTTGTCTGGTGTCATTCCTCCACCAGTAGTGAGGATAAATGTTGCCAATATGACCATTGTTATGTCATTGCTATGTAACAAAACAAACAGCTAATCATTTCTTATTGCATCCTATATGTAACATCATTATTTTCTATTTATCTTTCTGTCAAACACTTTTTAGCTGGAATGAGCACAATGGGCTCAAGGGGAGCTTTTATGATACCGCTTCATGCGGTGTTTGTCGTTCGCCGTCAACATTTTAGCTTGTGAACACACTAGAGGCCACAATTTTTATCCAATCTTCATCAAACTTGGTCAGAATGTTTGTCTGCATGAAATCTTGGATGAGTTTTTTATTGGGTCACCTGGGGTCAAAAGTAGGTCACTAGGTCAAATTTTAGGAAAAACTTTTGAACAACACTAGAGACCACATTTATAGCCCAATCTTCACCAAACTTGGTCAGAATGTTTGTCTGCATGAAATCTTGAATGAGTTTGTAACTGGGTCACGTGGGGTTACAAACACACTAGAGACCACATAAATGGCCCAATCTTCACCAAACATGGTCAGAATGTTTGTCTGCGTAAAATCTTAAATGAATTCGTAACTGGGTCACGTGGGGTCAAAAACTAGGTCACTAGGTCAAATCTTAGAAAAAGCTTGTGAACACACTAGAGGCCACATTTATAGGCCAAACTTCATCAAACTTGGTCAAAATGTTTGTCTGCATGAAATCTTGGATGAATTCATTCTTGGGTCATGTGGGGTCAAAAGTAGGTCACTAGGTCAAATCTTAGAAAAAGCTTGTGAACACACTAGATGCCCTATTTATGGCCCAATATTCACCAAACCTTATCAGTATGTTTGCCCGCAGGAAATCTTGGATAAGTTCATAACTGGGTCAAGTGGGGTCAATAAGTAGGTCAGTGATTAAAATCTTAGAAAAAGCTTGTGAACACGCTAGAGACCACACTTATAGCCCAATCTTCACCAAATTTGATCAGAATGTTTGTCTGCATGAAATGATTTCATTATTGGGTCATGTGGGGTCAAAAAGTAGGTCACTATGTCAAATCTTAGCAAAAGCTTGTCAACACACTAGAGGCCACATTTATAGCCTAATCTTCACCAAACTTGATCAGATTGTTTGTCTGCATCAAAACTTGGATGAGTATATTATTGGGTCACGTGGGATCAAAAAGTAGGTCAATAGGTAACATTTTAGAAAAACCTTGCAATAACACTTAAGAGGCTACATTGATGGCCCAATCTTCACCACACTTGGCCAGCATGTTTGCCAGTATGAAATCTTACATAGGTTTTGAAGTAAGTCATGTGGATTCAGTAGGTTTTTTGGTAAAATTCAAGAAAATGTTATCAACCCAGAGGCCACACTAATGGTCCAATCTTCACCAAGATTTCTAAAGTTAATAGCTCTTAATTACTTGATGCCAGATTTGAGCCTACTAAAAGCCTGTGTCATTAGGTGAGCGATTAAGTGCCATCATGGCCCTCTTGTTTCTTCTTACCCTGTCTTCTTCTTTCTCTTTCTTCTCCTCCTCATTGTAATGATCTTGATCAGTTACTGACCCAATCTCTGATTTCTGCCTTTTTAAATATATCAACCAATTCAGACTTAAAAAACAGTCTATAGCCTTCTTTCTGTATGTAAATTAATAAATAAACAGCACTGTCTCTTGAATCAATAAAACATTTAGGAATCGTGAGAAAGTTAACACATTACTGTGCAGTCTGCAGAGTGGTACCTAACTTTAATGTAATGTGTCTGAATCCAAAGTTAAAGTAATGAGGATATCTGTAAATAAAGCACATGCCCTAGTCTATATTGTTCTAGGCGGCCTAGACTCTATAAGACAGTAGAAAAAACACTTTTCAGATTTAAGTAAAAACCTCTCTTATTTTCTGATAGATTTTGATTAACATGTTAATCTCTCATCAACATAAATTAAGCATTCTTGTTTGTGTTTCTTTCTTAAAAATTAAAAAGAAAACCAACACAACTGCACCAAGACTAATGCTAGACTATATTTTTGCAGGCAGAATGTACCTTAACTGTTTTTATTATCTATGTAGCTTTGTAAGTCTGTTATTATCTTAGATTGTTTATCTTATGGTGAGAAGGACATGCTAACGTTTGATGCAGACCCTGTCAGAATGTGTCCAGAGAGGACAGTTGGTGTTGTATAACCATTGTTAGATTCCTCATAAATCAGCTGATCAGCCAGGGATAGTTGTGACTTTACTGGGATATCTGCCTTCTAGTATTGGTTGGATACATAATTACAACCAATTATTTACTCACTGAGTTGGCAGGAGCTGGAAGGAGGTGAGCGGTTTGTTCCTGGCCAGGTTGGTCATGTGACTGGGAAATGTGACTGGGAGGGGTATTATGTTACATGTCAATAGCATAAGGCCACAATGAAGGCAGTACTGTATTTACTTAAAATGATTTGTTTTCTCTGTATGACTTTAATATTATGGATGGGCCGTTCAGCCAACCAGTAAACAAATAACACTACTTCTAAATGAGATTTTGGTAAAAATGTTGACTCATTGAGACAAAATATGCTTTTGCTTTTAGAGTATTTTTAACGAAATGTTTCTCAATGCCACACTAGAACTAATACTAGACAGTATATCAGGGCTCCAGATAAGGGGCGTATATGCATATTTTACTCATTTAAATAGACAAAATACTCAAAATATTTCACTTCTAGACGTAACAGATACTTCAGGGCACCAGTGGCCGAGCTATTAGCATTGCTGACTTGTAACTTCTCAGCCTCTCACTGCTTGGGTTCGAGTCCCGGTCGGGGCGAGAACTTTCATGTGGGGAGGTTTTTCAGCTAACCTGTGCCAGTGGTTCTACCTAGGCATAAGTCTGGACAATAATTAGCTGGACATCGCCAATATAACCTTATTTATGTCAATGCGATAAAAAAAAAATATAATCCCTGAAAACCCAATATAATATTTATGTAACTTTTTGGATAGTTTTGCATATTGACCTATGTGATCATCTAGTTTCTTACGAAAAATGACTGGTTATCTTAAATGGCTGAATCTGTAGTGCAATGAAATAAGAGTAAAATGCCAACAACACTTTCTTTTCACTAACCAAATGCAGCAGGCCCTATTCACACAGTTTCAAAAATGAAGGTAAAAAAAATAACTAGATAGATAGATAAAATTTATTTTGAGTCTGCAAGATTTCAACAAGTAACATAAGCTTGTACTTAATTATTTTTTATTCTGGTTGTAAAAAATGCAACAAAAGAATTCCTTTACTCAATTTTTATTGGCTTAGAGATCCTTATTCGGAGCCCTGGTATATAAAGAAGATAATTAACCTGTCATACCCTGTATGTATCTCTCAGTCTGGTATTTTATATAGCTTCTACTGTCCGAGTTTGTCTGTTGATGAGACCCATTTTACATTCGACGTAGACCATGCTGCGAAAGTGTCCAGACAGGGGAGCTGGTGTTAGCTTATTTTTAAGTGATCATCTGATTTCTTGCGAGTCATGCATTAGACAGCGACCAGTGAGATTTCACAGGGATATCGGCTGTCTTGGAAAGGTTGGATAAATAATTACAACCAATCATCCACTTACTGAGTTGGCAGAAGCTGGGGGGAGGTGCCATGTCTGTAAATCAAACTTTATTAAAGTCTCCTACCAAGCGTATGCATTTTTAATGATTCCCCATTCAATGTACAATAAATTTTCAATATAAAGCAGCTAACTGTTATGTTTAATGACGCACGATCCTAAATGTTTTAAGGCTAAGAAGTCAGCGGCCGCATGTTATATGTTCTCCTACTAAGTGATGCAGAATCATAAAGATTTCTCATCCTCGAACGTTTGGGAAAACATGGGAGTTTATTCGACATGAAATATTGATGAGAATGCAACTTGGCTGAATTATTAAACAGCAGGATCATAAAGCAATAAATTGCCTTACAGCATTAGGTGTGCTATAGCAACAACAAAAAATGCAACAAAGATGAAAATTTGGCACCCAGAAGATTTTAAAATAACAGAAGCTGCAGTGATGGTTAGAAAATTAAGGAGGCAGAGTTATAATAATATTAAAACAAATAAGTATGAGTTGAATTTGTGGGTGCAGAATTTGTTAGAGACAGAAAATGAGAGTGGGTTTAAGAAAGAAAAATTTTTACAGCAGAGAAAAGATAAAAACATAAAAAAGTAAAGGAATTGGAATTTTACGAGAAAATGTTGGAGTAAGACATAAGTAACAGGTGTATAATAGAAATTTGTTGAGGAAAAAACTTAAAATCTGACAGCAGAATGTTAGTTGAAATAAATAGTTTTAGTAAAAAAAGTTAATTAGATCCAAATCTACCAGCTCCCTGCCAAAAGCTGTCCAATCAAAATCTGCACTCTTTGATGGTCAATCTTTAAATTTTAATTTTTGCAGTAAAGTTCTTGGATAATAAATATGAACTGATTGTTGTGTGTTGATAATTCAGGTTGCATTAGTATTTAAGATAAGAAACAAGGAAATATTTGACAGTCATAACAATGCATTCACAGATATGTTATAGTGTTGTTGCATGTAGGGATAAGCACCAGTGTTGTAATTTAATTCAAAATAAATGATAGTGACTATTTTTTTTTTTTTTTAAAATGGTTGATAGAAAAAAGAGAAACAAAATTTTTGAAATTGTTGATTCATATCTATTCTGTGCTTATCTCTTAATTTTAAAGGAAACCCTCTGTCACACAGGCTGAAATTTATTTAACATTTAAAACACTTTGTTTCAAAGTTTGAATATATTTCTCATTTAAACTTCTGAAATTCAGAAGTGAAAGGTCATATGGTTCAGTTACTGGATATTTATTTGATGCATTTAATTATTTTGTTGAAACAGTTAAGAGTTTTAGTCAGAAGTGTTATTTTTTCAGATTAATTAACTAAAAATAGGTTATGTTAGTCATGGTTGAGATGTTTTTAGGACAATGCAAGAATGTGGAAGAAAGTAAATAGTTGAGATAAAATTGTACAGTTGTGTTTTATGACAGAAATGCTTTATTTATTTGTAATGAAAACTATGAAATATATTCTGCAATGACATAATTATACCAGAATGTAAGCAAAATACATATAACCTCTGCAAATTCTGCTCTAAGTTTAAGTGGATTTTTCAAGGATTCTTCCTTTTTGTGGTATTATTTTACAGTGGAGGCTGCACTGTATCTCCTTCAAATTATCACCATCAGAACAACTAAAATAGTGTGAGTAGGAACTCATAATCAGCAACATTTGATAAAAAGACTGAACACTTGTTACCTTTTCTATTCCATTAATCTTCACAGAAATGTAACTAGAAGTTTTGCTAGATATCTGAATGTAGATAGTGCAGATCCTGATCTTGCCGTGCCCAGTGTGTGCTTGTTGATCTGAATCTACACTGTTTGATAATTGCATCTTAAACAGGATAAAAGATTAACTCTACAATGTACATAACAACCCGTATTTTAGAGTAAAAGCCTTTCTTCTGGTTTTTAAGTCTTAAAACCAACTGATTGCATGATTTGTCCCTTGAAATCTGGCATATCATCACAAAATTGATTATCTCTGCTTCTTTTCTGCCAGCTTCCTCTCTGATAGCTTTCTTTTGTCCATTGAATGATCTGTTTCTTTTATTTAAAAACACATCTCACATTTTGCCTTTTCCATTTTCAACCCTCTTTGAGTGAGTCAGAATTAATTTCGTGAATTATCTTGATTCACAATGAAACTAGAGCCTGTTTGCTAACTTGTTAAAAAAGCAACTGTTACCAACTTCTCATACGAAATGAAGACCCAGCAAAATATCGAGCTTTAATTAATGTTATTAAACATTGTTAGCATTTTCAGTCACAATTTCCTTAAATTTGGGCCCCACCACTTAAGATTTGATGGAATAGCAAACAAAAGATGGTGTGCCAGTCTGCTCGTTCTCAGAGGATGGACTGTGCCACTTCTTTAAAGCCTTTTGTCACAAGTAGGGAGCAATTGCTCTGGACACAGTCTACAACTGACACGTAAAACTGTTGACTTCCTGTCTGCAGCACTCACCCTCTTTCTCTCCTCCACACAAAAGAGCTTCCTGTTGGTGAGGAACAATGCTTTAAGGGTCATCTTCAGAGAAAATTGTCTGAGATCAAGTCATGTGATCATGCGATTAGCATGATTTTTTATGACATTGGACACCCGTTCATTTATTTATGGTGTAATGGTCACTTTTCTTTGTTTAAAAACACAAATCTGAATGTATTTGTGCCTTTGTTGAAGAACAGCAAAAAATGAAGATGGCAAACAATCCAAGCTTTCTTTAAAGTGAAACATTTAAAACATTTTATTTTTTATCTTTATTCTTAACCATTATTTAAAAAAAATAGTCTTTAAAAAACTTAATTAATTTTGAAAAAAAGTGCTTTAAAACCCTGAAAATAACATTTAATTTAATCTTCAAACCTTTATTTTACACAAATATTTTGCACAGATTTTTCAAAACAGACTTGTATTTGGTGAAAATAGAGAATTTGCTACAATTATACATGTGTACAGTTACTAAAGTGTTTTGAAGGTGCTGTGTGTGGGTTGTTTTTTTTTTACAGATATATTTTTTCCTCCAGACCCTAAATACTTTACGCTGGCTGTTTGTAAGCTAATTGAGGTTGCTGTACTAAGTCAGGTATTGAAGAAATATGCTTTAATGGTAAAGGCAACACCTTATATAATATGTTTTATTTTAACACTCTACAGATGACTGAACTTGACTTGTTAAGGGGGAAATTTACCCTTTATCTGTGGCATAAGTTAATAACCCATGTTACTTAGATTCTTGCTGTCAGCTTACCACATGTGACCATAACAAGTATGGTAAATCCTTACTGACCTGGCACCAGCTAGTGCAGATACTAATCAGGCAACTTCCTGTGGAAACTGGCTGGCCTGGCTCTGCACCTTTCTTGTAAATCTAACCATTTTGTACTTAGCAGGTAAGGAGTTTCAAATTTATTGTAAAAATACACACAGTAGACACACAAAAATAAATCTTTATGTTCCTTGTGGTGTTCCAGAAAAGTGGATGGTGGAGGCATGAGTGATGGTTAATCTTTGTAAATTTGTGCTGTCTTGATATCGCATCAGCCCCTCCCCCATCTTGACAAGTCCATTGATCTCTACATAGCAACAATAACTTTTGGGTACAGGGTAAACAAAAACCGTGGCAACAGATTTGTCAATAAGAGGTGCTTGTTTGAATATTTGTGTGTTATGTTATTTACTATTATGGTATCAGTGACCAGTACGTTGTTATTATTGAAATGGGTCAGTCCTACACATAGAGTGTCCCATAGAGTTTCACATATAGTCCTACTCTGCTCATTAGGTATACCACAGGATAAAGTAGTGTCTCATCATGATCTTGATACCTTTTGATGCTTTATCTCTATCAAAATGTCTTTTGACCAATGCATTAAGACTTTTTAATAAGAAATGCATTTTTTTTTTCATCGGATGTAGTTTCTTGAAAGGTAGAAAATTATTAATGTCTAAGTCTTAAAAAAACAATTACTCCAGGATGTTGTTAATTTTGTACTTTTTTATACATGAAAATCAATATATTCATTTTATTGAGTCACTTTATAACTTAGGTAACTTAATTAAGTCATTAAATATACCAGTACTCCTAAGTTGCCATGTTACTTCCTATGTTGTTATGTCAATATGACAATCCCTGTGTTGCTGACACTAACTCATTTTAATGCAACATTTTTAATTTGATTTCAACATTTCTACCAACATTAACTCTTTTTCTGCTTATTGCAAATTGATCTGTGATACTCCCCACCTACTAACCCCCCTCACCTATTCCACCCCTCCCCACTCCCCCCTCTCCCACTACCCCCTTCCCCTCCCCTCCACCCCCAGATCTGTCTTATAAGGATTGGCACTGTTTGCGTCTGTTGAGTTTCACAATATACTGTATCTTTAAACATTGGCATGGTTGTAAATAAGAATTGATATTGCTTTTTAAATAATCTGAGATTGATAACAGATTATACCTAAAGCCAACATACATAAGGAATGCCTAATGGGTTTAATTGAGAATCCTGGGATGCTATACAAGATCAATTATCAGTCTTAACTGACTGGTTACATTTAGCCTTAACAAGATATAGCTTTGATAACATAAAATTGTATGTTCATTGTTTCATCAAGAATATCCTTTTGTCTTGCCTTTAGTCGTCAGAGCCCTTTAAAACAAGATGTGTACAATAAATACAAGATAACCGATTATACCCGGGGGGACACATCTTTTCAATCAAAAAATAGAAAATGAGAAACAAAATAAAAGCATTGGCAGATGGCACTGTCATTCAAAATTATTGTCAGAATCAGCATTTTTTTCTCAGAATTTGCATATTTTGTGCAGATTTTATTGTTGCATAATTACGTCACATGACCCTTGTAGCTAAGGGTTTGCTTCACATGGCCGTTTCCCTAGCGACCATGACTACCTCCTCGCACCAACCCCCTCTAGACTGTGTCACCATGGGCCTTCATTGAGTTTGGCTACATTAGGAGAGGGGGACAACATATAACAAGATTATGTCGACACAAAAAATGTGTCTGTCCGATAACCTGATATGACACTCAATGCAGAAAGGGCTATTTTGCATAAATTGTCTAATACTTTTGGTAACGCAAGCAGCGTTCATGCGCATTATTTATGGTTATCAGGGCGGCCTAATGACAAAATTTAGCGCCATCATGAAAACTGGATTCTCCGACAAAAAACAATGAGTTTATGAGACTTGATGATTAAGCTGTAAGTGACACTTTTTGCATGGGGATCAGAGAAGAAAAGTTAATGATTAATGTGTTAATTGTTAGTTGATTCAGTGTCATCTTTGTTTTTTGTGTGTAATTGGAGCAAGGCAAAAAGGATTTTTTACTTTTTGAAAACAGAGGTGTTTTTTGTTTTTATTTGTTTGCAGAATTAGAGTCAATTTAAGTGTTAAGATGTGCTACACATTAAGTTCAATGTCAAATTTACTTCAGATTTAAGATAACTTGGCATAGACTTGTAAACTGATAGGACTGCTTTGCAGCTTACTGCATTGATTCAATCTGAGTTGGGAAGAAGAACTTCATATGTGAATGTTCCAGCTGACCTGTGGTGTGCCTTTAGGGGTCTTCCTCCACCAAAATAGCTGGACCCACTATAAGGACCATTATTGGTCACTGAAGTATTTCACAAATTATATGACAATTTACTATTAAGAAAATAAAAATCACACCTTGACAATGTGTTCACATATTTTGAAGGTGTATGGATGTATCAGTGACTATAAATTATTTACATTTTTTTATTATTGATGTTGTTGATGATGATGATTATTATGATGAAAAAGACCACAATAACTGGGTAACCATGGTTGTTAAAAGATTAGAGGTATAAAATTGTTAAAGATCAATAATTCATTGCAATCTATAATCATTCTAACAACTTTCTGTTAATATTTAATGATAATATTTTTTTCTTCCAATTACAATAATGAATGTTTAATGACATAAACTCTGCAATTAGTGTCCATAAATACAGCAACAACTAACAACCATGCTTGTTTGATACTGGTTTGGCATGCCATTGAAGTTTTTTCATGTTTAAATTGAAGTTTTAATTGGTGACTCCTTATTGTTGATGAATGCTGTTACATCATAGAATGGGATAGTTATGCAACACAACATGCTACTTTAAAGCGAGCTGGTTACAGTTGAAATGTGCTTTTTAAATTTTTGTTAAAATAAATCACAATAAATAATGGACTGAAACTTTACTTCTGATCACTAGTTTTATCGTGTCTCTCAAAAAATTGCCATGTCTTTAGGGTTTGAAAATCAAAAACATTCACCATTATTGATCAAATGCAATGTTCTTCACTTCATATATATTTTTTTTTATCTCTGCTTTATTGTCTTTGACATTTACATTTTTGTAATTATTTGCTAAAAATTAAATGGAAAAGAAAACAATAATATAATAATTGAGATTTACAGCATCGAATAGTGCAAATAAAAGGTAAGCTTTCATGATTGCCAGTCCCCCATCCTGTGTTGGCCAGTTTCAACAATTTTGCTGATTAGAACTCTGTCAATCATGTGGATCCTATCTTCACCAAACTTGGACAGAATGTTTTCTGCTTGAAATATTGGATGAAATATTGTCAATATGGTAAAAAATTGGGTCACAAGGTCAAATTAGAGAACAACCATAGACATTGAAAAACCCTAGCAGCCATACTTATGATACAATATTCTCCAAACTTGATTTGAATGTTTGATTGCATGAAATCTTGGATGAGTTCATAACTGGGTCATGTGGGGTCAAAAAGTAGGTTACATGGTCATCTCCTAGAAAGACCTTGAAACACCCTAATGATCATCTTTATGTGGGTGAAAAAGATGTCACCAGGTCGAATTCTAGAAAACCTTGGAGACGCCCCAGAGGTCACATTTATGGCCCAGTCTTCACCAAACTAAGTCTTGAATGTGCATGTAACTGGGTCATGTGGGGTCATAAAGTAGCTAACAAGGTCAAATCGTAGAAAACATTGGGAACGCCTCAGAATTAGCATTATGGCTTAATTTTTTCCAAACATCAGAATGCTCGTCTGTATTTAGTCTTTGATTTGTTCACAACTGAGCCACTTGTTGTCAAAAAGAAGGTCACTAAGATGACAAAGCCTAGAAAAACATTTCAAGCACCAGAAAAAGATTTTTGGGCTTACAAAACTTTACCAGCATTTTGTCCACTTAAAGTTATTATCAAGTATTTGCTAAACAAAGCTGTAATCACTATTACATATATAAGATCTTGTAATGAATTTGAAAACGTATTACTAATGAAAGCCAAGTTCCTGAGGTGAACCATTCAAGGCTATAGTCAGGGCTATCTTGGCTCTCTTGTTTTTCGATTTTGTGCATGTTTTGCATTCTTTCAGTGGGCTTTTTTTTTATGGAACATGAAGAACACATGAAATATGTGGTGGTTAATAGTTGTTGTTTTTGTTTTGTTTTTACCAAGTCCATTATTTTGGATTCCTGTTTGTTAGAGTTTATATATAAATCAAATAATTGAAAATGTGACAGTAATTGGAATCTTTTTTCTTGATAATTGTGTGTGCCTCATTTTATCTTAATTGCAAAATGGACCAAAATTATATTAAGGATAATAAAGCTTTCTAGAAACATAATATTTTTATTCATAATGGGGGAAAATGTATTACAATTTTCTGAAAATGTGTTGCAAATAATGTTTTTTTTACTGTTTCTAAGCTGATTCTTTTTGCTGAAAACTTGTATAGAACTTTATATTAAAAAAAGTAAATATTGTAATTTTACTAATAAATTTAAGATCTATATACAAACTTATTCTTCATTCTCATGTTTATTCTTTAGACTGTAACTTAATTAGAGGTATAATTAATGGAAATTATAGTACAAGTTAGTAACAAGTTATCCTAGATATAAGATTTAATAGTTAACAAGTTATCCTTAACTTAATTTAAAATTAGAATGAAAAAAAGTCATCCTAAACATAATATTTAACCTTTTATTTTTTTTAATTTGCATCCAGCCTTGACCTTCACAAAATCAACTCTTCTGTCCATCAGTCTAAAATTTCCCTGAACGAATATAATAAACATAGCTGGATCTGCCATAATGTAATCATAGACATAATATAAAACCTTTTTATCTTTTATTTCTATCCAGCCTTGACTTTCACAAAAATCAGCTCTTCTGGCCATCAATTATAAAATTTCCCTAGATGAATATATTGAACATAACAAAACACAAAAAACACAATCTTTTTCAAATAGAAAGGTAATTAGTCTTTAACTTAACCTTTTTTCTTCTTTTAATGCTGTTATCATCTAAACAAAATTTTTATTTGACTTTTAGTCCCACATTTTCTCACAAGCTATTGCACTATATTCAACCACAGTTCACCTTCTGTCAGTCTCTGGTTTGATGAAACTGAAAGTCGTTGCGGCCCCCCCTTCCCCTGAAGAATTGATCATTCACAACCAGCCATAACGTACCGTTACAGGTGTGCAATTATCACACAATTACCATAAATCGGTCTCCGTTTGGGGGAGATTTGTTGAGCATGTGCAACTTTATGTTGTAATTGAGCAGGCCTTATTTCCCCAGAAAGGTTATGTGTTAAAATGGAAATTGTTAGATTAGATGGTTAATCATCACGACTAATGGTGTTGCATTGTGGGAAAACCAGCTTTCCGCCCCTGTGTTTGAGCCCTCGTCGGGTGATTATGTGCGATTTACCTCCTGCTACGTTGTTAACTGAATTAAGGAAGACATGATTTCAGTCAATAAATAATAGAGAGATTTTGTTTATAGATGTGTTGTGATGGTAGAGAGAGTAGAAATGGTGAAGAGATGATGGTATTAATGGGTTCTAGGTTGTTGACTTGTCTGTAGTAAGACAAGCTTGTCTGTTCAGAGAAAGTGGATGCTGTGTTCAAGGGAAGGAGAGGATTTCTATTACATGAAGGACTTTATAAATTCTGTTTACATAGAATTTTGTAGCGCTATACTGATAGTTGCTATAAACATACAAAACAATGCTACTTTGATACTGAGTGACCCCAGTACCCATTACCACTGTTTCCTCAGATCGCTTCCTTGTTACCGTGTTTGACTTTTTCTGCTTAGTATTCAACTCTTCAGCCTGTTACAGCATAGGTTAGGCTGAGTCAAGGTCACAACTTCTATGTTAAAAGGTCTTCAAGATTATCTGATGTGTTGGCTTGTTCCGTTTTTTTGTCTTGTCATTTTATTATCAATAACACATATGGATCCGGGATTAAACCCACAATCTCCTTTGCTTAGTGCAAAATGCTCTACCCTCTGCTGCTATGACCATGGAACAAATATCATTTGATATTTCTTTCAACAAAAGATAAACTGGTCCATGTTGCTTTAAGTTCAAGGCAACCTCTGAACAGCTGTAACCCCTCTTGTGTGACCCTATATGACTCTAGCAGCTTCCTGACCTGTTGTTGAGGCCATATTCACATTTCCACATGTCCCCAGGTCAACTTTATAGAGGTTTAATTATGCTCCCATTTGGGGAGTGGGGAGCCTGGGTTCCTAATATAGCCCCTAAAGGCACTGTAGCCCCCTTTGACCCCCTTTGTCTCATGAAGACCCTTGTCAGATGGTATGGTTCCCAACAAAAGGTTTCTTGGTCTTTGATCTGAACCAATTGTGTTGATGAGAAAATCTCAACCAATTGTATCGACCATCATTGCTTCTTTGTTAACTGGAATCATAGCACTGAAAGCCCTGTTGAATTGGCAGCCCTCATGTTGCATGTATAATTTTGAATATTAAGTTATTTTGGGATTGATACTTGTTTGTGTTAAATTACTGTTGCAGATAAAATAGTTATAACTCAGGGTTTAACAATGATTTTCCTGCCATTATTATTGGGAAGAGGAGAGGTCTGTTAATTAGTCCTTTGTAGAACAAGGGACCTCTGGAAGATTTTACTGGCTGAACATTGTTGCAGGTTGTTTAAATGTACAGTATTTGTTTATTGTCATTTCAGATAATGTGGTAATTATCTAGGTCAGTAAATAGTTGGATTGACCAAACTAAAATTGCTTGTCTGAGGGGTTTGAGCCTTGGACTTGATAACCTTGAGTCAAATGCCTTAACCACATAGCCTTGGATGCAAGATATATGGATGTTCTGGGGTTGTAGTCATATGATTTGTTTTCAACTAAAAACTTGTTCTTGCTGAGGTGATATAAATCTTTTAGTAGATAATTTAAAGAAAATTAAGGCAGCTAGTGTTTTTTTCTATAATTATACTGATATCGAATATTTTGGGAAGTCAAGGGTAAAAGTCCAGTCTCATTTCTTTAAATTCACTCCCATATCATCCATTCTTTAACATCTATTGCTATTGTGATTAACAATTTCATTTTCCACACAAAATGAGATATGTAATCTTTAATTCTTTGTCAGGCTTACTTAATCACATCAAAAATCAGAAAGAGTAACGTAATTTAAGGTAATTGACAATTTCATCAAATCAGTGCCAATAATTTAATCCCGTATATGTGTTCACACGATAACTATGGGAGCTGGTATAGTTTTTGGTCCACAGTTTTATATGGTGTTCATCACTCAGCGTATACTGGGTGGTCGAAATAATAAGGTTTAATTTCTGATCATTGACAAGGCAGGTTCCCTATGTTACCCCAAAGGAATGTATTTCAATTAAAATACCAATCAAATTTATGTTACTGTGTCTCGTTTTAATGTTAGCTAAGTTAGTAACTCTATTAAGTTTTCCCCAAGTGTAAAATCACCCATGCAGATTGAGAAATCATCAAAGTAAATGTCTCTGCTTACAACGTATACGTGCACATGTTGTGAGAATTATGTTGCTGTCGTACTTCCGATGGACACTTATTGCTTGAGAAAGTTTCAAGAAATTAAAGACTTTAATTACTTTTCCATCTACTTGAGTATATGGTAATGTAATTAGTTGCAGTCCTTTGATATTATCTTTTTTTATTTTGTGAGTGATAATCAGCAATAAGTTTCTAATTATCAGCAATTAGTTTCTAATTTATATAAGAGCATGTGTGTACAGATTTTTTTAAATTTTATGATACCTGTAATGTATGAAAGAATAATATTTTATTACTTCTCAAATGCAGAGGGAATTTGTGAAAGAACTCGTAACTATTAATGTAGAATTCCAGTTTTATGCTTCATATATATTTCTTTTAATTTATCATATCCAATCTCTCTAACTGTACATGAGGTAATTAAAAAATAAATATTATGAGAATGTGGATATAATTTTAATTGTATACCACATGTAATCTGAAAAATAATCTTTAATTCCTTTCCCCAAAAATTGTAAAATAAGATGACGGAGATAAGATTTTGTTTATAGTTTTTTGTTGTTATCTGGCCAAATGGCTTGAGTCATTATATTCCAACCAGCTTTAGCCCAGAATTGAAGGTAATGCCTAGGTTTCAGGTCACAGGTTGGATCCTAGTTAGGCTAAATAGCAGATGTACCCATTAAGTCTCCTTTGTCCAGGCTCAACTTATGGGGGGCTAGGTTTCAAAATTGTTGATTTAAAATTTATATCAAGTGCAGTTTTTAATGCCCCCCAACAGGCATCTTTTATCAGACACACTGCAAATAATTCAGATTGAGCAGTTAATTTATGTAGAGACTCAGTCACAAATAGTTCTGATTGAGCAGTTAATTTATGTAGAGACTCAGTCACAAATAGTTCTGATTGAGCAGTTAATTTGTATAGAGACTAAGTTGCAGATAGTTCAGACTGAGCAGTTAATTTGTGTAGAGACTCAGTTGCAGATAGCTCAGATTGAGCAGTTGATATGTGTGGAGACTCAGTTGCAGATAGTTCTGATTGAGCAGTTAATTAGGTAGAGACTCAGTCACAGATAATCCAGATTGAGCCGTTAATTTGTGTAGAGACTGTATTGCAAATAAGTCAGATTGAGCAGTTAATTTGTGTAGAGTCTCAGTCACAGATAGTTCTGATTGAGCAGTTAATTTGTGTAGAGACTCAGTTGCAGATAGTTCAGATTGAGCAGTTAATTTGTGTAGAGACTCAGTTGCAGATAGTGCAGATTGAGCAGTTAATTTGTGTAGAGACTCAGTTGCAGATAGTTCAGATTGAGCAGTTAATTTGTGTAGAGACTCAGTTGCAGATAGTGCAGATTGAGCAGTTAATTTGTGTAGAGACTCAGTTGCCGATAGTTCAGATTGAGCAGTTAATTTGGGTAGAGACTCAGTTGCAGATAGTTCAGATTGAGCAGTTAATTTGTGTAGAGACTCAGTTGCAGATAGTGCAGATTGAGCAGTTAATTTGTGTAGAGACTCAGTTGCAGATAGTGCAGATTGAGCAGTTAATTTGTGTAGAGACTCAGTCGCAGATAGTGCAGATTGAGCAGTTAATTTGTGTAGAGACTCAGTTGCAGATAGTTCAGATTGAGCAGTTAATTTGTGTAGAGACTCAGTTGCAGATAGTGCAGATTGAGCAGTTAATTTGTGTAGAGACTCAGTTGCAGATAGTGCAGATTGAGCAGTTAATTTGTGTAGAGACTCAGTTGCAGATAGTGCAGATTGAGCAGTTAATTTGTGTAGAGACTCAGTTGCAGATAGTGCAGATTGAGCAGTTAATTGTGTAGAGACTCAGTTGTAGATAGTGCAGATTGAGATAAGACAGCTGTCAGTAGTAGCTTGATGGTTTGCATCTATTTCATTTCTCTGATCAAGTCAAGTTACGCAGGTTAAGGGGAAGACGCAACAATTAACTGTTAAACCAAATATTACTGTTAGTCTTTAACGTCGCTTTCCGTCTGCCTTAACAGATATCAGTGTGAAACTTTAGCACACACAGTAACAAGATAAATTTGTACTAATTCTTGTTGCAGAGACAACTGGCTCCATCCTTATTCAATTTTGGGTCATAAAATTTCAAAATGTATTCATTACTCTGGAAGGGCCACAAAAATAAAATCACAATATGTCCAATTATTCGGGTGAAAACTTTTTAATAATGCATTTGTCTGTGATTAAAAGTTTCACCAAGGACAGTTGTCACAAACACGTATGCAGGCAACTGCACTTATTGCTTTTCATTATTGCCCCCTTTAAGCAACATTATGGCAAGCCTTTTCAAAACTTTGCCATCTTTACACACAGTAATTATGTCCTTTACTCATATATTAGCTACTAACTTATGGAACATCTTTGCTGTTTTGTTTAAACTATGAGACCGATACAAGGGAAATCTGTGCCAGTGTTTCTACACAGGGAAGTATTTTACATCTCTCTAACAATAATGGCAACTCATTAAAAAAATTCTAGTTTTGTTCTTGAAATACATTTCAGCAACCATTTATTGACCGTTACAGCAATGTCCTGCTATTTTGCTGTAGAAAGACCCCGACATATGTCTGGTACCCCAATGGCGCACCTGCCCCACAATCCAAGGCCCCCACTTTAAATCTGTATCATCATGTAATTGAAACAGTACTGAACCATAAAAAAGAGTTCTTACACACTAGTCCATTCTTTTCATACCAACCTGTATTATATAATGGGTAATTATAAAGTGATAACAATCATAATGAATAGAAGTTATAGAGTAATGTAGGGTTTAGATTAGACATTTAGTAATGGTAATATTCCCTTATTACCGGTAGTTTGGTTTGGTTTATTGGGTTTATAGTCCCACCAAGAGTATTTCAGTTATCTGGAGACAGTGTCCACTTGAAGCAGATATTGTACTGCCTGCACTGTTTGTAGCATGCCGTGTACCCCTGGCATGATGACACACCCAGTCACATTATTCTGACACGGGGCCAACCATTTGTGGAACTATCCTTATATTTGCTTGAGCGTAAGCAAGGGAGCTATACCACTACCATTTTTTACGACTTTGGTATGTCACGGCCCGGGATCCAACCCGGGGCCTCTCGTACTTGGTGCTAACGCTCTACCGATTGTGCTACCAGGTCCATTATATTCCCTTATTATATGAGGTTGATATATTGATAAAAACATCTCAAAATTATGCACGCTTTTCATAAAAATTGTTAATCCTTAGCTTGCTATATTTTGTTAAAAAACCTGCTAAAAATTCTCAGGGTATTTTGCTTTAATATTACGGTATATATGTTACATGCTAGGGTTGATATACTTATAAACAGAGTATGAGGAGCTAAAAGTGCAGATCCTAACCAGACAGCTCACAGCAGGAAGCTGGCTGATCTGTATCTAAATTATTTGCCTAAGCCTTATAAATACGCAGGCAGAAGACTAAGAGCTAAACATAGTTTTTTTTCAAATATTTTACATTGAATAACATATATTGAATGATGAATGATATTGAAAAGGAATTGAAACAGAAGAAAGTGTTTAATATATTTCTCTCCTAGTTTTTCGTTAAAATACATATAAGAAAATAAAAGGTGATTTCTCAAAAATAAAATTTTGATTTTAGCAGTGGAGGGACAGGGTTTAATCCCATTAAAGCCTTTTTATCTCAGTCTATGATATATTGACCATAAACTCCTGAAATGATACAGGCAACTCTGAGGAACAAAATCCTCAAGACCAGTGTCATTGCCATTTCTCTTGTAACTTGTTGGACAGACTGTTGTGTAGCTCTGGAAACATAATCTGTCACACTACTTCTGCAGTTTGTACTGTTGTGCCAAGATTGGATGAAGTGGATTTGTCATTTGACTTACTTACCATGGCAGTGATAGCTCACTAAGCCAATAAGGATCAACCCATATCTGCATCACTTGTCACGCCTCTACTCTGTTACAGGAGACGGTTGTGCAGGTTTTTATGTACTAGAAGAATATTGGTTTAGGCATGAAAGCATTCACACAACAGATTTAAACTTAAGATAGTGAGGAGGTAATGCTTAGGATGGTGAGAAGGTAAAGAAGGCATAGTGATGATGTTGATGAAGTTGATAGTAAAGATGAAGTGAGGATGATGAGGATGATGAGAATAATGATTATGAACAGTGAATATGCAGCATTTGTCTGAAATATTATGTGCAAGCCTCCTTTACTCAAGATGCCCTCAGTCTAAACCTCATATGCTGCCAATGTTCGTCTTACGTTTTAGTCAGAATAACCAATCTGTTTTTATAATTACAATTTACTTCATTTTTTTTAAAATTAAAAATGATTTAGTTAGCCTTTATAAATATAAAGGAACTGTTAACACTGAAGACAAACTGGGTGACAGGACCTTTAAAAGTACACAGTTTTCATTTGACCAGAAAAGTTAAAAACGTTTTTGGGCTGAATTGCTTCACAAAGTCTGACTTACTTCCCTTGAATGCAGTGGGATGCTTGTAAAGTGCAGCCTTTTGTTTGGCATTACTTTATTTCAGCTGACTGTTCAGCCTTTTTTATTTCTACTCTATCTGAATCATTTCAACATCTTCATCATACTACAGTCTTAATCTAACAAAGAAATCACACCCTGATCAGCCAAATGACTTCAAATTAGCTGAAAGAGACAGACAAAGATGGTCATATTTTATCAACTTTAAGAGACCCATTTTGTAAACCATTGCACAAAATACTGCAACCTTTATACAATGCTGGAGAAGATAGGTCACTTAAGCTCTGAGTCATTTTTATTTTATCAACATTGCAGACCATGCCTCAAAATGTGTTATCAGTTATTAAGACTCTGCAGAAGATAACTCATTTTTGCAGCAAGTAGCTAATTTATGTTTTTCGTCTGTTTGGGATTACTCAGCAAATTTGGCTGGGGAGGGCTGCCCTTGTCAGTGTCATCCCCCTTCTACCGTCCCTTTGTCTCCAACAGCACTCACATTTGCAACACAATGGTCTCCGTGCTAAGCCCTAGATTCTGATACCCACAACCCCCACCAACAGCCCCTCCTATAATTAGAAAAAAATGTAGGCATGTTCAGCTTTACAATTAAAGAAACCATAAATTGCCCAATTTCGAGAAGTTCTCATCGCACCAAAATGCAAAGGCTTAGTTGGTTGTCCTTGTAATGATTGACAGGTCGTATGACTGACCGTCGTTCCGTTGGCTAATCTGACTGGCAGCCCTCAGAAAAATGGGGGTTGTACTTAGTCGGAAGACGTTGGAAAGTCTGCCATCTGGCCATTGTTGCTTTGCTGGTTATGTCCTTTCTTTCATAGCATTGAGTTGAGAAATGGTTTTGGTACATTGTCTTGGTGGCACAGGCGGTAGCTGATTGGCCTGTGGATTTGCACTTTTGAAGTTTTGTCCATAACATCAATGTCTGACAAAAAGACCTATATATAATAATACCTTGCTGCTTTACCCTTCTGTAATGGCTTGCTGTTTACCAACAGATAAATTCCCTAATAATAAATCTAATCTATTGCATAAAAAATGGATGTACATTTGGTTGAGCTTCAGGTACGA
Source organism: Sinonovacula constricta (assembly GCA_007844125.1). Lineage (NCBI taxonomy): Eukaryota > Metazoa > Mollusca > Bivalvia > Cardiida > Solecurtidae > Sinonovacula > Sinonovacula constricta. The sequence continues at coordinate 36,774,700 of CM017565.1, forward strand.
GAGGCCAAGATTTATACCTGGACTGTGTCATACCAGAGTCGTTATAAATGCAAATATATGAGTTGTTCCATGCCTGTCTGCCTGATGTTAGGATAATTGGACTTAATTCGTACTAAACTTGAATTCATGCCAGGTGTTCGCAGCATGCTATTCACAGTGAAGGCAGAACTATATCTGCTTCAAGAGGGAACCATCTCTGGATAACTGAAAGATTGTTGGAGGGACAGTAAATCCATCAAAACATCATTTCTATAAAACCTTTCCAGTCCTGACTTATCGGCTCAATGTTATAATCAGGTTAATTGTGTGAAATCATTTCACACCTAAAAGCCTTGCTATCACAGAAAACACAGCAAGGTATCTGCTACAGGTTAACTCACACCTTTAGCAGTTTTACACACACCTTTAGCAACCACCCTATTGGAGTTAAAAGATTCAAATTGAACACCATCGAAAAGCAAAGTCTTACAAATATTTACTGGTGTATCTTTACCCTTTGCTGCAAAAATGTGTGGAAAACAGTTCCAGGACTAGATGAGCCAAAGTTTAATGATATTATTGTGTCAATCCACATAATTGTCATGCTAGCATTAGAAGAGCAGCAATATAGCTGCTTCAAAGGCTTGGTTTGAATGACATAATTGTCATGCTAGCACTGGAAGAGCAGCAATATAGCGGCTTCTGGTGCTTGGTTTGAATGACATAATTGTCATGCTAGCATTGGAAGAGCAGCAATATAGCTGCTTCTGGTGCTTGGTTTGAATGACATAATTGTCATGCTAGCATTGGAAGAGCAGCAATATAGCTTCTTCAAGTGTTTGGTTTGAATGACAAATAATTGCCATGCTAGCACTGGAAGAGCACAAAATATAGCTCCTTCAAGGACTTGATTTGAATGACATATATTTGTCATGCTAGCCCTTGAAGAGCAGCAATATAGCTGCTTCACTTGTTTGTTTTGAATGACAAATAATTGTCATGCAAGCACTGGAAGAGCAGCAATATAGCTCCTTCAAGCGCTTGGTTTGAATGACATATAATTGTCATGCTAGCACTGGAAGAGCAGCAATATAACTGCCTCAAGTGTTTGGTTCGAATGGCAACCTAGCTATGGGTTGCTGGGATGGACCGTTCCAAAATGATCGGTGAAGCATGTTTACATAAACTGACTTATCCAGTGTAATTGTCAACCACATGGTAAACGGTTGACCTACACCTTATACTAAAGAACATGTATGCTTTGTTTGTGATACTGTTTGTGAGCATTTAAGGTAGGCATGATTTAAAACTGTTAAAAAGACTATAGAGGGAGGAGTAAGTTACAAATCACAGAACGGTCCATTGAAAGCAGTTTTGAGCCATTATTTGACATTTGACAACCGGTCGCAATAGCTCAGGTGGTAGAGCGTCGGCTTGCAGATCGGGAGGTCGTGGGTTCGAACCCCGGCCGGGTCAAACCAAAGACTTTAAAGTTGGTAGTAGTGGCTTCCCTCCTAACGCTCGGGGCTAAGGGGACAGCATTACGCCTGACTCGTTGGTGTCAGTATAATGGACCGGCCGGGTTCAGTCCCTGGGCACCTCATAAGTGCCCCTGTGCTATAATGATGTAAATGTCGCTTCGCAGTATCTGCAAAAATGCCGGCTAACCCAACCCATTATTTGACATATTTGTCAAAAATGGGTTATTGCCAGTCAAGCTTTACTACAAATATTGTCATTTGGTCCATAAATTATGTACAAGTTTATTTTGACTTGTAAATTGTATCATGATTTTTCAGCATTTGTTATAATCAAACTTAATACCAATATTTTCCAGTAATTATTGGCCAGTCAGCTTTGTTTTAACTCACAATGATGCTTGTCCATTTTGTTCTGTCTTTTCTGCAATGTTTTTTGTGTGTGTTTAATTATCAACAATTTGGTGTGTTTTATTTAGTCCTTTGTTAACCCAACCTTTTAATACATTCTTTTGGAACGACCAAAGAGCTGTCTCACCAAAGAGTGCCTTGGTGCACAAATGATGTGGATTATGACCCTTGTTTGCTCGTAATTCAGCAAAACTAGCAGGGTGCCATTCTTTTTGTCCCAATGCTTTGCAGTTTTGGGCCTGCAGTTTTACAGTATTTTTCTCTTTGTTTTGCATGTGGGTGCAGCCACATCTTGATGTAGTTTATTTCCTGACTGTTCAAGAGAAGGGCCGGGTGATTAAAATGAATTCCATTCGATGACAGAATAAATTTAAATGGAAGCCTGTCACTATCTTAGATAGGGGCCAGTTTGTTTGGTGGTTGGAGGTACAGACACATATTTCTTTATATATGATGTTTATGTAAATAATGTTTATCAAACTCTTTGTAGTTACTTGTATTTTTGTTGAAATTTGGGGGGAAAAAGATCCCTTGGGTGGTGATTCAAATAGACTAAAAGCCATGTTTCATTGGATGCTGGCAGCATTCAGTGGTTTTATAGTCAAGTATAAAAGCAACAATACCCAGTTTTCAAGGTTAATTCAGAAGATTCCATCAAATAAATTTACAAATTCATACATCAGAAGAAAAGAGTCAATGATGTGCCGCCTTGCAACCTCTGTTAGTTTTAAAGTCACATATTCTTTACTGTCATTTTCAATACTGCAGGCTCCCAGGGACCAACCAAAAATCACACCCATCTAAATATTTCTATGGTTTCAGCTGATCTACATGGTTAGGGCAAGGCAGTCATGCTTAATCCTTTCCTAAACCTGTTCTCAGCTAAAATATTTTGCTATGGTTCCAGTTGAACTACCTGGCAAGGACTAGACAATCATGGTTTATCCTTCAATCCTTAGCAAAATCCTAGCATTAACTGGAATGGCCTCATGGCAGATATGTCAGTACGCAGACTAAACAAAAGTTTCTATATTGCTCTCATTAATTGGGATTAATTTAATTCAACATGTATGAATCTTATTGCTGGTACTCATTTAACTTGGCTCATTTTGGATATTTTATTGGGTGCCCAGGACATAAGGTTTGGTTGTTAACCTATGTATATTTTATATTTAGATCAGTAATTACTCTACTAAGTTTAGAACTACCTAGTATTAAACTTACTATTTTGATTTGTGACTTTATGACTAGGCAGAGATTCTGAATTCTTTTATTATTATCCACTTATCATTATATTGCTAGGATTTCTTCGAATTGGCTCATTGTTAAGATTTTAATAGCTATTCTCAATATAGGGTTTGGCTGAGAATTATTGCATATATATATTACTTAATGTCACTATGTAAACTTTATATTGAAGGAATTAAAAACAACAGCATTAAAAGTCAAAATCTTTTTGTTATACTGTTCAGTCAGAAGTTCTATCAAATGACTCTCTGGAGCTCTATCACTTGACACTTGGGAGCTCTACAATTTGACTCTCAGGATCTCAAATAACTGACACTCTGGAGCTCTATAAAGCTACTCTTGGGAGCTTTATAAACTGACGCTCAGGAGTTCTAGTAATGGCACTCGAGAGCTCTATAAACCAGCACTCGGGAGCTTTATAAACTGACACTTGGGAGCTCTATAATTCGACACTCTGGTGCTCTATAAACTGACTCTTGGACGCTCTATAAACTGACACTTGGGAGCTCTATAAACTGACACTCTGGAGCTCTATCAACTCTGTCAGCTGACTCTCTTGAATCCAGAAATGTCTCTATGGCTACTGTCAGCTGAATCTCCAGTTAAGGAGAGGTCAGCAATTGAGACATGGTCAATTGTCATGGCTTATTAATTTTTGTCGCCAGAAATAAATCACCAACTGTTACTCGCTGTGGCATTCTTTCATTTTGGCCACTAGAGGCGGGTCTCTAGTTATGGCCCTATTAGGGGTCGCCTGCAGAGTTTTTGAGTTTCCATTGGGGTTGGTGTGGGTATTTATGGCCTGCACCTGTCCTTGACAACTGTTTATGGAACATAGTAACCAGGGTTCAATGCTTCTTTTAGTAAAAATAAAATAATGCTTTTATGATATATTTAATCTTTTAAGCAAAATTATTTTATTTGGAAGTGTTAAAATATGTGTACTGTTTTTGTGGAGCCAAAAATTACAAAAAAAGTACATTTGTAATGGTTTTAGATGTAAATAATTTTAAAACAAGTTGTTTTTTAACTTATTGTTGTTCTTTGTTTTTGTGGGACCAAAAGTGAAGAAAATTTGTATCTTTTCTTTTTTCTTTTTAATGCTAGGTATTTTTATATTAAGTAGAAATACATTTTTATAGGAAAATAATTTTTTTTCTTTTAATTTAGGAGGGCTTGTTAAAAAATGTTTTAAGGCCTTAAATAAAATGAATAGTTAATATTTAGATTTCAATTTTAAAATTGATATACTATACTTTTTTGTTTATAAGGGGGTTGTGTGAATAAGAAATGGAATTTTAACTGTTTATCAGGTGTTTCTTGTTCATAGGTAGTGCCACTTGCTGAGCAATAAGTGTCATTGACCAAAGCCAACATAGCATAGGTCTGGGAGTTATAAGTCAGCAATTCTAACTCCTTGGCCAATTAGACGACCTTATGAAATAATCAACACTTCAGCCATGCCTGATTAATGTGTGCTATGCAAGTTAGGCTTTAACTTATCAATGTAACAATTGAAGAGTTATTTTTTAACTGTAAATGACTTTTGAGTTACTAACATGTTTATGTGTTTAAGGATTATTTGTTCTTTTACACACATCGTAGCACAGTTATGTTTATTATAGGGACATCCAGCTATTTTGGTGGAGGAAGACAAGTGTCTGGGTAGAACCACTGGCACACTGCACCATGGATTAGTTATTAGCAGTGATATACATTCCCTGATATTTCAAGGTAGTAATGGAATCATTACTGGACAAAAAAAAATAGTTTCCAAAGAGCATTAAATGGTCCATTGATTTACTATAAGTAGCTGGAATAAAAATCTAAAAAGATAAAATTAACACCTATTGCATGATTTTAGGGGAACAAAAAGGGTAATTGATTGATAAAAAGTGTTATTTTTTAATCCCACTCGATTAAAGTTCAAGTCTGAACTTGTAACAGAAGGACAGACTCTAAGAAAAAAATAGAATTCTATAAAAGCCATTATATTTTCAATAAACTTACCACAAATTTGAACTGATCAGTCTGTAAAATAACAAGCTACTTGAGTTTATGTCAGCACCACTGATCAGGATGACACACTAGCTATGATGGTCTCATTCATCTTCAGTTTGCTGAGCAGTCAGCAATTGCAGAGGCATTGGTGACACTGTAAATGATTCTGTTAGTGATCTAATAAAGATTATTTCTGTTATGGGAATCAAGATACAATCAGTTAAGCACATTGTGCATTTGCTGGAGAGAAGCTTGATCTGATACCAGTTGGTCCACACTTGTCAGAGGCAATGAGTCACATGCCCCAAGGCTAGAAGCTCTATGTCATTTGGGACATTTTAACAGTTAAATGCTTAAGCAAGTCACATGATCCACAATTAAATGCTTATGCAAGTCTCATGGTCCACAATTAAATGCTTAAGCAAGTCTCATGGTTCACTATTAATGCTTAAGCAAGTCACATGATCCACAATTAAATGCTTAAGCAAGTCTCATGGTCCACAATCAAATGCTTAAGCAAGTCACATGATCCACAATTAAATGCTTAAGCAAGTCTCATGGTTCACTGTTAATCCTTATGCAAGTCACATGATCCACTATTAAATGCTTAAGCAGTCTTATGGTCCACAAATAAAATGATTAAGTAAGTCACATGATCCATTTTTAAATGCTTAAGCAAGTCCCATGGCCCACAATTAAATGCTTAAGCAAGTCTCATGGTCCACAATTAAATGCTTAAGCAAATCATGTGGTCCATGGGACACTTTCACTTAAACTTATTAAACTTATTAATAAATGTAGCGAGGCATAGCCAAGGTTAATATTAATCAAATTGTATATTTCCATTCTTTCATGGGGTTCAAGACCTGAATGGGGCAAAAGTTTTCACAAGGGCATGTCTTTCAGCTGAGCTTCAGAGCACCTGTGGTTGTACTTAGACATTAGTCTTTTTGTTTTTACCAATAATAGCAGAAAGTCACCAGTGTTAACATAATTGTGTTAATCCATTACCAACAAGAGTCTAAGTTTTGTTATCCTTTTCTGTTCATGAAAGAGACATTGTTTTACAGTTTTTTTTCTGCTTCGGTGGTTCTGGCACAATAGTATTTTACCTTTAAAATCTAGCAGCACACATGTACCTTTGCCTTTGTCTGCTTCTTAAACATTTTGTCTGTAGACTTAAAAAGTGTGCCTATATTGCTATAAACTTATTAATTTTATATTAAGTGGAAATTATAAGATATGCATTGATAATTTGTAATTCATCTGAGTTTGTAATGATTTTATCCAGAATGATATATATATACCTGTCGTGACTAGAAAATACACACATACCAGCATGCATACCATGTTAAATTAGTAACTCAGCCAATGATTTTTGGCCCGCCCAAGGATAGGTGTTGTTAATAATTAGTTGCGATCACAGTGGCAGGTGTCCCTTTCTTAGAGAACCCTCCTATTACTGGACATAACAATACTTCCCTTACGTTTAAAGTAAACCATAACATGTGTCAACTGTTAATAGTCAGATATTTTATATATTTTTAATATGAACTTTTTTCTACAACTGTATGTGTATGTTACTCATCCTATTGCTAAAGCACCAAAAGGTGCAGAATCCTATTGTACACCTCCCATGCGACCTGATACAATGTTTGGATCCAATCCATTTGCCAAGGTTTGGTAGATTTTTGCAGGCCAATAAAGCGGTTACATGGCCAGACTTCATTTTCCACTTCAACCCATTTAATGCAATAAATATGAATATCCATCGTGTACTACTATACATCCTTTTAAGACTTTTATCTCACTTTTCTATCGAAGTAAAACAAAACGTCGAAAATTATTCGATATCACCTTCTTAAAATCAATAGGCATTGTAACACATTTGTTTAAGCTGGCTATTGATTATAGAGAATGGGGAAAAAAAGACCAACGTGAACTCACACAAGAAATAATGAAAGAACAAATGTACCATTGTCAGAAATGGCTTCAACAAACTGCCAACGAAAGTAACTGCTTTAAAGACAAATTCTTCACGCCGTTGAAGGCTTTGTCAAACAAAGGAAAAACAAAACTTCGATGCACAAACAAATACCTCGATGTCCCTGTGGATAACGGGTTTCTTGCGGGTGAATAAACTTGATTTTCTTGGGCTGTCATGAAAGTGATTAACAAATTGGCCATCTGTTGAGAAATTCTTCTCCCGGTTTATCAACTCGAAAGTATAAATGTCGCTTACGCATATGTCTACATTTAGCTCAGGTATTATTCTTAATGTTCCCTGGTAATCTTGTCTTCTTAAAGGTGGTATCGGATTGTTTGGACCAAACATTTTTTTCTCAAAAAGCCAAATATGTCATTATTATCTGAAAAGGTCTTGAAAATCATGTTCACTGATGCCTTGGATTTATATGAACTGCGAAGCTTAATCCCCCCACTCGTCATTGCAAACAGGTATTTCTTATCTGAGCCAATCTGCAGAGAAATCCTTTTTTTTAAACTAAAACAATCTTACTATTGAGATCACGTTACGTCACCCGGGTAGTCCGCTATGACGTCGATATCTGTTGTTAGCAGAGATTACTATCGTGTTTATTTATACATGTTGTTAGCATGTATGCTTTTTATTAATACCATTTGGATAAATGTACACAAACCTTAAAAATTATTTGGACGTCCTGGCTTCCTTTGAAAGTTAGTACGTATATGTGATAGTTTATATACATTTTATGTTACGTTAACTTTTATCTCGCGTTAAACTTAAAAAAGAAGTTTATAAAATATTTGTGGAAGGCTTTGTAAAGTTTACGTAATCTACTAACTAAAATCCATTCCAAATCCCCATTGTAACAGTAACTTCTGTTAATCATAATGTTCAAAACAACCTGGCATGTATAAACATTAAAACATATCAAAAATGAATAAAACTATTAAAAATCCCCCCCCCCCCTCATTCTCTTGGCCCTTTGCCCGGCAAACACACTACCAGCAACAGTAATATGTGTAATCAAATTCTAAGGGGACTGATGAAATAGCACCAATGATATCGATGGGACTGTCTGTTGATATTTGGACCCGAATGAGGGCAAAATAAGTGAGGTTTGTCATGAAAGGCAGCTTTAGGAGTCATGGCGAACGATTATGTCTTGGTCTCGATTGCTTGATAAACGTCTGGCTGTCTAGGGTGGATGTCACTGATGTATCCGATGTCTGGGAACTTGTAAACGCTGTTCATATTGTTGCTCTGCTGTGTTGGCTTGTGTATGGCCTTGGGCATTGTGATCTTTGTCATTTTTGGTAAATTGTGAACAATTGTGAATCTGTCTACAGCATGGGCCCTAAAAATATGAAGGTAGTTACAAGGTTACCTGATTGAAAATCTTACATTATTAAAATACGAAGTAGTTATACGGTACTTTAGACTTTACAAATCATGGCTTCTGATTTTGGCTTTAACGTCTGGCTGTCTAGCGCGAGTGACACAGATGCAACTTATATTTGGGAACTTGTAAACGATCCACGCAGTGCTGCTTTTCTGTTTAGTGATGGGCTATTTGACATCGAAACGTTAATTGCGATCTTTGCCAAAATTTTGAGATTTTCAGTGTTCTTTTTAACGACAAATCATAAACAAATAATAGACAAAGCTTACAAAAATTATAATAAATGTACATGTTGAATTTTGTTTCACATATTCTTTCAAGAAACAACTGAAAACACTATCGTTGGACATTTTTTCTTGATATATAGCATTGAAAATCTCCGAAAGATTATACATGCCTGTCTGTTTATTAAATACAAACTTAAACACTAAGCAATGAAATGTGTTGTTTAGCATTAGAACATGGTCTACTTGTCTACCTTGGCAAAAAACAATAAGCTAGTTTAATTGCAACCAGTATTCTTGCTATAATTATAGTTTTTTGTACTCGATAGTACCATTATAGTTTTAGTTATTACTTTTGTATTATGTATTTAATTCTTCGGCTTTTCTTGGTCTGACCTCCACCATTTTCTCATTTCAGGTTCAACTTCACATACAACTGACTTTCAACGTGTTGTAAATCATCGATGTAACGACGGCAACTATTGGTCAATTTTGGGGTGCCACGAGACGATCTCTGACATCGCAACACATCACGTGACACATTATGTGACACCAAATCTTGACTACCATAAACTGTCATTGGTTGCTATTTTGTTTGAATAATGGCGTATAGTTTAAATTGTTGGTCTTTGTGTCTGGTATGTGGGATGTGAACGTAAAAAATAACCATAGTCGAACGTCGACTAACAATTCTCCATTCACAGTTATACCCGAGGTTTCTTGTATATAACATTTTTGAAGACCAGATAAATCATACTTAAGATTTGAAAGTTATCGTGGAGGGACATTTGGCAAGAAAAAAATGATCTACTATTTTCTCTTGTTTTTGTATTTAGTTTATAAAATAATAAATTTTAACAATCAAAGAGTGAAGTATTATTTTACGAACGTTAGTTATAGTGACAGTAATCATGCAAACGTCTATTTAACTAAAATTGTTTCAGTTGAATTTATAATACCACCACTTCCTGACAAACATGTATCAAGAAAATGTGGCATCGACTTATCTTGTTTACTTAATGTCACATGTCACTTAATGTTTAGTGTAAATGTTTTTAAACGTGTCGTCTGCTTGATAGAATACAAGCAAGACCAATTTTAATCTTTTCTATCTTTTGTATTTTGTCATTTTCTCATTTAACGTCTCACCATAGAAACAGCACATAGTTTCATTTCAGAGGGTGTCTGCTGTTCGTTGTATATATTTCCACTGTCATGAAGTCCCATTTTTTTTACGAAATAAATGGTGATGATCCGAACATTTGGGGTTGTCATTCTTAATTTTCCTAATTGCCATCTTTTATTACTCCTACATATTGATAGAAATGTTGTGTGTATTTTTCTGAACAGTAGTCCCTTTGTTGTTTTTTAATTTTGTATTAAAAATCAAATCTCATTTATGGATAAAAACTGCAGTAAGTAGCCTGTAAATGTAGAATTAAATATACAATAAGAATTAATTAAAACATTTTTAATGTCTGACTTCTAAAACAAATCGGTTAATAATATTTGTGTGTAAAAGACAGGATGTTGCATAAATTGACATTTAGTATTAAAGTTAAGACGAGTTTCTCATAACTGAAACGGCACGTGGTCCCATTATAACCCCGTCTGTTGAGTACGAGGCTATTAAGAAATTACCAACTTAAGAAAACTGAAAATTTTCTCATTTCTGATGGTGTATTTAATAACACTACACTAAAACAACTACCTGCGCACATTTGTTATGTCTTCTCTTCGAATTATGTTTGATTACTTTCGGCAATTTTAGCAGCCTGTTAATTCATGTTTTTGTCCGCTTAAGGGATCCTTAATATTAATGACCGCACACTAAATATGCCGCTTGCTATTGTATTTTACTGATAATTTGCGCTATAATCCACCTTAGTCGAGCCACTGGTCCGATTTTGGCTCATTCGCTGTATCCCGCCATGACTTTATTGTGGGAACCATCCATTAAGTGTTGGTTTCTGTTGAAGAATTGAGCTTTTAACGGAAACGTTTATTGAACTTGGCATAACATTCTCTTCACACTTGATGAGAGTTATTTATTTGAACTCGTGAGAACAGGCCATGGAAGGTTTTGTGGACAGTAACTATAGGGCGAAAAATTGTCATTAAGTGCCAAATAATCGTACCAATTACTTCTGTCAAAACTTTACGTCACATTTATGACAGTTAAATATCTAATTGTAAAGTTTGTTCTCTATTAAGCTATGTTTCTAATGTGTATTGCGATCACATCGATTAGATTCATCAATGACAATATGTCCGTTTTGTATAAAGTTATTAAAAATCACATAAGCCTTGGCTTTAAAGGCATCTCGAAAGGAATGTGGTATCCCACTGAGCCAGGCCCCCACATGCTATGACCAGACCTGCTAATTGCTGGTCATCACTGCAGGGAGTCTTTAGCCAACATATTACTAATCTGTCACAGTAATACCTCTGATGGGTTAATGCAAAACTAAATTACCTGCTAGTATGGATGTGAGACAGTAGGCTAGTTTTACACAAAGCCACAAACATTTTTGTTAGTGATAATGTGGGTTGTTTACTATATGATCCCTTACAAATTCTTTATTGCATTAATTACTAGGTGTCAATTTTGTAACCGCAAGATTATATATTTACTTCATAGCTAAATATTTAATTTTGAAAATACATGAAAGATACAAGTTTTAGTATTCAAAATGACTCTGAAGGACATTATTCTGACAATGAATGACTTTTTAAATTGCTTTTGTTAGAAACGTTTCGTTACATTTTACAAATCAAAATAAAATATAACTTTAAATATATATGAGAACTAAAAGAATGAAAGAAATAACAAAATGTATAAGAAATAACATAATCAACCAACAAAGTAAGAAAGAAAACAAATAAAGATTTTTATATATATATATATATATATATATATATATATATATATATATATATATATATATATATATATATATATATATATATATATATATATATATATATATTGGATTGCGTAATTGGTATATTCACAACTGTTTCCTTTACAAACTGTGAATGACTATGTTCAACCCCCATACATACACTTGGATCTTGAACAATACCTGTGTGACAGACACATCGTTACAGACTGTGGCAGCCTGGCTTATCAGAAAACAGATGCCCTCACATGCTGGGTGGGGCAATAAATGGAGGGGGGGGGGTCACTTATATAAGGCTTTTGAGATGCCTTTAACTACCAGTTAAACCATGTAGGTGACATCAACACGTTGTAATACCCGGATGTATCCAAAACCGTTGCGATATGGTACAATTAACCGTAGCACGGCGTTTGCGTCCTAGTCATCTAACATTTCAACAAACAGAAACTATGTTTTGGATATCTATGGTTGCCTATTTGTATAAGCCTGCATCAATGTTTGATACAATATGTTATGTATATAATTCTTATTTTTAATCTATCACATTACCCAAAGACAGCACTTGTGTTAGCCGATGCAATGAATTTGGAATTCTTGGTACAATATTTGAATTGTACAGATGATGGTAGTAGGCGCTTTACAGGCTTTCACTTGTGAACCATGACAGAATTGAGTTCTATCATTGAATCAAATATTTGTTTCAATATAATTTAATTGGAAAATATACAAAAGGTTTTAGCAATTATTTTTCTTAAATTAGTTTCCGTGTATAAACAGCAAACTTTCTGACGCAGAGGTTTAAGAACGTGCAAAGGTAAATACATAGACATGTACTTATCATGGCTAGTAAAGTTGTTCGTCACGAAAATACTACCTTTTATTCCTTAAATACGTAATGTTGCATTCACTTGATCTAAAATGGGTTATTTATATCACAATATTTATTGATAATATATTAAATCCATAACATTAAATTGCTTTCCAACTTGTCAAGGCGTAAACGATCAAAAGAACTAGAATATGCTTTGCAGGTGTTGGTCACACGACAAGAGAGAATCAAACAACAAAGAAGTTACACAATCAAGTTGTGTCCATAAAATGCTTATACAAACAATACCGGATACAACCCTTACATATTCCAAAAGTAATATAAAGGTTTGTCAATAATGAAGTATTCTATAGATTTAAGTTTACCTCCGCAAATTTGCGAGATATTGACATATTTTCTTTCTGTCTTAATATGGATCTTCGTTATCAAATTTTTTATGTTGAAAAATCCACCAATTCTTTTTACAACTAAATTGTTTTCTGAATTAGTTTCATTTTAAGAAAGAAGAAGAAGGTATGCCACACATGAAAGCCACTGAAAATAAGATAAAACAAACCAAGAAAAATTCCAAACCTGTGTACATATAACTCGAGCAGTGAACAAGGCAAGTATTCGTAAATAACAAACACAAAACTTTTAATGTTCCTTACAATCGATTCTATGTAGACGAATTCCCGTTTTGCAAGAAGAGTTTCCAATAATTCGGGATATTTGTGGGACCTTTAATGACGTTTTGACTTTCCGTATGGTAGAACCGCGTGTTCAAGGCATATTCGGGGAATCAATCCACATCCTGGCAGATGATACCTAAAACACTCGATGTCCATTTCGTGAATACATGCCAATTAAAGTAACCATTGTCTTCTTTTTTATGAAGTTGTCGATTGTTTTCTTAAGACTTTATGGCCAGGTTTGCCTGTAGATAGTATGTATCCACAAATCTGGAGGGAAGAAAAGGCTCCAGCGATAGCGGCCGGAGGTGTAACCGTTTGAGAGACGTTAAGTACCGTCCCTTACGGGGGTTGTTTATTATTTATTTCCAAAGCACGGGTGTTTATTAACACTTTTCGATAATTTGTTTCCCACTCACTTTCTCTAAGATAGTTGTATACAAGTAACTTAAAGATATAGCATTTTATTGTTTGTAGGTGAATTTCTCTTGATTTCCCGAACATGTTGATAGTTTTCTATTTGTGTTAGATGGATCATAATTTTAGTTGCCATGCCGATTTTTGTTATCTTGATGTTGATTATTTTGAAATGTTGATTTAATTTATGATAATCATCATCATGATCATCACCGAATTCATTTTGACTGTGTTACAAGTAAACTGTGATATGTGTTTTGTTTCTAGCTGTACGTGTAATGTCTAGTGCCATTTGCCTATTGTTGGTATGAGCTTTGCTCACAAACTAGACAGCGACTAAAAATATAGGTAGTTAAAATACCATTAGGGCAATTATATAATGAAAATATTAATATGAGTTATTACGAATAATAGAAAATGGATAAATAGTTAAATAACTTGAGCATTGAAGCATTCTTATATGGATTTTGCAAATGCAGTGGGTCGAAAAGCAATAGTATGTTCTATTACTACTTAATCAGGATTATGATTAACATTATAACACCTTATAAATATGGATTAGAATAGATATAACTTTGTGAAGGAGTACTATTTAACAGTATAGATTATAAATCAATGTATACAGTGGATACCTGGAGAAAAGATTACTGGTCACCTCAAACATGATAGTCCATTTATTCTTCAGTCAGCTATTGCAACGGCATTTTGGCACAGACGATAAGTGATCCCTCAAAGGACTAATACTATCAATGAAGCACGATTTGTATCTGTTAGATTCAAGCTGTTGCGATATCAGTGGCCTAGAATGTTCAGAGACTTTCCGAGTCCCATGCCTCAGAGCTAGTGGGGTTAAAAACACATTTATTCGATTTTTAACAAAGGATTGTGTCTGTTTGGCATTTTTTGTCACAATGACAATCTCTTCTTTAAGTTATCTGAAGACTTGAAACAGAAATAGATCTTCCTAAAAAGTTTATAGGCTGCCCGGAGTACATGACATGATGCCACACCCAGTCACATGCCACCAGTGTTAGGTGTTGGATCCCCTGAATCAATACATAGTGTCACATTAAATACTTAAATAAATCCTAGTCGTGCACAAAGAATGTCTCCGACTGATTGAAAGAACAAAACTAAACCATAACTTGTATTCTTCTCAAATCAGATTTCAGCTACATGTTTTTTAAGTGTAGGCAATATTATACATGTTCATGCAAACAGTATTTGTTATAAGATTGTTGGTGGTCTTTTAGTTCTCCTATTCTAGTTTATTTATTAGACCACTTAGAAATCTTTCTGGTCATCAATACAAGTCAATGTTCTGTGGCTTAATTGATTTTAATCAGTGAAAGTTAACACATACACACATTAGGCTGCATGTCATAATTGAGATTGTCTACCTTTTATAATATATGTTTAGGAATATTTGTATTATCGTTAATCCGTGAGCACTGTTATGCCCAGACAATTGCCTCTTTTGTAAGCTTCAAGTAGTTTGCCACGTACTCCCTTTGCTTTGTGCCATCGTCAACTTAGTCAATGTATCAGTCAATTTAAGTTTTCTTTCAACATCTGATATTACCGCATTATTCACTTGCCTTTGTCACGCGTCTATTTTTGCTAATATTCTTTTAAATTCCTAATTTAGCTATTTTTTGTGTTACTATTCTCCACTTTATTGATAAACAAGTATCAGTGAAAAACTTTTTCGTGAAATTATTATCAACCTTATTATATTGCTGTCGACTGAAGTTTCGGTTTATTTGATGTTCGTTAAAGACAATGAGGGTCTTGCAACTACGGGGATGTATATCTCTTTAGTTCTTCATTGGTAATGACCTGATGTTTTACTTGTTACATCAAAATAACCAAGTAAACAAAAATATTCAGTGACTGTTTTTTTGTGTGTGTGTATGTATTGTGTACCAAATTTATAACACATTAGAACGGGTGGTAAATAAAACATTAGGATTTGATAGCTTCTTCATCCAATTAACAAAAGGTTAGTGGATCAAGAATATATTTACAGTTACGTGTATGTTGTATTTAATACACAACATCAATACTATATAATAACTTGCCATGTACAATTAGAGCTAGAGTCACGTTGTCAGTTTTGAACCTATCTTTTGAACCGAGTAAGGGCGAGTATTGTTAATAATGCTGGGGGTCGCATTGACAGGTGTGCCTCTTAATGGGTCGCTTAAACAAACTGCTCTTAAAAATGACCAACTGATCAACACGGCTAAACATTAAGCCTGCTGCATTTGTAAGCATCCATTACTTTCGACTTAGAAATGCATGTATCATCTACAAGACAAACTGCCTAGATTCGTCCTTAAACATTTGGATATTTTATCATCAACTCCGATAGACGTTAATTTGTGGCATATTTGCTTATTTGACTAATGCTTAGAGAGAAAGGAAAGATAAATGGCCATCATTAACCAGTATAATAAAAGAAGAAATGGTAAAAAACCAAACATGGTAAGTCAACAAAAAGCAAATGACTTAAACAAACAAAGGGAAAAGAAAACGGGTGTCCTGACAAATCTTTCACGCCCCGGAACGGCTTCATCAGCAACATTTAACAAAAGAAAAGAAATAAAATACTTGGATACAAAGACAAATACTACGATGTCCCTGTGGAGAACGGGTTGCTTGGGGGTGAATAAATTTAACTTTCTTGAGCTGTCATGAAAGTGATTAACAAATTGGCCATCTGTTGAAGAAATTCTTCTCCCAGTAGAGTCATTCTCTCATCAAGTCTCTTCAATAGTCTAGATGACTTCTCTTTCTCTCGCATAAAATTTAAATGCTTAAAGCAAGGCAAGTTCAGGGGAGCATTGGGCATTAAATATTGACAAATGTAACACAAGAAAATTTGTTAATTCATTTACGGACGGACTCAGTTAAAAATAGAACAATATACGAGCATATTCATACTCGTATATGGCACTACTTTCCGACGGATCTTTTTGGCTGTTATAGTACATTTAGATCCTTTTAATTAACACGGTCTAAAACAAGCAAGCTTCGTTTAGGAAATTTTATTTTTGCATGTACCAAGCAAATACCGTTCTTTATGTTCGCCTGTTGTTGTTTTTTTGTTCGACTAGAAATTTGCATTATTTTTAATAAGCTGGATTTTTATTTGGAGTAATGACACCACATGCTAAAAAATAGCGACACCATTTAAAACAAGGTGTTCGCTTTATATTAGAGTGAGGGGACTACTATAACAGTTATTACAAAAGTTACGCGAAATACTACGTTGCGGAAATAAAACTCCAAAAAAAAAATAATTAGAAAAAAACATCAGATGAGAAGTGCGATTTTACAGGCATTTTCGTTGCTTTGGTGCGTAGGTTTTAAAAAAAATCAATTTCATAATGTTGTAATATTCGAAGAACTTAACTAAGTCATACACAAATGAACGTCATATCTGTTAAGACTATAACGTTATATGTTAATAAATAAGAAAATATAATGTTCAAAATACGTTTCGTTTAAACGGAACAACGTGCGAATAAATAAAAAAGTATAACAATTATAATCATAATCGAGTTTTTAAAGTTACACAGTTCCCATATTATTTATTCTCTTTATACGACAATGAGGACCGATTTCTATGTCCGGTATATACGAAGAGATTCATAAACCAGTTGTTGTTTTGCGATTCTTAACAACATACATTCGATTTTTTACAACCTTTCCACTCATCCGTATCAAAGTACATAAATTTACTTATTTGATTGTCGCAAATATATCTCTTTGACTATTGACATTTAAACAATAAAGAATCGTGGTTAGGACAACTTTCTTAAAAGAAAACAGCGTGTGGTCCTAATGTAACCTATTTGTAATATGGATTTTAAATATGAACTGACAATTTTCATATAATTACGAATACTTGAGTGCGTGTGGCATTCATTCTAAACCAGACAATATTATTTGCTAAAAATAAATCAGGTGTAATCAAATATTCATGACAATAAACTATATATGTTATCTGTGGTAGTACTTTACTGATCCTTTGCTCTTTGTCCAGCGACTGGTTCGATTTTGTTTCATTCGCCAAACCCCACCACGACTTGATTGTGGAAATGAGACATTAAACATGGGTTTCTGTTGGAAGATTAACCATTTTTGGGATCGTTTATTGTCCTCAGCATAAAATGTCCTACTTGATCGCATTAATCTATTTGGACTTTTGAAAACAGACCAAGGATGGTTCTGTAATCCTTACAATGGGCAGTTCAAGTTCTGTTATATTTCTCTACTGTAAGATAGTACAGACGTTAAATCCGTGGTTAAATAAATACCTAAGTCTATGGAACACAAAATATCCATTTCATTAAAGCGTAAGATCAGATAAACCAAACCAGCGGGTAGATATTAGTATACATACGAAAATATGACAAGTCATGTATTTTTTGCGTACTACCATACGGCAAGATACAAAATGAAAAGAAATTTGCATGAAGAAAGCTTATTAAAAAGATACGCAATGGTGGTAAGGCTTTAAAACATTTATTGTATCTATTAATTTGGCGTATATTTAAAAAAAGTCAATAATAAGCATGTACGAACCAAGACATCAAAATGTTATTCTTTGTTTTCTACAATAGTATTTAGACAGTTTGTATACTGCTTAGCTGAACTTAACTGTGGTATTAAGAAATCCCTATTTGTAAATTAATAAACGCTCGTTGTAAAGAACCCACAATAAAAAGGTTTTGCAAATACTTGTTTAGCTTGTTTTCATATAGTATTGTTTGTTTTAAAGTACATATCAATCATGTTGATTAATGCAGAAGACCATGTCAAAGTGCCTACAAACTCTACTTCTCATTTTTACTAGATACACCAATTTAGCAGGACAGTGGCAGCAGAAAGTATTAAGGTAGTGAATCATTTGCATTAATTTTAAAATAGATATTTCTCCCTTTTTTTACCCTGACCACTATTTTGCGTTGTGATGGAAGGTCGTAAGGTAGTGGTAGAGCTATCTTTAAGGCTTCATAGAAAGTTTTAAAGTGTATCAAACTCAGTCAATTTATAACTTCTCTTCCACTAACTCGTATCTTACCGAATCCCATTATAGCAATTTTGATTGTCAATAACATTGAAACAATGACTAACATAATACACAATTTAAACTGTGCTCCAATAAGAATCGCGTTCACAGTGTACTAACTCAGTACTTAAACAGCTTAAGAAAACAGAACCCTTTCTTACGCCAAAACCTTGATTAGAACTATTTGTGTTAAACTAAATTTTTGGACATCTAAATCTCACTAATACTTGCTAATCTTATGTACACAATAACTGCAAACATGTTAACTTGTCTCGATTAAACTTAATATTTTAACGCATTTTGATCTAGGTACTAATCAGGGCGACAATTTCCTGATCTACGCTCCAAAACCTTGTGTTAAATCTCAAGGCTGTGCGTCAACTGTTGTTTTAACTTCTTTAACTGACTAGTGCCATTTGATCGGTCGGATAATGGTGAACATTCAGTTTAGACCAAGATCATAAGGTGTGTCTAGAATAAATATGGAAACATTCGCTCATTTCATTAAATGTATTTTCCATTTAAAACTTAAATGTGTTATTTGGAAGAAGAAGTCAAGAACAAACAAGTTTGCGTCAAATGACTCACCAAAAGTTCCCATAAATTCTGCTATACAACTAAATCTGAGTATACATTCAATTGGCTATATGCAACGTTCTGTGTGGTTGTTGTTCAGTTAATACATTTATATTTCAGGGGAATAAAGCGGAGGAAGATGAGGGGAAGGCAATAATACATGGAAGCCACCCCGGGCTCAGTAATAAAACAAGCAAGGAATCTTAAACTTGTTTAAATCACGAGGATTTAAGAGCAACGCGCTTGAACACAGCTTACATAACGGTTTTTTGTCCTTTGCAATCACATGTAAAACGTTTCCTTTTGCTGTGTAGGTTTTGGGCATTTTGGGGATATTTTGACAATTTGTTGACAATTTGGCTTTCACTATAATATAATCGTCACCGTGAGTTAAGGGCACATTTGGGAAATCAGTCACAATCTAAGCAGATGGTGTCACAATCAATCGACGTCTTTTTGTAAACACATGTAAATTAAAGCAGCAACCTTTCAATTTGTTGTTATTGTTGCTTTTACCTATAGACAGTATGTTGCACAAATCCAGCAAAAGGAGCGGGCGTGAGAAAATGTTTGTGAGACGTTAGCATCCTTCGTGGATGTTATTTACTTTCCAAAGCATGGGTTTTAATGAATAATCTTCGGTGATTTGTTTCTACTCTCTTTCTCCAAGAAAAGTGTTGTACGTAGATAATATTAAATATAGCATTTTAATGTATATGGGAAGTTTCTCTCCTGCTGTTTGGAACTATAAAGATCGTCTAGAGTTTATTTAAGATGCATCGTAATTGAGGTCGCTATATCGATGTTGGTAGTGATGGCAATGAAAACTTTGATTCAAAAGATTATTACAAATAGAGGTATAGATTGTTACAAAGAAAGATATAGATTGTCGTCGTCGCGGTCATCATCATCATCATCATCATCATCATCGTCGTCGTCGTCGTCTTCGTCGTCGTCATCATTATTATCATCAGCAGCATCATTATCACAAGCATCATCATCATCGTCATCATCATTATCATTTAACTCTGTGATGGCGCTTTAACATCCGCACAAACAATAAATTAATAGTTTGGGTATAGTTTGTATTTGTTTGCAAATATTATAGGCTAAGGGAATTGCATACAATTAAATTTATTATGGCTTACTAAAATTAGACAGTTGATGGGTTATTCCTTATCCACGAAAATGTTTAGTTTTTTGTTAATTGCACATGCATAGTTATAAGCATGCGCTTAGAACGAGTTATTGAAAATTTAGCCGGATTAGGCTGGGCATATATTTAAATATTAGAACGGACTAAAGTAAGTCATTAAACTGAGAATTATTCTGATTTTATATAAAGCACCTGAAATAGTGCTGCACATCGCTGTGGTCGCTAAGGAGAGTAATGGGCACAAGCATAAAAATAAGTTCGACAACCCAAGAAGAGCTGGACAGGGCAATAATGCCAATCATTTAGGGTATGCTACTGAAAACTTAATTGCGCTTGAGTGGGCCTGTGGTTCAAGTAGAAAATATCGAAATCTAAAGCAAAAGTTGTACAAATATGCGAAACTTCGTTCCCGCAAGCAAGTTGGGCCGAAACTACGCTACACGCTACAAAGGCACATTGGAGATCAACCCAATATGATGCAACATTGTGCTGTGTAAGCTGGAACCCGCTACCATGAACCGCACTGCCTGGTGCTCCTTATCTCAAGAGCAACTGCCTTCAAAGACTATGAAACGACTAGGCGAAAGACGCCACAAGGCGGCAAAATCCTCCGGTGCCATCTCCGACCACCATTTGCAGACGATTGTGCGCCTCCGGCCATGGAAGTGGGAGTAACAAAAACGTTTAGTGCTGACTCGCATATATTGTTATCGTCGGGTCAACGCACTACCAAGGAGAGTATGCGTTATTAACAAATACATCGACTACTAACAGAGAGATGACATCATAACTTTGATGGTCTAATCAGCCAGTTTTCACCCTCGCATTGATGACACAGACAAAAATTAGATATCATCGCTATTATTGGAATTAAGATACGATCAGAAAGTGGTTTGTTTTCTGTTAAATTTAAGCCGCTCTGATACCAGTTGGTTTAGACTAGTCAGTGGCGTTGAGTCACAGGCCCAGGGGCTAAAATGGCCAGACCATAGAAATTCAAAGAATTAAACGCTTAAAGGTAAAAAGTTTTTATGCAGGGCATCTGGCACTTCTGTTTGGTTACCGGCTTGGCATAGTCAGCTGGACACAGCTGGAGGTTTTAGTGGTATCACTGAAGGATGGAGATTAGGGATTAAAATCATGCTGAACAAGAGCTATGGTGTGTTCAGTCCATGTGCATGTGATGCCTAGTTCACAGTTATTAGCTTATGGCCTTACTCATTGTGATTTCCTATAATTAACTTGTGTCTGTGTCTATCTCTTGTTTTGAGATGTTGGCCTAAAAGGGGATCATTTTCAATACCCTTAAGCGGGACATAAAGTACTGTTACATTCAATCCTAACAACAATTTATGCCCATCCATCTAAAGAATGCATCAGAAAAAGCATACAGAACGTTTTATTCAACAATCTAAATAAACCATGACTGGCTATGGTATTACTTTAGGTGTTAACATAGGCGGCACTATGCACGCTTCAAATAAAACACGCCTAAAAATATGAAATTATTGGTGAGGCCCTCTTTATTTCAAAATATAAATAAATACATAAACAGAAATACTATTCCTTGGCATAATGACATTTTACATTATTTTTTTTTATTTACTGACTTTCAGGGGCGTCCGTTATTGAATGGCAGAGACTCGGTAGTGCCGCATTTAAAAATGAAACTTTCCAGTCAGTAAAATTGCTAAATGCTCTTTAGCATATATGACAATTTACAGTAAAATGCAATATACACATGTAAGATTATGTGTCATTTTGTCAACGACTCAGATGTTCAACTATAATAATGGTTAATCTATTTATATGTACTGTCCTGACAATTGAATCCTTGGTCTGTTTCAAGTGGTTTATCAAGATCTCTATTTTTTTGTCACTCCGTCAACATTGCTATTTTTTATCCGATTGAAGTTTTCTCTCTACATCTGTTTAATACCCCTTTCGTATTATTTTTTGTTGCTGCTGGCCGAATAATTTGTTTTCAAAGATAGCTCAAACCTGTCTCTTATAATGCGTTTTACATATAAATTTGACCGCTTGCTGATTTACAAATTGCTTAACTTTTCTCAATATAAGACAAAAGAAACCATATTTCTAAACTCTAATGACTCTTAATTTTAAATGCAACTTTGTAGGCGTTAATGACCTTGTCACGCAGTTTCTTAAAACGTGTCTAAATTAGATACATTTCATGACAAGAGAAATGACTATAATCAAAATACACAAGAAAAGAAGTGATCAACAAAAAGCTCTCCAGAAATGGCTCAACAAACAAAAAGGTACACCACAACCGGCTTCTTAAACAATAATTTCACGTACAGAAACTTTGTCAACAACACACAACGAAAATCAAAAAGACTTGCATACAATACTACGAGGTTCCATCAGAGAACGGGTTGCTTGCGGGTTAACAAATTTGATTTTCTTTGGCTGTCATGAAGGTGATTTATAAATTGGCCATCTGTTGACTTAATTCTTTTCCCAGTCAAGTATGTCTTTATCAACTTTGAACTGTGAACATTCTAGGTTTCTCTCGCACAACCTTTTCACGCTTCTTCTAAGTTCATTTGATCCACGCTTATTAGCACGTATCGAAAATAAATGGTTTCGTTTAGGAAAACGGTCCGAAGACCATTCATTTTCTGCTACAACCTTACCAAGTACGTTCTCCGTTCCTCCCTTTTTTTGTCGCAAGCGTATAGTTGATCAGAAAAACAATGTGAAAACAAAGGAATGGGATAACTGATTGGATTAAACTTAACAAGTTGTCGCAGAATAAAAGCTTGGACAAAAACACTGGCTTTCAACGGTCAAAGAATGTAATTATATATACATGTACTACTAGTATGCATAGGCGTGTGCTTCTCGCTATTAAAATAGGCATGTCAATTCATTCTTTAAACTACTGTTTGACTAAACATTAATATGATGTCACATTTTTCCAAAGTAAGAATATTGTCCCCCACCAGATATGTCAAGTACGTATGACAAGAAAGATTACAGTCCATCGAATACGAAAAATATGTTGTGAAGTATTCATTTTATTCGTTAGTACGAATGCCAGCAAAACTAATATATTGTATGTTATTTAATAAGAAAAGGCATGATGAACAACATACATTTTACCCAATTTCAAGCACCAATGACCAAAACGCTTATTTAAGACCTTTTACTCCTCTGTCATTCAATTAGCAACAGTAATATGTGTAATCAGATTCATGAGGGACTGATGAAATAGCACCAAATGATAGCGGTGGGACAGTCTGTTGATATTTGGACAGAACTGGGGACAAAATAAGTGGGGTTTGTCATGGAAGGCAGCCTTAGGAGTCATGGCGAACGAGTGTGTCTTGGTCTAGATTGCAAGATAAACGTCTGGCTGTCTAGTTGAGATGCCAGCGATTTATCTGATGTCTGCAAACATTGGACACGGTGTTGCTTTACTAGCAAAAGACCCACCAGTTACTGGTATACCTTAATTCTCTAACAGATAATGCAATTAGTAATTACAGCGTTTAAATTTTATAATATCTGCCCATTAAACTAAGAAATGAAATCAATAATTAATAAATAGACTTGAAATCAATTCATTCAGGGGATGTTTGCAATTTCGATCAAATGCTCTTTATTAAACATTATCTCTGGTGAGTGAAAATGACAGCTAGTATTGCGAGTTTGTGTAAATTGTTTTGTTTTTGTTAAATCGCACCGACACAGTTATGGTCATATTGACGACGTCCTGCTAATTATTGGTGGAGGAAGACCCCAGACTTACGTCTGGGTAGAACCACCGGCGCACCGCAGGTTAGCTGGAAAACTTCCCCACATGAAATTTCTCGCCCCTCTCGATTTCTCTGTTGATCATTATATAAAACATATGTTCACCCATCACTTAACTTGCTAGTATTTCTTTAACCATATATTACCAAAGTCAAGCAGTAATATTAAAATTATAAAGAAAGATCTACACAATTTCACTGTTGATTGTCAATTAAATTAAAATAATAATTTGCCATTCGACTCTTATGCCATATTAATGTTCTAGTAAATTGCACAATGTCGCATGAACCTCGATTAGATATTGGTTTAAGAACGAAATTGTTTCGGTCTGCTGAGTACGATTTTAATAAGAAATTAACAACTTTTAGAAAATGTTACATTTTCCCATGCCTCGAACTTGATAGAAACTATTTGTGTTAGTGTATTTTATAACACAACGCTCCAGGCAAACCTGTGCACATTTGTTAAATTCTATAATCTAATAATGATTGATGTTTTGACGTTTTTAGCTGCTCTGCAATTAATATTAACCGCGAAAGTGCATTTCAGAGTCCCCGAATATTTATGACCAAATACTGAATATGTCACTTGCTGTCGTGTTTTACTGATAACTGGTGCTATGATCCAACTTAGTCGAGTGGCTGGTCCAATTTTGGCTCATTCGCTGTATCCCGCCATGACTTTATTGTGGGAATCAACCATTAAACATTTGTTTCTGTTGAAGGATTAAGTTTTTTACAGAATCGTTTATTATCTCCAGCATAAAATTCTTTCCCACCATGGATTTAATAACTTGGACTCGTGAGAATTGGTCATTGAGGGTTTTATGGGCATGTAGTCAGGTGCGACAACCTCCAGACCTCGCCAAATGCCTTTAACCTTTTGTTGACATAAGTATCCATGTCGTATAGTAAAACAATCAAAATAACCATACAAAATGCTCATTTGAGATGGGTATTCAATGACTTGTATAATATAATTTTCATGTTTTAATCTGTAATAATTGTTTGTCCAAATGCCAGAAACGAGTGACCTTTTTTGGAAACGGTACACAGATTTTGCTTGAAAAATGCAACTTTTGTTTAACTTTTAACTAGAACAACAACACAAGAAGCGCATTTTTACGCTCTGGTCGTTATCAAGAGGAAAGTTAAAAACATTGTAATTACTCGAAATTTAATGTCGACTTGAGCTAAGATTGGTTTTGCTGGCATTATAATAAGAGGTAGTTTATTTTTATTGTTAGAAATACTTCGCAGCGATAAATAATGGTCATTATAGGGACGTCAAGCTATTTCGATAGAAGGAAAACTAAAGACTAATGCTAGAATACCTTTCCACATTAAGTTAGTCCCAACAGGAACCCCATGCGGCCAGATGCGAGCTGTCCGAGTTGTCAGTGGAAGTGTAACTCCGCAGACGTCAAAAAGTTCTACCTAGACATTAGATGAATGTTTCTTTAAGTATCATAATTGTGTCGCTGTGAAAAATTAAAAACACAACAGCATTCAAATAATTTTCCTCTATTTCTCGGAATCGTTACTTTTATATAAAAAAAAACTGGATACCGATCTTAAACACCTATCTGTATGCAAAGTTAAGTGCAAATGCAATTGGTACAAACTATATTGTTTTATGGGGAAATAAAGAAAATGTAATTTGGAGAGGAATATATACACGAAAGCCAGCCCGGGGCCCTCAATAAAACAAACCAGGAATCCAAACTTGTGTCAATTTCGCATAGTTAACGAGTAAACCGTTCGTAAACAGTAAAACAAAAACATTTACCGTTCCTCACAATCGATTCCATAATATATAAATGTCCCCTTCTGCAAGATGAGTTTCCAACATTTCAGAAATTTAGGGCATATAATGACATGTTGGCTTTCTGTATGACAGAATCGTGTGTTCGAGGCACATTTAGAGAATCAGTCCGAATCTTGGCAGATGATACCAAAATCATTAGATGTCTTTTTAGAGAATACGTGCCAATTAAAGCAGCAATTTTCTCCTGTTTTATGAAGTTGTTGATTATTTTCCCAAGACGATATTGCCAATTTTGCCTGTAGATAGTATGTTGCACAAATCTGAGAAAGAGACTCTCGACAATAAGAGCAATGTGTGTAACTGTTCGAAATAATGATGATGTCTTTCCTTACAGATGTAGCTTACAACTGCCTGCTTCGAAGCGGGGCTTCTTATTATCTTATATACTGCTTAACACATATTAATGCAACCTGGTACAAAATGTAGATCCAGCTGAAATCTATTGCTAGCTGTTTTTCAAGCAAACCTTTATCAAATATGTACATGAAGTTGTAACTCATTAACTTGGAAACTTTAGTTAGTTTAATGACACATTGAAAAAATATTAAGGGTTACTTTTATGATTACATTTCAATTACCTTTGCATGGGAGAGATTTACATTAAAATATTGTTTATTGTCGATGATAATTTCTACGATTCCCTGTTCGAAAGGAGGATATTAAGTCTGTGGGTGTATTTTAATGGCGGAAGCAATTTAAATGTAGGCAGTGGTCTCAATGATATTTAAAGCTAAGAAATACATAGCATTACCATAAACATCCTCCGCCTCACCCCCTGCCCCTCCCCCCTCCTCAACATCATCCATATAATTAACATAATTCTCTTCAACTTTCTCGTCATAATGTCGTATTGATAATATTATATTATATCTCGCATGAAATCCGTATGTTTAAGGTAATGGGTAATAACGATAAATTGGGCAAATAGATTTAATTGTGTAATTGTTGCCCCATTTTGCCATGTTTGTTTGTTTTTTTTTTTTTTTTGCTCTTTTGGATAAATCCATATCTTGCGCGGGTCCTTTAAAGATATTTAAACTCGAATGTTTAACGTGAAATTTATTTTGAGATTTACTAAGTCAACAGTCAAATATTCAGGATGGCCAATGGATGTCAATTGAAATAACAACGTTTCTAGTAGTCGAACGATGTATATTGGTACTACAGTAGTCCTCCAACTGTCCAGAAAGATTACCATCGCATAGCAATGCGATGTATACGTTTACAAAATTGGTCTTCCAATCAATAGAAAAAAAAATATTTTTAAACTAATAATGAATATTGTGCGATGTTAAGGACATCATTTTACATAATTATTACGTGTTTCAAAATGTCAGTATATCAGCTTTTTAAAACAATGTTATCCTTAATGAATTATCTTTATTCGCTGTTCAAAAGTTGGATTTTTGTAAAATATGATTAAATTACACACATAACAAAAAGTAGCACTTAACCGTCATCACCGTTTGAATAACTGAATATCTGGTCCGCTGAAATTATGGGGTGAAACCCGGAAAACATTACCTGTATCAGTGAACATGCCCGCCTGCATTTGGCACGTGCCACCTTTTACACTTTTTGATTGGCTGATATCTGTGCAGTCGGATACCCTCGGCTGACTTCTACCGGTGTTGCTTTTGCATGGAAATGAATACAGGTGTGTAATAGCTGGTTTACACACGGAGAGGGTAGGTGGATTTTTTTTGGTCAATTTAACTGGAGAGATAAAAGTTTAAACATTGTTGTGCAGCAAGATATAAATTCTATTACTGGTTCATATTGGTGTTAAAGTTATATTTTCACTTTGTTAAGTGTTATCTTGCATCTTAGTGCATTAAGTAACAGGTGTTTTTAAGTAATAGTTTGTGCATTTGCGGTTGTCAAGGAAACGCTATTACAATGAATACAAGTGAACATCGACAGATAAGCAAACAGCTAGACCAAACATATTCTAGAGGAGCAATGTCATGCAAATGTCATTCTTTTTTGTAGGAAGATCATTATAAACGTGAGATAACTATCCTTTGGGTAAAACGGATTAAAAATAGAATGACATTCTGACAGAATGTTTATAATGTGCGATGTAAGTTTGACTTAGTGTCAACAATTTGTCATAAACAAATGTTAAGTGTGTGTGCGGGCTTTTGCGCCAGTGTGTACTTGTGTGTTTTAAGAGATGAGTAAATCGGAAATAATTGAAAAGATAGAACTCCGTACAGTTTGCTGAATGGCATTTTTACATGGGAGTCCTACCATTTTTAAGTCTCAGAAGTTACATATACGGTATTGGTACTTTATGGCTAAGTGCAACCTGTTTTATCCTCCAAACGGCGTATATATGTATTTTAAACTTAAAAATACCGTAAATTAAATAACGTTAATATGAAAAGCGCCGTTTGAAATAAATTAATAAATTAAGGACCTATTTTTTTTCAATCGCTATTCTAAATAACCCAGTGTTTCTCTATTTAACGTTTAACTTTACGTGCATTAATCATCGCCATAACTACCACCGCATTGATGGTTGTAACAAAGGCCCGTAACAGCAAACCGTGAAATGCGATTCATATTTTATAAAACAGCCGTTCAATCTTATCTAATTGTCATTCGTAATGGCGCTTCAACCGCTCTTTTCAAATGTAAATGACTACACGTTTTCTTACTCTCCTTCATTACTCCCTCAACATAATTGTGGCGTAGTGGTAGAGTCGCCGATTTATAACTCCTCTGACTGCTTAGCCTCTCACCGGGTGAGTTCGAGTCCCGTTCGGGGCGAAGGATTTAATGTGAGAAGGTCTTCAAGCTGACTTGCGGTGCGCCGGTGGTTCTACCCAGACAGTGTCTGGAGTCTTCCTCCACCATAAAGCTGAACATTGCTATAATGATCATAAATGGTCGCTACAATGTATTTCAAAAACAAAACAACTTAATTAAAGTAACAGTAACAACCTTCTACAATGGAATTTTTAATTTTATGTTATTTTTACTTATCAACGTTTCACTTTTAGTCAATTTTATATGTTTTAATTTGCTAGATTACATGTTTATTTCCATGTGTCAAAACATGTTGTACATTTTAAAGTTATAAAAGAGCTGTTAGACTTTCCATTCCCTAATCCCCTACCGCAATGGAATCAATACCAAGCTGTGTCAAGAAAATACACTTCAAATATTATATACTCACGAAATATTCTCATAATTTAATAACATCCATTTATAAAATCTGTTTGCTTTGCATCTGCATTTATATACGTGACACTGGCAATTTATTGCCACTATGACACTCTCCATTTGTTTATGAAGAGGAAAAACACAAACACATGGATTGGTAAAATCACAGACACATTAAAGGTCATCTGGAAGACGATACGAAATCTAATACGAAATACCATAAGCTGCGGGGTGGAGGAGGGAAGGGGCGGGCAGTTAACTCGTTCGAAGAAACAAACAAAACAAGGCCCAACTTTTTAAACAATACCGATTTTTGTTGCTCTGTTGTTGTTTAGCCTCTTTGTACATATTGAGAATTTTAAGGCTTGTTGTGCTAGCTCATTCTTCAGGTTAAGCATGCATAATTCAAATGTCTCTCAGCTCAGCATGGTTGACCCGCCATTTGGCAGACTTGCACTGAGTGATTCAGGCAGCTTGTGTTTTCTCGTAAACTGATTTCCCTGCCAACAAGAGTATCCTCAGAAATCAAAGCTTATTCAGAATGCTAGCAACACAAGTCGAAAGACACTTAATAGACTGTTATCATAATCGGTCAGACGTCCCATTTTACTTCACATATAGCATTTTTATAATATATGGTTAAAATCTAAAGAAATATAATTAAAAATCTGTTTTAAATAAAAGCCTCTAGTAATGTAATATCTTTTGACGATGGACTGTCCAATATACATGTAATACATCTATGTACTGATCGCCTGGCATTTATTGGTCACAAAATCGATATAGAATAAGTAAGCGATTGTATAACCAAAACTGATCGGCCTAGTAGTAAGAGCCATACGGGTTCGAATCATATAAATGCCCAGCACATTTCTTTATGCTTGCTTCAATTTAATTTTGGCTAGTTGTTTTATTTTCAGTGGCTAGAATTTTACCCTGCGCCTAAATTCATCGACAAATATAGTTTTCTAGTATTATCCTGTAACCGATACAGTCTTAAACTGTTATGAAGAATGTTAAATGAAATCTCTTCCAGCAAAATAACGGCTTTAAGCTTCTTTTTGCTCAACAAAAGTTAACACAGACTTCCACTGTTTGAAAATACATTGTTCTCTATCTTTGATATGCAGCGTACATAAGATACACACTTAAACTCAACAAAGCACGACTCTGATACAGAGACCAACAAGTGATAACATCTAGTGTATCGACACAATTATATTTCAAATTCCATCACACGTCTGAAAAAGAAACAAAATCAATACTCTTCTCCCCTTTAACTAATCATTTCAATCGTTTTATAAAAGGCAACACCTGATAACGAAGTCAGCTGATGACATCCGACGCCGCAGTGACCAGCCAATCAGAGGAGTAAGAAGGTGGCGCTTGTCATATGCGGGCGTGTTCAGTTGCACAGGTAACATATATGTTTCAGGGAGACAAGTCGCGCAATAACTCACGTCGAATCAAATGCGGTGGGAACAAATTGTCATTCCGACAAGTATAAAAACAATGTGCATGTACTTGTATTGGTTGTGATGTGTGCGCTATTTTACCCATTTTGTCTGTATGAATGTAGTTTAGAATACGTTAATTTGGTTTATCGTCCCACCAACAGTATTTCAGTTATGGAGATGGTGTCTACTTGAAGCAGATATAGTGCTGTCTTCACTGTGTATGGCATGCCGTGAACACCTGACATGATACCACAGCCAGTCACATTATCCGGACACTTAGTCAACTAATTGTAGAACTTCCCTTATATTTGCTTGAGCGTTAGCAAGGGAGTTAGTTATACAACTACCATTTTAACGACTTTGGTATGTCGCGGCTCCGGATCGAACCCGAGGACTCCCTTACCTGGAGCCGACGCTCTACTAATTGCGCCACCATGTCTGGTCGTAGTTAAGAATAATGATTAATAACGAGTCAATGAAAAGTAACTTTTGAATTTTCTATGTTTGTATTGAAATATAGGAATTTACATTCCGTGATAAATTAATAATTTAGTGGTAAGGTAAATCATACTTGATATTATTCAGGAAACACATTTTGTTTTGATCCATCCTGTGTTTTCATGGTTAGAGCATTACGTTCGTGGAGTCTTGAGATATTTATTCTGGAAGGACAATTTTCTGGTCCAGAAAGGACTAAGTGTAATTTTCCAACTCAGGACATGGAACTTTTAAGAAATTTAATTAAGACTTTTGACACACAAAGGTCAAAGATGTCAATGCAATTTTAAAGGAACACAAAAGCATGCACCATACATGGCAAATATATTCCCTCAAAAGGACGTTTGCAATAAATAAATGTACTTTTATACGAGTACAACAACAACAACAACAACAAAAAAAAAAAACAACAACAAACAAACGGAAATTATGCGATGTTTTATTAAACCTCATCTTATTGGTCATATCACTTGTAATTATATATAAGTCGTCATTGTTTTTTACCATTAAATAACTAATAAAATGGAATGTATGCCTAATGTATACGAGATGTGCGACGCGTTTAATGAATAATATAATGATTACGATAATGATGGAATAGCTAGAGGATCAGAAATAAATAAACCACAGCTGCATGAGCCTAAACTACTTGTTTTTGCAGCTTGAAAATTTATTCAGACCCATGCCTTTATTTAGAAAATAAAATGTACTAAAAAGTTCCTAAGTTCCTAGTTCTTAAGGTATTTCGAACAATTTCCACCTCCGCCTCCGCCCTCAATGGCTATGGCAACTTCTCAGATCGGTGCAACGTACTATCTACAGGCACGTTTAAGAAAGTCTCAGAAAGAAAAAAATCAGAAACTTCCTAAGACAGAAAACAATTCCTGCTTCAATTGGCAATTATTCACGAAATGGATGTGAAGGGATCGTGGTACCATCTGCCAACATTCTGGATGATTCCCCAAATGTGCCCCAAATACATAGGTTATGTCATACAGAAAGCCATAACGTCATTAAATGCGCCAAATGTCTCGATATGTTCAAAACTCTTCTAGCAAAAGATGACGTTATCGGCTAGAAAGGACAAACAAGTTTTTTTTTGTTTGGTTTCAACGGAAGCAGCACAATGATTATGCAAGTTTCGATTTCCAGTTTGTTTTAGTACGGACCCCCGGTTGACTTTCTAGAATAAGTACTTGTCCTTTCTCATATTGTCATTAAATTGTCTCTTGTTGAACTTTATAACCAGTTCCATATGTTTAACCTTCGCATTTAGGTAAGTGTTGGGAAGAGGTGTCTAAGTTTTGTTGTATTGCATTTAGTCTTCATAAATAAAAGTGAATAGTTGCAGGCAAACAATTACTTTAAGGCAACACATTTCTTTTCTGAAGGGAGTTTTTTCCTGATGTTTCTACATGCTGTACACCCTTCTATATGTCGCAATAACATTGGCCAATGTGTATTTATTAATGTTGTGACAACAAAACCCAAAAGTATTCTGTCCTAAACATATAACATGCTAAATGCAATTGTAGTCTGATTTCATTGAACATATAACATGCTTAAATACAAAAATAGTCTGACTTCATTAAACATTTAACATGCTCAATGCAAAAGTAGTCTGATTTCATTAAATATATAACATGTCTAATGGAAAAGTAATCTGACTTCATTCCATATATAACATGCTCAATCCAAAAGTAGTCTGACCTCATTACATATATAACATGCTGAATGCAAAAGTAGTCTGACTTCATAACACACATAACATGCTCAATGCAAAAGTAGTATGACTTCATTAAATATATAACATGTCTAATGGAAAAGTAATCTGACCTCTTAAAATATATAACATGCTTAATCCAAAAGTAGTCTGACCTCATTACATATATAACATGCTGAATGCAAAAGTAGTCTGACTTCATTAAACATATATAATGCTCAATGCAAAAGTAGTATGACTTCATTAAATATATAACATGTCTAATGGAAAAGTAATCTGACTTCATTCCATATATAACATGCTTAATCAAAAAGTAGTCTTACTTCATAAAACATATAACATGCTTAATGCAAAAGTAGTCTGACTTCATTAAACATATAACATGCTTAATGCAAGAGTAGTCTTAATTCATTAAGTATATTCTTACAGAAGTTATTTTACATGCGTTTTTTATGCGTTAAGGTTTTCAGACTTGATAGAATAGTTTGCCATTTGGAAAGTTATTTTATACTGTTTTCTACAAATGATTGCAAAAATATTGCTGTGTTATAATGTTATACAGATAATTAACAAAACAAAAACTAAAAAAGAATAAGTGTCATTTTCTCCTGTTAAATAATGAAAAAGCATTCGCTGACCAATCGTTATATAAAGCTTAAAATAGAATGAAATTATACTTGGGTCATATCCGTGGGAAATTAACTACTATCAAACTTCGATATACTTATACTATATTGTGTTTCGGCGCATATATGTCATAGCATCTTATTAGTCATATAAGTGGCACATGCCACTAATGGATACACTGGCCACAAAGTGCAACACAACCACATAAAACAAGCATGTTTCAGGTTTAGAGGGCAGCGTTTAGAATACTAGAATAACTTACAAAAGGTCCCGGGTAGAAATCATACACAACAACAAAACAAATATCGACGACAACAACAGCAACAAAGAAATAACAACGCTCATAACACACATTACTTATTTATTTATTTTGGTATGGTTACACCTTTGTGGGTTTTTTTCTTCTTTTTTTTCATATACTGCTACAGAATTTTATCAATAAATCACATTTTGTTAATTTTTAAATCACAGAACATTCACAACATTTATTAATGTGGTCAAACAAAGTATCTATCGTAGTAATAATGGCTTTGAGCATAACTAAATTGGATAATTTAAGAAACGCACAGGTTGGAACTTGAAACCTACACAGGTATATTTAATTATATTTAATGTACGGAATACAGGGCGCCCGTGGCCGAGTGGTTAGAGTCGCTGACTCGTAACACCCCAGTCCCTTAACGCGTTGGTTCGAGTCCCGGTTGAGGAGGGAACTTTCATGTTGGGATGTTTTCCAGCTAACTTGTGGTGCTCCGGTGGTTCTACCCAGACGTAAGTCTGGGGTCTTCCTCCACCAATAATTAGCTGGACGTCGTCAATATGACCATAACAGTGGCGGTGCTATGTAACAAACAAACAAAAAAAAAAGACAAAAGAAAGAAATAAACAACAGATTTTTTAATTTGCTAATAACTGATTACTTCCCTACCAAACAAAACGTTTCAAATTGGGACCCCGTGCTGTTTAAAGTTTGAGAATGTCGTCTTAACACCAATCTATAATTGCAAGTTAACGCGACATTCCACAAATTACAAGAAACTATTACTGACAACACAGTTAATGCAATTTCGTTGGTTTGTTATATTTTGAAATGTACTGGCAATCAATAATTGCCACATAACATGTACATTAAACGTCGTAAATATATATATATATATATATATATATATATATATATATATATATATATATATATATATATATATATATATAATATATATATATATATATATATATATATATATATATATATATATATATATATATATATATATATATATATATATAGCATCAACCAAAATATGGTATATCGTATAATCGTATAGCCAATATATTGGAATCACATACCTAATCTTGGTTATAAGATAAAAATACAATCACAGCAAATCTAACAATTTTCTGACGTATCTCCTCTAATGTTATGTAGACACATATGTCAAGGAAAGATAAGAACAAAGGATCATTGATCCGCTGTGGCCTTGACCTTTGGGGCAGTGGCATGGGACTTTTGCAGAACATTCAAACTACTTTTAGTATGTTTTTAACTCCCATTACTAAAGAAAACGTTCAAACAATGTCGATCTTATTTGTATTAAAATAACCATTACGCAGTTTTATGCTTTTTGCGGTGAATATATGAAATAATATGAAGGCTGTTCTTTTTTTCTAAAGCAGATGCCTTAAGTTTTGGATAGGACACGTGTCAATAAGTTCACAAGTTCCAAACAGACTGTTTAATGTGCATTTTTTGCATACAAGTGATTTTAATAGATGCCACACAATATTTTGTATTTAATTCTCAGTAATGTACGCTGTAGACCCTTAAATGATATTTGCTAAAACAATCCCGTATTGATATATAGTGAAATATTTGCCAGGCAAACGTTTTAAAGTGTGGGCGGTAATAATAGTGTTCAAATACGGGTGAATCTAAAGACATGCAGCTCACCATAATGAATGTTTTCTATACTGTAAACTACATATCCATTACCTTAATTCTGCCTTCCATGACAAATGCCCGGTGAAAATTTGTTATAGCTATAGCGTTTATGAAAATATAAAAATAAATGTAATAATATATTTACACCTTACTGTATAAGTTCTAGCATAGAAATGTAGTTGTGGTATTCTAGACAATTTATGCTTATTTTGATAATTAGTAATTAAGCAGTGTATCTGAATATAATTCGAGTTGCCCTGGCAACGTATTAACTCCTTGTTGTATCTGTACAATACAAGTGTTTGAATACATTTTGGATTTAGGAATTATTTGCCGATTAGTAAGACTCTAATTAAAATTCTATTTTAACAACTATTTCAGTTACTTGTTATAAAGCATTTTCTAGAGTTCATGTTTTAATAACCATAATTGGTTTAAATACCATGCAACAGTGAGCTAGCTTTTGTAAGATATGTCAGGAGTTTGCACCATCCAAAAGGGTAGTTGCAGCTTACACAATATGCATGGTCGTGTTCAGGGCTAGCTTTTTAAAATATGCCACGAGCTTGCACTATTCGAAGTGGAAGGTGAAACTTACAAAATATGCATAGTCGCGTTTAGAAAGCTTTTATCTTTGGAAATATTTGGCATGTCTACACACACAACTACACCTCCCCGGCATGAGGTATGTTCAAACATTGCTGCCGATTTAGTGCTGAGGCCTATGTCTATATTTAGAGATATTTTTTTATATCTAGATATTCAAGAAGCTGATTATTTTTCAATAAAATATCCATTTCAACAATGTCGTAGTAAACGGGATTGAACACAATACATTATATTTACTGTATGGGATATCATTGACGATGGTGCAGGTTTACAACTTCTTAATTTCCTTAATTGCCTTTCTGTGTTGAGATGCATGTCATTCAACCACGATGACCTGAACAGAAAGAGCATGCCGCAGTGTATTAATTAAACTTAAGAAGTGTAATAGCAGGAATGGGGAAGAGGAGGGAGTGTCTTATAAACATGTTTAATAGAAGTTTTAGAATCCTTCCTCTTTCTGCTGCTAAAATGCAGTGCAAAACAGATGCAAGATAAACCTCATTATGGCAAGACGAGTTATGTGACAACAAGCCTTACAGGTCTCCACTTTCAGTATTAAGGACGACAGTAAAATTATTCAGGTGTTTACACATTCCACCACAAGCTTGTAGAAGGAAAAATGAATCGCACCTTATATCCCTGCTTAACCAGCCAGAGCACACCTGTATCCATTTTAATGCAAAACAACAGCTGTAGGCGAATTAATCCGATGGCATCCGACTGCGCCATGATCAGCCAATCAGAAGGTGTAAAAGGTGGAGCTTGCCATATGCGGGCGTATTCAGTTATACAGGTAATGTTTCTTGATTAAGGTCGTATAATATCTAACAGCACATCACTGAAATCGAAAAAATAAGTAATACATCTATTTTGGTCGTGTGACAATGTTAAAAGAAGATAATGTGCAGCTTATGTTGTGTTCTGTTTGTGGTTTTAGCTATTTGAAGAAATTATTTAAGGATAAAGGAGTTACAGAAAAGGAAAACAAATTTAAATTTTGATATGCCAATATATAAATGAAGTGGACGGGCGTTTGTGTAATTTAAATGATACCTTTCTTACTATATATACAGTAAAGCTAAATGGGCTGTTGCAAAAGTTGGTCTGAAATTTGGTATGACCTGAAAATATTATGAATAATGTTTAGAGTAGCCAGAATTTTAGGACATATACATTTGTATGATCTTGTTGTAGATTAAAAGGCGTTAAGTGGTATGAATAATGACTTAAGACATTTATATGTCCTAGTTGCAGAATAAAAGGCGTTTAAGTTGTAGGATTGGTGAGTAAAATATTTGTATGATCTGGTTGCAAAATCAAGGGCGTTTGGTGGTAGGATTCTCTATTCCTCTTTAAAGGAAAAACTGTATGACAGATGCTCGGGTATGTATGTGAATGATCGTAAATCGTCCACTCCCCATGCATATTTATTATTCTGCGCACTTATATATCAAAACGGGCATATAAATTGATGATGATGATGATGATGATGATGATGATGATGATGATGATGATGATGATGATGATGATGATGATGATGATAAATAACCTCTTCAGGATACGGCACTTAAATTCTACCAAACAAAAACACCATCGATTCCTGGAGCCTTTTCCGAGTTTTGCAACACCTACAAATTTTGGTATATCTTGCAATACTCATAGGACTTTGTCACATATTCTTACATGCTGAAGCAACAGTTAAGTTGCGAGAAGACGATCAACAACACCAAACCACAAAAAGTTCTCACAAATGGGCGTTAATGGACAGATTTGGAATGATTCCTCAAATGTACATTGAACTAACAATCCTGGCATACAGATTAGCCGTATTGTTATTAAATAGCTGTAGATAACCCAAGATGTTCGAAACTTTTCTTGCAAAATAAAGGCACTTATCTACATACAATCAACTGGAGGAACATCAAAAACCTTACTCTCGAACTGAGCAAGATTTACACATGACATTTTAAGTTCATGGCTTGTTTTATTACGGACCCCGGGTGGTTTCCATGTATAAGGATAGTTTTCCCTCTTCATGCTATTATATCTTTCCTCTGGAAAGATATAGCCAGTACCAATCGGAACAACATTCGCGCTATTTTGTTGTTGTTTGTTGTTGTTGTTGTGTGTGCGAGCGTGCGTGCGTGCGTGCGTGTGTGTGTTTGTTTGTGTTTGTCTCTTCATATGTGTTGAAACGAGGGATCCGAGTTTTTTTATGGCAGTAGTCTCAAGAAATACAGGTAAATGATTTGAACATAACGAAGCAGGCAACCATAAAAATGGATATTCTGTTGCATATGCGACAATAATAAGATTTTCTATATCTGAAATAATTGTTTAATTATCTGGTGAGATGTAAAAATATTAATGTATATAACCAAAAACGCAGGACGGTCAGATGAATTTAAAAATTCCCGAATTGTTTGCTTTTTGACAGAAAACATTATTTTTGCTTAATTCTCTATAATCTTGGTGTACACACCGGAACGTAATTGGTCGATGCAAGAAATTCCCTTTTGCGTTTAAGGTACAATTACGTTACGGTTACATCATTCGGGAAAAAGAATTCAATTATTCAAAAACATAGAAATTAAATCCGGAACTGTTGCGCTTATTCATCCGTAATTGACTAAAGAGGGAAATTAACCAATTTACAACATAAATGGCAACAGAAAATTACAATGAACTAAATCATAAACCACTCTCTGTTTGGTTTCTGGCATGCTATTATTTGTGACATTAGTAGACTAGACATCTCATATTATATTTCAAAATAAATTTTAAATAGTAAGTTTACCGTTTTACATCCGAATTCTTTTGTTGGCATTGAAATGATTTTGTGTTTCAAATTAGCACGTGACCATTAATAGTCATACTTGTAAAATCGAATAAGTTTATGATGTTCTATTCCTCGATAATGTCAAAAATGTACACATATATATTTTAAATACATGGTAAGATGGTGGAACTGGAAAATACGTATTTATCATTCAGTCTTTTAAAACAATAATTACGTAAAATACATTCACTGGAACTTGGAAAGTGTTCTTGTTTACCGGCAACTCAAGTGAATGCAATTAACTGACTTTAGTAAATAATCAAGTTTCTTTCGTTGTCAAATAATATGACATGTTGTAGGTGGACGAAAACAATATTTTTGTTATATTACAAAAGACAATTAAAATCTGCTGAGAAATGTCCAAAACGTCAATATTTAGTGACACGATGCATTGGCATTGTTCTTACTGCCTCATTGTTTTATGATGTATTGCCAAGTACATAGAATTAAACCTTTCTACCAACAGGGACATTAAGAATGCTATATACTGTATATATTTATGAATCATACGATGAATTTAACAAAATTCTAAACGTATATTGGTTTTATCAAGAACAAATAAAAGTCCTATGATGATTACCACACTCTTAGAAAAGTTTAACGACCAATTGACAAAGTCTCGCAAGCATGGTCATAGCCTGTATTCATTCAAAGCATGCACTTATATGTCTAGATAGACTATACGTGTTTCTTTCCGATGAATACGTGCAACATATATTAAAACAGTGCATATGTTAAATTCTAAGGTATGGCATATGAATTGTTTGTCAGATTAGTGATGTTCTGCAAACAACTAACATCATCAGCTGGCTGCCACCTGGCATCACTTGTTTCGATCCTATCAACCCAGAACAAACTCGAAGTGGTGACGCAGCAGTGCTGGCCAAACACTACCTGTTAGTGATATATGTATGTGTAAGACCTTTACGAGCTAAGATCTCTGTACACCAGTTGTTTAGCACCCAGTTTGTTTTTTTGTCCCAATGACGGTAACTATATGGGTTTTGCTCTGTTTGTATGTTATGTCCCACTTAGTGCTGTGTTTTATATTTGTCTGACATGTGCATACCTTGTCTAGTGCTTGTGCAAAGTTTAATGTA
Organism: Sinonovacula constricta; assembly: GCA_007844125.1. NCBI lineage: Eukaryota > Metazoa > Mollusca > Bivalvia > Cardiida > Solecurtidae > Sinonovacula > Sinonovacula constricta. Next base: position 36,814,632 of record CM017565.1, read on the forward strand.
TGTTGCAGTACTCAAAAGACCTTGAAACAATTAACCTTCAACACAGTTTTTGCCAACTTCTATGTGATATTTGACCTCTTTCCAAATAGCTTCAAACACAATACTAATACAGTATACATGTATATTACGTACACAATATATGGACATCAGACTCGTACGCTTGTATGTAAAAAACATGTTAATGTTTTATATCAGTACACTTAAATGAAATTAACATTAAGAAGAACAACTTATCATTTAACATTGCAAATTATTTTTGTTCTCCATAACAGATGTTTTCAGATTGGTTCAAATCACACACAAAATAAAATGGTTTCTGAAAAAAATAAAAAATAAATCCGAGGCAGTTTTGTTTCTGGTCGTGTTAAGAAGCAGAGATCAAAATTAAATTTAAAGTAGTGAAAATGGTTGTACGACAAGGAACCTACCTAGACGACTTAGTCGAGAGAAAACGTCACGTGGCAGAAGAAATCCGGCAACACATGAATATTTGTAAATCACCTTCATGGCAGCCCAAAATCAAATTATTCACCCGCAAGCACCAGTTCACCACATGGACGTCCTGCATTTGTCTTTGTATGTAACTTTTCCCCCGTTTTCTTTTGATATTTTTTTGTAGAAAAAAATTACTTATAAGCAAGTGAAACACTTGAAGTTTTATAGTTTTCTGTTTGTTGGAACAATTTCTTTTGATCGTACTTTATTTCAATAGTCATTTTTGCTTGTGTGTCTTAATGATGAACATTTCTCTTGTCATTCATCTCAAATACTCATCGTTCCAATTGAATGATACAAACGCAACAATGCATATGGTGAATTAAAAAAGATATGTCTACAGATTTTAGGGAGATAGTCGATTTTGTTTTGAAATGACGAACAGTCGAATCTCACAAGTCTTGAGTGGGTAGTCAGTAGTATACGATCAACATACTAATAAGCACTATGTGTTTTAATGGTGGTATCCAATAGGTGGAGTATCATTGATTTTTCTCTCATGCAACCAAATAATTTATTTTTACATGGCATAATCCTACGAAATGTTGTTAATTGGTGTCCCACAACCATGTGAAAAGTAAAGCATCACATCCCACTTGTAAATACAAAAACGTTTTTCCTATCCAAGTCACGCTGCACAGTTAGCTATTTTTAAACTAAGACAACCACGTGAACACATGCTCTTGAGATCACTTTACATGGTCATCGCGGTATTAAGCGTTGACGTTGGTATTTATTTTGAACTTAAATCCCTATCGTGATTATTTATATATTTAGATATAATGGATAATTAAAGCGATATATTTCACGATGTGTACTGTCTAACAACTGAGGTTATAAACAGCCTTTTTGCAGAAATTATGGAATAATTTACAAGAACAGTGCTTAGATGTTGTTATATGTATTAGATATAGGCAAACTGTCGGATTCCACCTTTGGGTATTGCATATATACATATTATATGATATATTCACATATTTTACAGGCAGTCTGAAATATAGTTAACCTAGCCTGCACGAACCTACACGAGCTGAGAGGAGTCTTTTCAGGAACTCCACTATTTGCTACACAGTCTGTATCAACTAGTTTTGGTAACATATGTATGCGAGGAAATAGTTCGTCGTTAGTATAAACTTTAAACAATTGAGGGCGGGTTAATGGCTGCTTTTAATGCTTAGCGGTCTGTGTGTTTGGTCCGTATTAAGAGGGCCATGGTTTACAGCGGTCCATTAATTAAGAGAGACACCTGTCGCTGCCACCGCAAATACCTATTATTACCTACACTTCTAATCACAATGTTCGAACACCGACAAATGGACTATCTAGAACGAACTGGTCGCGGTATGTATTATTAGAGTATCCATGTGTTTTAGTAATTAAACATTTCGAAATATATTGTGGATGAACCTATTTCAGTTAAGATCAAATAAATAACAAATTATTACAACCTTCATTATAATTTCCATTTCTTAATATTATTAATAATTAATACACAATAGCACTTTTGGCAAAATGTTGAATTCGATAACAAAGGCCCGGTAATAGGAGTACTTTCATACTAAAATGTAAATACATAACGAACTGTGTCGGTAGAACCAAAGACACAGGCATGACTAAAATGTAGGTCACTTACTTTCACAAACTGAAAATGAATTCATAAATCCAGCTTACAGCAATACACGGTTTTGTTGAAGAACAAAATCAAACAAAGGTAGCAAGCGGTGCCGGTATGGAAGGCCATCAACGTGAATTGAAGGGCCAGAAAGAACGGCAGCAGATGAAGTATTAAAACCAGTGTTGACACACAACTTCAAGTGGTTAAAGCACGAAGTTGATACGGGAACAAATTAAAACGACTTAAAACACTTGAAACTGACCATTGAAGCAAATATATGGCCACTACTTTGTCCATTGTTTGTCGATAATATGATTTCACGATATAAATAGGTGGACATTGATTGACACATCTTGGTAAATGACAAATATAACCACTAGCCTATAGTGTGTGCAGGGAAATTTAGCAATGCAATTAATCGTTTACGCCGGGGAATAGTGAGTACTTTTACTGAAATAAAGGCTTGGTGCCAAAAAAAAGCAATTGCTGTGGAAATAAAACAATATGTCAATAAATACTTTCTTGTGGTTGTTTTTTTTATCTCTTTTTTGAGGATGGCTAGAACTTATAGTTCCCGACATGGCTTACTTGTGTGAAATTTAACATTCTAATACGCTTAACACTCATTCAGTCAACAAGATAATGCTTTTTAATTTATAAACCAACGACTTATTTTAAAGTTTTTTCAATACCTCGACAAGGGATTGAAATGCAATAGTTGGGTAATGCTCTCTTTATATCATAGCTAGTTAATATATGATTATAGAATGTCAATGTATTAACTTTTTTTATAAATTTCATCCGCCATGGCATTGCGCCATGATTTAGCATTTACTTGGGTCGTCGAGAATTGTATATGGTTTTACATATGTCTACATTTAATGACCAGTAATAACGATTTTTATGCGCCCTAAAGTACATACTTGGATCAATACACACAAAGAAAGTGAACATATATACGAAGCAATATCGCTACGAATTAACATTGTAATGACCGAAAATTACCGACAAAGACAGTCATGCGAGAAATTTTCGTTTGGAGACTATTAAATGGTATATTATCGTGTGTTAAGGATGTTTCATGGATGGTTGATGGTTGATTTGGATAATGAATTATAATGAATTATTTATTTAAAACAGGACCTGTATATATACTAAACGTGTTGTTCTGTAAATTAATAATATAAATGTCGGTCCGGGGTATAAGATTGTCAAGGTTCATTTATGCAACTGCGTTGCGGAAACATTTTCTTTTGTTGAATGCGCTGTTTACAACATTTTATTTTTACAATATTTTCCGGCGACTTTGATGCTCGGTATCAACTTATTTCTTGTTGTTTAAATGTTTTAGGACCCCATGAGTCTACTAGCCTTGGGGGCCTGTGACTTAGTGTGTAAGTCTAGTGTGGATCAACTGGAATAAAACCAGAGGAAATCTAACAAATGCAAAAGTGCTTTACTGATCCTATACTGATGCGTAGGATCAAACGACTCTCTAACAGAATCGTGGACATCGTCCACATGGGCATGCTATGGCTGACATATTAGCTGACAGAATATTAATTAAACCATCATAAATTGGTTGAATGTCATATCATTGCAAATATTCGCTGCTTTTCATTCGAGTTCTCAAGTATGTACTAGTGCGGTATACACACACACACACACACACACACACACACACACACACACACACACACACACACACACACACACACACACACACACACACACACACACACACACACACACACACACACCTACACACACACACACCTACACACACACACACACACACACACACACACACACACACACACACACACACACACACACACACACACACACACACACACACACACACACACACACACACACACACATATGAAATATGTAGCAAATATTTCAAGATTTAAGGATTTATAGTCATGAACCCACCTTGATCCCGATCCAGCTAAATTTAAGTGACCCATACATATTTATAACTGTTCAGCACACTCGTATTGTTTCGTTATGCCTTTGTTATACGCCACAGCGACACAATTATAGTCAACGTAGCGACGTTGCATTATTTTTGTGGAGGAAGACTTTAGACATGTACACAAATGTCTTTGTAAAATCTCCAGTGCACTGTCACTCAGCTGGGGGGCGGGGGGGATTACATTTTACGTCTTCGCACCAACCAGGACTCAAACCCACGAGGTGAGATGTTGAGCAATGGGAAAGGAGTCATGGACGCCCCACGAAAGATATAATAAACCATAATTTTAAAGGTATTATTTGCTGCTGCATTTTCAAATACCCACTACTATGCTTATTCATAGTTAGGCGTTGGTCCATTATTTTTACTAAATCTTCATTGACTTATATAATGACTTATTCTACACTAACCCTCAACTTAATACATATGCAGCAGAGCATAATATTAGTTGCATACCGCTACAAATGAAACACAGTTAACATGAAATAGATCGATGATGATTGTGCTGCTGCTGCTGCTGCTGCTGATGATGATGATGATGAAAATGACGGAGAAGATTTTGCTGCTGCTGCTGCTGCTGCTGATGATGATGATGATTCACCCTTCTTTTACTGCTCACCCAAAACAACTCCATCAACACTATCAACATCAATAATGGCATAGCGACCATGATTATTATATTATTATACATATACTTATACTTTTTATTCACTGATTGAGAAACTTTTTATGTAAAAAAGAATGCGATATCTTCTGCATTGGTATCGATGTACAATACCTTTATAGAGACATGGAACGGAAAAGAAACCATCGAAGAACGTTAATAAAGGACACTTGTCAGGAGACAATTCATAAACAAGTTACGTCAAGAAAGATTCTAAACATCTCTCAAACAATTACATCTCCTACTCTTACTGCTAGATTTTTCTAGAACTATGCAACATACTACCTACTGGAAACGCCGCATTAAAGCCTTGAGAAAATCATAAACAACTTCATAAAATAGAGGACAATTTGCTGCTTTAATTGGCATGTACTTATGAAAGGACATCACGTGATTATGGTACCATCTGCCAGAATGCGGATTGATTCCCCAATTGCACCTTAAATATACGTTTATGTCATTAAATGCGCTAACTTTCCCCCCTGATGTTCGAAAAGTACTCCTGCAAAAGGTGACATATATCTTAATTGAATCGGTTGTAAGAGATATTAAAGGTGTTTTTTCCTTTCTGTTCAATGATACCTTCCCTGTTCAATGCGTTAGATTCCTGAGTGGTTTCATTGTTGACCTCGGGGTATCTTCCATTTATAATAACGTTTAATTTTGTCATTATATCACCTCTGCATAGTATTAACCAATTGCATTTGCATATAGAAAGGTGTTAGATTCAGGCATTCAGAATGTGATTGATGGCTGGAGAGATACTGGAAATACTTTGGGTTTAAGTAAAATCCTAACGACAATAGCAGACAACGTCTTCCTTTTTTTTTTTTTTAAGTGAACTTTAACATTAGTATGATTAAAGTGTAATCGCATATTATATATAGAGCTACATTAACTGCAAAACAGCACAGGATAACTTAACATGGTATCCCACGATGGACACGTTATCATGATATTGATATATATCGCCAGAGCAAGCTGTTTCAGGCAGAAATGGCCCTGGTGAAAAATCATCCGGTTATTACAATAAGATCGCTTGGATTGTAACTCTAACATTGCCCATCAAGTTGAGTGACCATTCATTCAACGCAAGCCAGCATCATATAGGTCTGCTGAAGAGGTATATAGTTCGTGGACGAAAGCTCCAGGTTAATTTTATATATTACATGTGATCTTTTATTGAAATGTTTAAAATAGCAACTAAATAGCAAGGCATGTACGGGGCGGTATACAGTTTACAGACCACCTTAACATATGCTTTGAGTCGAATACCGACTTCTTCTGGAAGTTGTCGCCCCTGGTACATTGTCCACAACATGTTCATTGGTCTATTCTAATGAGTTAGATTAGTTTTATTTTTAAATCACAACGAGGATAGGGTTTTACACTGGGAACAATAAACGATCCTGTAAACAGTCCTCAAAAACATACATTTAATTGTTTGTTTCCACAATTAAGTCACAGTGAAATACAGCGAATTGGTCGGCAAAATGGCCTATGTTGACCATTTGCATGCATGCATGTATATTTATATCTCAGTTTGTCTAAATCAGACACTTTAGTAAATGATTTTGTGGTAGGATGGCTAAATAACTAAAAACGGAACATGGGACGTGTTAAATGTTTGCATATGGTAAGTTTCAAGACTTCCAATACATGAACAACAATATCTTTTTTCAATTTCGTAACATACCATGTGAATAACAGCCACAGCACTTTCTCGTGTGAAAAAAAAAACAATATGTTTTTATTTGTGAAATATCGATATTGTTATAGCATTTATGACAATATTAAATTATTCATACACGTAACAATTGAAGCAGAGACTGTTGCTCTTTCCCATATCTTATAACCTTAAGAGGAAAATTACCCAATTTATGAAAATAAATGGCATAAGAAGATTATATTGTTCTGCATCGATAACAATAAATCTTATCATTTGTAGCATGCCATAACAAACGTGGACGGGAAAGACTAGACTTTTTACGCGTTCGATTATTTCTAAATTGTTCAATTACCAGTATATCTGTGAATATTGTTCAGCTACCAGTATATCTGTGAATATTGTTCAGCTACCAGTATATCTGAATATTGTTCAGATACCAGTATATCTGAATATTGTTCAGATACCAGTATATCTGAATATTGTTCAGCTACCAGTATATCTGAATATTGTTCAGCTATCAGTATATCTGAATATTGTTCAGCTACCAGTATATCTGGATTTTGTTCAGCTACCAGTATATCTGAATATTGTTCAGCTACCAGTATATCTGAATATTGTTCAGCTACCAGTATATCTGAATACTGTTCAGCTACCAGTATATCTGGATATTGATCAGCTACCAGTATATCTGAATATTGTTCAGCTATCAGTATATCTGAATATTGTTCAGCTACCAGTATATCTGAATATTGTTCACCAACCAGTATATCTGAATACTGTTCAGCTACCAGTATATCTGAATATTGTTCACCTACCAGTACATCTGAATATTGTTCACCTACCAGTAAATCTGAATACTGTTCAGCTACCAGTATATCTGAAAACTGTTCAGCTACCAGTATATCTGAATATTGTTCCGTTACCAGTATATCTGAATATTGTTCAGCTACCAGTATATCTGAATATTGTTCCGCTACCAGTATATCTGAATATTGTTCCGCTACCAGTACATCTGAATATTGTTCCGCTACCAGTATATCTGAATATTGTTCCGCTACCAGTATATCTGAATATTGTTCAGCTACAAGTATATCTGAATATTGTTCCGCTACCAGTACATCTGAATATTGTTCACCTACCAGTAAATCTGAATACTGTTCAGCTACCAGTATATCTGAAAACTGTTCAGCTACCAGTATATCTGAATACTGTTCAGCTACCAGTATATCTGAATATTGTTTAGCTATCAGTATATCTGAATATTGTTCAGCTACCAGTAAATCTGAATACTGTTCAGCTACCACTATATCTGAATATTGTTCAGCTACCAGTATATCTGAAAACTGTTCAGCTACCAGTATATCTGAATATTGTTCCGCTACCAGTATATCTGAATATTGTTCAGCTACCAGTATATCTGAATATTGTTCCGTTACCAGTACATCTGAATATTGTTCAGCTACCAGTAAATCTGAATACTGTTCACCTACCAGTAAATCTGAATACTGTTCAGCTACCAGTATATCTGAATATTGTTCACCAACCAGTATATCTGAATATTCTTCAGCTACCAGTATATCTGAATATTGTTCACCTACCAGTACATCTGAATATTGTTCATCTACCAGTATATCTGAATATTGTTCAGCTACCAGTATATCTGAAAACTGTTCAGCTACCAGTATATCTGAATATTGTTCCGCTACCAGTATATCTGAATATTGTTCAGCTACCAGTATATCTGAATATTGTTCCGCTACCAGTACATCTGAATATTGTTCAGCTACCAGTAAATCTAAATACTGTTCACCTACCAGTAAATCTGAATACTGTTCACCTACCAGTAAATCTGAATATTGTTCAGCTACCAGTATATCTGTGAATATTGTTCAGCTACCAGTATATCTGAATATTGTTCAGCTACCAGTATATCTGAATATTCTTCAGCTACCAGTATATCTGAATATTGTTCACCTACCAGTACATCTGAATATTGTTCACCTACCAGTATATCTGAATATTGTTCCGCTACCAGCACATCTGAAATTGTTCAGCTACCAGTAAATCTGAATATTGTTCACCTACCAGTATATCTGAATATTGTTCACTTCCAGATATCTGAATATTGTTCAGCTACCAGTATATCTGAATATTGTTCACCTACCAGTACATCTGAATATTATTCACCTACCAGTATATCTGAATATTGTTCAGCTACCAGTATATCTGAATATTGTTCAGCTACCAGTATATCTGAATATTGTTCACCTACCAGTACATCTGAATATTGTTCACCTACCAGTATATCTGAATATTGTTCCGCTACCAGCACATCTGAATATTGTTCAGCTACCAGTAAATCTGAATATTGTTTACCAACTAGTATATCTGAATATTGTTCACCAACCAGCACATCTGAATATTGTTCAGCTTTCAGTATATCTGAATATTGTTCAGCTTTCAGTATATCTGAATGTTGTTCAGCTATCAGTATATATCTGAATATTGTTCAGCTACCAGTATATCTGAATGTTGTTCAGCTATCAGTATATATGTGACTATTGTTCAGCTACCAGTATATCTGAATGTTGTTCAGCTATTAGTATATCTGAATATTATAAATCGGTCTGTCATAAACAAGGAAAATAAAACTTCAGTTATGTACTTGTTACCGTCTTAGCAGATTTCAGGTTCCTTATCGCATGTTTTAATATTTTTTCGCGAATGTGTAACCAGACTCTAATGTCATTCAACAGTAAAGTTGCTTTTGTTTAAATTAGACACGACTTTAAATATGATTAACAAAAGATAAAAGACTCTATCATAATGTAAAACAAGATAAAATAATCTTTCATCTATGTTGACTGTGCTTACATTTTGTACAATTTTGTGAAAGAAACATATTAAAAACCAGCACAGTACAAAAAAGGGAAATAAACATCGACCCATCAATAATTAAATATCTTAAAGGTAATTGTCCATGTTCTTCAGTGAATATGTAACTCTGCATCCCGGCCTTATATCAATATAATAACACAGACATTTTCATTATGCACACCATTGTGTCAACACAGGCATTTTCGTATGTGCATCAATGCGTTAACACATGCATGTCTTTAATGCACAATAGTGCGTCAACACAGGTATTTTCTTATGTACATCAATGCGTTAACACATGCATGTCTTCAATGCACAATAGTGCGTCAACACAGGCATTTTTGTATGTACATCAATGCGTTAACACATGCATGTCTTCAATGCACAATAGTGCGTCAACACAGGCATTTTCTTATGTACATCAATGCGTTAACACATGCATTTCCATTATGCACAACAGTGCGTCAACACAGGCATTTTCTTATGTACATCAATGCGTTAACACATGCATTTCCATTATGCACAACAGTGCGTCAACACAGGCATTTTCTTATGTACATCAATGCGTTAACACATGCATTTCCATTATGCACAATAGTGCGTCAACACAGGCATTTTCTTATGTACATCAATGCGTTAACACATGCATTTCCTTTATGCACAACAGTGCGTCAACACAGGCATTTGCTTATGTACATCAATGCGTTAACACATGCATTTCCACTATGCACAATAGTGCGTCAACACAGGCATTTGCTTATGTGCATCAATGCGTTAACACATGCATTTCCATTATGCACAATAGTGCGTCAACACAGGCATTTTCTTATGTACATCAATGCGTTAACACATGCATTTCCATTATGCACAATAGTGCGTCAACACAGGCATTTTCTTATGTACATCAATGCGTTAACACATGCATTTCCATTATGCACAATAGTGCGTCAACACAGGCATTTTCTTCTGTGCATCAATGCGTTAACACATGCATTTCCACTATGCACAATAGTGCGTCAACACAGGCATTTTCTTCTGTGTATAAATGCGTTTACACATGCATTTCCACTATGCACACCATTGCGTCAACACAGGCATTTTCTTATGTACATCAATGCTTTAACATCGCATTCATACCATTATACGTACATTATTTTCGAATGTGCATCAATGCGTTAACATATTCATGTCTTTAATGCACAATAGTGCGTCGACACAGGCAATTTCGTATGTGCATCAATGCGCTACCATCGCATTCATAGCATTATACGTACATAATGAATAGCTTCACAAATGACATGTCAGAGCTAGAAAACTATTCACATGAGTTTACACATCCTATTAACTATACTGATACTATAATTAGATACCATAAAATCTGCTAAAATAGTAGCAATATAATAAAATACATCAGGCTTTTTAATAGTTCCATTTATTTATTGTTGTTATGCTTCAAATATTCTTCAAAATTGTCGGAAAAAATAATAGAAATGTTTTAGGAGTTAATTATTATAATAACAATTATATTTTAAAATAATAAAACTGTTTTTGTCAGAAGATTCCACATTATATTAGCAAAAACTCATATTTACAAATAAGAAACCATCCACAGAAGTATAACATAATGTTTGGATTCAAAGCGAGTCAGGTTTCATTGAAAAAAAAATTCTTCATGGAACAGATAACACACTCCTCCATATCGACAATTCTACCTCAATGTTACATGTAATAAATGCATTCAAATAGATACATATCTTGCTGGCATAAGGATGCCTTCTTTCGGATGGTATATTTCACTATATTGGTCAAAGCTTCTAGAAGGCCCATTTAAGCATACGTTCATCATAATCACGATAAAATGATATTTTTTAAAGATTAGATTCTAGTCCGAAGCCAGCTACCTTTACTTGAGAAACTTTCCATCTTTGGGACATACTATATTTTTCTAATGGTACCCTTTCTGGTACTGAAAAAAGCTACCACAATGTCCCTTTCGACAACAAATCCATTTAAATAACAATAAAAATTCATTATTCAAACATAATGTATTGTCTGAACGGAGAAATATTTATTTATAAATGAAAAAAATGAATATTCCTGTAACGCACATCATTCCGACTACAAAATAATGATGGAAGGCACGATTTTAACTTTAAAATTGGTATCGAATCGGGAAAAAAATGTTGCTGGTGAAATATTAACTGGAAGGAACAGTTTGGATAGGTTGTTGTAACTTTCTGTATTTGAAAATTTGAAAAAATAAATCACAACACTACCCGGACTTCCCTTTTAAACGTTCCATGATCATGAATTCTATTTAAATAAGTCACATTTACCAGAAAAAAATACTGTCTTTCATAATATTACTGTTTTCCAGACAGAAAAAAGACTTCAGCAAATCCTCTAAAAATTCTGTAAAATCTTGTTAAAACGCAAGACTTAAACAACTAATATCGTCCGAAGCGCATCAGCTTTCTCGTGAAATTGTGCAATTTTGCTGGCAAACCAAAAACCAAGAAAGATGGCTCGAAACAGGCTGTTTTGGAGGGTTCTTTCTCTCCCATATTGGTAAATACTAGCCATATTTCAACTTGTTAGCTGCCTTTCCAACTGTTGGGCGGACCGTAGTTATTTAACAACTTGATTAATGACTCTTGTCGTGCCGCTCTAAATTATTAATGCAGCATTGATTCTCCCTTTTCCCCAGATTTAAGAAAACTATTATTTCTTAAATGTACTTGCCACGTTCGGTTCCTCGGTGTTAAATCTTTCTGTCCATCTCACTTTTCTCAGTTTTTCTCGAAAGACGATGCCACAATATGTTTGTTGCTTTGGGTTTTTAAGAAAATGGTGTATGTGTGTTTATTTCGAAAAGATGATATAATCTTACTCCTAATGTGTTTCTTTTGTGAGGGTATACATTCCGAATTTCACTTTTAGAGCTAAAACATTATTTTGTGGTTGTGGTTGTTTTTATTTTCATAAATAAAGGAATAATTTTCCTTAATATTGATCTGAAAATGAATATACGCTGCAAGAATGGCGATTATTATTTCTCTCGTTTTCGTTGTCGTGGTTACGCAAAAAACAGATGACAAGATAAGTAAATAAAAATGCACAAGTCGTTATATGAATTACAAACTATACATACATATATTTTAAAATTGAACAAAACACATTTGCCCTGGTCGTTTTGCATTTTATGTATTTCCCTCTCCAGGTCTAAGGAAAAAGATGTCATTTTCAATGCAAAAATATTTATTAAACTTTCGAACATAAACAATTAACTATGCGGATGTACGTAAGCAAGACATTAACTTTGAAGACAAAACAATATATTCAAACAGTATATTCAAAATCCATTAACGGAATTATCCATCGGGCATTGCTATTAAAACCGGGATAATTCGTTTGTGTTAAATACATAAGCAATAGAGGCTGTTTTATCATCTTGAAATAGTCCTGTTTAGGTTTCTTTATGTTTAGTCGGGTTAATAATCAGTTACCCCCACTGATATTTAGTAGAGCCATTGAGCTTAAAAAACCAAGATCTTTATTAACTTCCGATATTTAAAACCCCAACCACCAAGAACCATCAATACATCCACCGTCAAAGAGGGATGATTAACTAGTTTTCGCGACCCATCAGTAACAGATGAAATAAGGACTCAAGCCTCTGTTAATTATCTTTATTTCCTAAAACATATAATGTACCATGCCGTGCTAGCGAAGATTACGAGCATCTACTTACATTAAGTTTCCCAGAATGCATGAATTTCAAATACATCTATACCTACCTATCCGGCGTACCGTTAATTACTATCAATCAGCCGCCAGGGGGCGTGGCAAATCATTCGGAATATATCGCGTAAATAGTCGGAAACCTTGGCGTTTTCCGATGATTACACAAATTATGTGGTTATGCCATTTTTCATTCTGTTTAGACGAAGAAGATTGCACAAGAACTATTATAGGGGCCGTTAATCTTCGGCAGGGGCATTTATCATGCGAAAATAGGATAATCTGGGAGGCTTCCCCGCAAGCTGGAGTTGAATCATCCACTTCTCCGAAAACTACTTCGCGTCTTCTAATGGTCAACTTTCACGACGTGGGGTTCTCACGAGCTGCAAGCATCAGGCACCTTGTTCTTGATGGTTATTGCTTTTAGCGTACGTCCTGGTGCTGATTCCCCCCATCTGGTTATTGATGGCGCTCCGTCTATCGACTGGAAGAAGACTGTTGGTTGATATACCTTCACCAGTCTGCCCTGTTGGTGCTATAGGAAGACTGCCTGCCGCAATAATGCCTTGAGACTGCTTCGATCATAAGACGAGACTTAAGTCTTAACAAAGATACTTATCTAACTATCCTGTTTACGCAGTAACCAAAGCACCTGTCTAAATAATGCAAAAAAGTTGCTTCGTTCCAAGGATTGGACCAACTCTAAACAAAGGTACTTATGTAACTAGCCCGTTGACACATTAATCAAAGCGTTTGTCGCAATAAAGAAAGAAGGTTGCTTCGTTCCTAGTATGAGACCAACTCTAAACCAAGGTACTTATGTAACTAGCCCGCTGACACAGTGGCCAAAGCGTATGTCGCAATAATGCAAGAAGGTTGCTTCGATCCTAGTATGAGACCGACTCTTAACAAAGGTACTTATGTAACTAGCCCGCTGACACAGTGGCCAAAGCGTATGTCGCAATAATGCAAGAAGGTTGCTTCGATCCTAGTATGAGACCAACTCTTAACAAAGGTACTTTTGTTACTAGCCCCTTGACACAGTAGCTAAAGCGTATGTCGCAATAATGCAAGAAGGCTGCTTCGATCCTAGTATGAGACCGACTCTTAACAAAGGTACTTATGTAACTAGCCCCTTGACACAGTAGCCAAAGCGTATGTCGCAATAATGCAAGAAGGCTGCTTCGATCCTAGTATGAGACCAACTCTTAACAAAGGTACTTATGTAACAAGCCCTTTGACTCAGTAGCCAAAGCGTATGTCGCAATGATGCAAGAAGGCTGCTTCGATGCTAGTATAAGACCAACTCTTAACAAAGGTACTTATGTAACAAGCCCCTTGACACAGTAGCCAAAGCGTATGTCGCAATAATGCAAGAAGGCTGCTTCGATCCTAGTATGAGACCGACTCTTAACAAAGGTACTTATGTAACAAGCCCCTTGACACAGTAGCCAAAGCGTATGTCGCAATAATGCAAGAAGGCTGCTTCGATCCTAGTATGAGACCGACTCTTAACAAAGGTACTTATGTAACTAGCCCCTTGACACAGTAGCCAAAGCGTATGTCGCAATAATGCAAGAAGGCTGCTTCGATCCTAGTATGAGACCAACTCTTAACAAAGGTACTTATGTAACAAGCCCTTTGACTCAGTAGCCAAAGCGTATGTCGCAATGATGCAAGAAGGCTGCTTCGATGCTAGTATAAGACCAACTCTTAACAAAGGTACTTATGTAACTAGCCCCTTGACACAGTAGCCAAAGCGTATGTAGCAATGATGCAAGAAGGCTGCTTCGATCCTAGTATAAGACCAACTCTTAACAAAGGTACTTATGTAACTAGCTCCTTGACACAGTAGCCAAAGCGTATGTCGCAATGATGCAAGAAGGCTGCTTCGATCCTAGTATGAGATCAACTCTTAACAAAGGGAGATAGAACCACCGGCGCACCGGTGATAAGCTGGAAGGAAGCAATATCACTGAAAATTTCTAAACCCCGCCGATATGAATATATCGCCAAGACATAAAGTACCAACTTCTCGTCATTGAATCTTGTATAGCTATGCTGTCGGCACAGTAGGCAAAGCGCTGGCTCTAATATACAAAAGGCGTCTGGTTCAATATGGAGCCTATACAGAAAGGTATCACTGTATTGACAATTGTTCATTTGTAGCTCATGTATGCAAAACGTATCTTAGTCTTTCCACAGTGAAGGCAGCATTATGTAAGCTTTAAGTGTACACCATATTGTTCATAACAATAAGTTGCAAAACGAAAAGACATCAAATATACACTTATATAATTAAATGTCATGTGTTTATATTTTAAGTCCACGATTTCACTCTCAAAGTGAAGGTTAAGAAATGCGAACTTTTACGTTTTCTTTGCTTGTCTAAGACATGCGATGTCCGATGTGTTTTGTGTTTTCTTGCTTTATTAGACCTTTCCATGTGCAGTGTTAATATATGTGCAAAATGGGATGTGCCTGTAATAAGGCATCGATGCAGGTAAAAGACAAACATGTGTTAACGCGTAAAAGGCATGCTTATGCTGATGCATCCATGTGCATAAGAAAATGCATGCGTTGATGCATTGATGTGCATAGGGGGCATGTCTGTATTAACACACTGCTTTACCTAACAGAGATGTATATGTTATTGCACTACTGTACTAGAATACGCCTGCTTAAACGCTTTAATGTCCAAAACAGTACATGCTGGATGAATAGGAAGGACGTGCATCTGATAAACTAGCCATGCAACTAAATTGCATTTCTATGTTCAAGTATTCATGTACATGAAGGACATGTATGTGTCAACTAAAACACTGCTGTACACAGATTACATGTCTATTTTAACGCATTGATGTACATAAAGGTCGTGTCTGTGTTAACGCATTGATGTACATAAAGATCGTGTCTGTGTTAACCCATTGATGTACATGAAGGTCATGATTGTGTTAACACATTGATGTACATGAAGGTCATGATTGTGTTAACACATTGATGTACATGAAGGTCATGATTGTGTTAACCCATTGATGTACAATAAGGTCATGATTGTGTTAACACATTGATGTACAATAAGGTCATGATTGTGTTAACCCATTGATGTACATTAAGATCAGGCCTGTGTTAACGCATTGATGTGCATGAAGGTCATGATTGTGTTAACACATTGATGTACATGAAGGTCATGATTGTGTTAACCCATTGATGTACATGAAGGTCATGATTGTGTTAACCCATTGATGTACATGAAGGTCATGATTGTGTTAACACATTGATGTACATGAAGGTCATGATTGCGTTAACCCATTGATGTACATGAAGGTCATGATTGTGTTAACACATTGATGTACATGAAGGTCATGATTGTGTTAACACATTGATGTACATGAAGGTCATGATTGTGTTAACCCATTGATGTACGTAAAGATCAGGCCTGCGTTAACGCATTGATGTACATGAAGGTCATGATTGTGTTAACCCATTGATGTACATTAAGATTAGGCCTGTGTTAACGCATTGGTGTACATAAAGGCCATGCCTGTGTAGACGCAATGGTGTGCATAACATTAAGGATCGCAGCGTTCGCCTTTTATTCTGTTCATATAGCCTATATGTTAAAGCGATAAATACTCGACTACAAAATTTCAACAATTTCCCAGGGTTTTCGGCAGTGTAAAATATAACTCTTCGCATCAACTTTCCTCTAAACATTAATAAATTAAGGTGTGACTTTTCTATCGGGCAAGAGGAAGACATTGGTTGCACCGAATCTTTCCCCCATTAAGTTAGATAAATGCATCAAAATGTTATGAGATCATTATGACGCGGTCACTTTTCTTTTTCCCGGAGAAAAACAACACGCATTAATTGATACATGGAGAGTAGTTATAATCTTCAAACGTCATGTTGCTTTCGATCATATAACTAAGCTGCTAAAATGGAGTTTGAAATGTAAGTTATATGTTTGGTCTGTTTACATTTGATAGCAATATTCTTTGTTTATTATTATTTGTGTATGTGTGTGTGTCGGTGTGTTCGCATGCATGCGTGCGTGTGTGCGTGCGTACGTGCATGTTGTTTTTGTGTGTGTGTGTGGTGCGGGGGGGGGGGGGGGTTCTCAATTGATT
The DNA here is from genome assembly GCA_007844125.1 of Sinonovacula constricta. Lineage (NCBI taxonomy): Eukaryota > Metazoa > Mollusca > Bivalvia > Cardiida > Solecurtidae > Sinonovacula > Sinonovacula constricta. The sequence goes on from CM017565.1 coordinate 36,831,807, forward strand.
TCAAAACCTGTGGTTACTGGCTGAAGTCCCATGGATTACGTTATTTTGTTGTGAGTATGTTTACAGTAAACCAACCTTTAAACAGGTTTATTTCCGACAACACTACAGCCTTTAATAAACAAAATAAAACAAGGTATATATTTGCAAATGTTCAGTGAGCAGAGTACCTTTTTACTCTGTTTGCTCTACAGCCCTGGACATATCCATGTAGAGATGCCGTATTAATATTTGATCGTTTTGCCCACACTGTTCCATTGCGATGAAGCTCTGACGCTCTGATGCCTCTTTGAATTGTCATAATTTTTCATTACAAGACTCGAAAAAAGATAATAAGAATGGCTATCCTTGAAAGTGATTGTTGCTCCCTGCAGTTAAGCGGCGATAAAAGAACAGTTAAGTTTTATATAACCATAATTATAAAACACAATGCAATCTAAAAAGGAACAAATGTGTGATTTATTATTCGATTGTTCATAGCAATGTATTTTTTAATATATATATACTTAACTGTACCATATTCAGTGCAGTCAACAAGCCTTAAATATAGTCTTTTTCCTAAAACTGCAGCATCCATTATCTGACAGGACATGTTTGTAAATGTATGTTAACAGCGTACTGTTTTGTTCTTTTCGTACGCCTTCATTATAAAGCGATAAATAAACGACTCCAAAATGCTCAACAATTTCCCAGTTCTTTAGACAGCGTAAAATATAACTCTTTCTATCGGGTTTTCTCATTAATTAATCAAAGTGCAACTTTTCTTATGGGCAAAGAAAGCGTGCTGTTTGCATCGAATTTTGTCCCAATTATGTAAGATAAATGCTTCAAAGCGTGGAGCAAGCATGTTATCCATACTTTTTTTTCTTGGCGGGATCATTTTTTAATTCGTCTCTTTTGTAATTTAAATTTACGACATAACTGTCAGCTACAACCCTGGACATATCCATGTAGAGATGCCGTATTAATATTTGATCGTTTTGCCCATACTGTTCCAGTGCGATAAAGCTCCGACGCTCTGATGCCTCTTTCAATTGTCATAAGTTTTCATTACGATATTCAAGGAAAGATAATAAGAATGACTATCCTTTGGAAGTGATTGTTGCTCCCTGCAGTTAAGCGGCTGTAAAAGGACAACCAAGTTATGTATTACCATAATTAAGAAACTAAATAAAATCTTAAGAGAAAAAGAAAAGATTATGATTTTTTAACTTTTATGACAATCAAATTCTTGAATATTTTTTTGAATTTCATAGACTGAAGCTAATGTCATCATATTAGACTAAAAGTCGATGATCGACTATAATGATTGAATACAATACACAAAAATTCAACAAAGTGATTATTTTTTGTAATTATGATAAACTTTCTGATTTCCCATATATATATATATATATATATATATATATATATATATATATATATATATATATATGGAGTGAATTCAATATTGGTTTTAATAGGGTTTCTTCCCACACCACTGTTAGCAAGACGTCGCTTTCATCTCTGCCATATATTAAAAGACGAGTACTTAAACGCAAAAAAGACATAGTTTGCACCGAATTATTCCCAGCCGGGTAAGATAATATGTCATATTTACAACTGTGGTTCGCAGCGTATCCTTTCGTTCTGTTCATAAAGCCTCCATTTTTAAGCGATAAATACCATCTTGCATAATCTCAACAATTTCCCGGTGTTTTTGCCAATGTAAAATATAACTTTTCATATCAACTTTCCTTCTAACATTATTCAAGTGTGCCTATTCTATCGGGCAAGAAGAAGACATTAGTTGCACTGAATCCTTCCCCATTAAGTTAGATAAATGCATCAAAACGTGATGAGATCATTATGACGCGGTCACTTTTCTTTTTCCCGGTGAAAAAAGCACGCATTAATTGAAGATAAATGGATAGTAGTTTAAATTTTCAAAAGTCATGTTGCTTTCGATTATATAGCCGAGCTGTTGAAAAGTTTTTTTTAAATGTTAGTGATATGTTGGTTTGTTTACTTTTAATAGCAATGTTTGTTGTTGTTGTTGTTTCTGTTTATTTCAAATTTTTTTCTCTCTTTTTTTTGCAATTCATCTTTACGGCCACCATTTTGTATTCTTGTCTTTTCTAATTAAAATTTACGACATAAATATCAGCATCTGCTCCCAGGCAATCTAAGTAGAGATTCCGTATATATTTTTAATCGAGGTTTGTCCCCATTGAGTAAAATAAATACCATAATATATGAAGCAAGCATAATATCCAAACATTTTTCATAGCATGATCATTTGTTTATTCGTCTCTTTTGTAATTAAAATTTACGACATAAATCCCTGCCATAGCCCTGGACATATCCATGTAGAGATGCCGTATTAATATTTGATCGTTTTGACCACATCGTTTCAATGCGATGATTCTCCGACGCTCTGATGTCTCTGTAAGTCGTCATAAGTTTTTATAACGAGACACGAAGAAAAATATTAAGGATGGCATCCTTGGAAGTGATTGTTGCAATCTGCAGTTAAGCGGCGGTAAAAGAACAACTGGTGTGTGAATGACAATAATTAAGAAATAAAATATAATCTAAAAAGAAAAAGAAAGGTAAAATAGTCAATCATTCGAATTTTCCTTAAACCAAACATAGTTTTTTGAATTTGCAAGTCTGAGACTAATGTCATGTAAGTTGGCGTTTGAAAGGATGATCGACAATAATAATTGAATAAAATACACTCAATTGAATCAATTCAGGGGACTTTTTCTCATCCTTTTAAACCTTGTGATTTCCTAAATATACTTAACGAAAAGAAATCAAAATTGGTTAAAATATTACTTCTTCCAACACAAGTGTTAGTAAGATCTAGCTTAAATGCAAAGAGAAGACGTTGTTTCAATCGAAACTATTCTTATGAAATAAACTAAAAGGTTTTTCACACGCAATGGTTTCGTTACGACCCGGCCATTTTTTTCTATGTAAAACAGATCGCATTCATTGAAAAAATGACAATAGGAAGATTCTTCTTATCTCGAAATACCTTTAATTATTTAAATGAGCCGATAAAGTGGTGTTAAACGATGAATATGATCGTTTATTTGTTTTTGTTTTGATAGCAACGTTTTGTGTGGTGTTGACTTTTTAATATCCTCAATTGATCCCTGTACTTGTGACCGCTGTACTTGAAGACACGCTTTTTTTGTTGCTGATTTGTAATATGGCGAACTTTTCTTTTTATTTCTGATAGACTCTTGTCTTGACTCCGATATTTATGACATCATTGTACTTTACCCAGTGTAGTAAATAAATCTTAAAAGACTTAACGCCCGCTAAAACTTCAGCATTTATTAGGGTATTTTCCCTTGGCCATATTTCCAAAGGTCAGTTTACATAGTACCTTTTTCTTTTGTTCGCATAAATAAATTACTTTAAAATGCTCAACAAGTTTTCAGTTGGTTAGCAAACTAGAACTCTTCTTATCGGCATTCTCTTTAATAAATTAAAGCTGTTTTTTTCTTACGGGCGAAGAAAGGGTGTTGTTTGCAGCGAATGTCCACCTATTAAGTAATATATATGCTTTTAAACGTGGAGCAAGCATATTGTACCACCTTTTTATAGCTTGATCATTACGGCCACCATTTTCTAATTCGTCTCTTTTGTATTTTTTTTACTTTATAGCTCTCAGCTACAGCCCTGGACATATCCATGTAGTAGAGATGCCGCATTAATATTTGATCGTTTTGCCCACGCTGTTCCAGTGGGATGACATTCTGACGCGCTGATGCTGATATGTTTTTATTATGAGACACCAGAACAGAATGGCAATCCTTTGGAAGAGATTGTTGCACCCTGTAGATAAGCTGCGGAAAAAGAACAACTGATTATGTATAACCAAAATTAAGAAATACAATACAATCTAAAATAAAAAGAGAGAAAAGTATGTGATTAATGATTCAAGCTTTCGTGGCAATCAAATATATTTTTGAATTTGGACTTAAGACGACACACTGTTCCACGCCCTTAGTAACTGGTGACAAGCTATATTATAATGCAAATTATAATTTATTTTCTACAAATATCACCATTCCACATATTCCACATCGACAACCCTATACGAACATAGCAAGTTATGTTGTACTCATAAATACGATGTATAAGCTGCAATGATTATAGGACTTCATCATATTTCCTTATTCTATGCCTGATGTTGAAATAAGCCTCGTTCCGGGCGAGTATACACTAATGTTCCTATGCTGAAATAAGCCTCGTTCCGGGCGTGTATACTCTAATGTTCTAATGCTCAAATAAGCCTCGTTCCGGGCGAGTATACTCTAATGTTCTTATGCTGAAATAAGCCTCGTTCCGGGCGAGTATACTCCAATGTTCTGATGTTCAAATAATCCTCGTTCCTGGCGAGTATACTCTAATGTCCTGATGCTCAAATAAACCTCGTTCCGGGCGAGTATACTCTAATGTTATTATGCTGAAATAAGCCTCGTTCCGGGCGAGTATACTCTAATGTTCTTATGCTGAAATAAGCCTCGTTCCGGGTGAGTATACTTTAATATTCTAATGCTGAAATAAGCCTCATTCCGGGCGAGTATACTCTAATGTTCTGATGTTCAAATAAGCCTCGTTCCGGGCGAGTATACTCTAATGTTCTTATGCTGAAATAAGCCTCGTTCAGGGCGAGTATACTCTAATGTTCTTTTGCTGAAATTAGCCTCGTTCCGGGCGAGTATACTCTAATGTTCTGATGCTCAAATAAGCCTCGTTCCGGGCGAGTATACTCTAATGTTCTGATGCTCAAATAAGCCTCGTTCCGGGCGAGTATACTCTAATGTTCTTATGCTGAAATAGGCCTCGTTCCGGGCGAGTTTACTCTAATGTTCTGATGCTCAAATAAGCCCCGTTCCGGGCGTGTATACCCTGATGCTAAAATAAGCCTCGTTCCGGGCGAGTATACCGTGATGCTCAAATAAGCGTCGTTCCGGGCGAGTATACTCTAATGTTCTTATGCTGAAATAAGCTTCGTTCCGGGCGAGTATACCCTGATGCTCAAATAAGCGTCGTTCCGGGAGAGTATACCCTAATGTTCTAATAAGCCTCGTTCCAATCGAGAATGTTCCGATGTTCCCTTTGTATGGTAATTATTTTTCATTAGCAGAGAAGAAAACCGATGATAAGTATGGTTATTGTTCAGACAGTAATTGTTGCACCTGGCAGACGAACGGCGAAAGTTCAACTTGCGTTATAGATGTATAACCATAATTACAAAACCTTTCCAAAAAAGAGGAAAGGTATATGTGTGAATATAAGCTAGGAATGGTGAAAATTAGAGTGGCATTGCTAGATTTGGGCTGATATTATGAAATGTTGAATTTGAGTTAAGACGCATTGGGCAGGTCGGGTAATTGTTACTCATTTCGCGTGTTGTATGTTTTCACTTAGTACGACATTAGTTTCTAAATACGACTAATATTCTCAAAATAGAACGTCTTAGATAAGGTCAAAAGAATCATGCTATATTTGCCATGGTGACTTATCGCCGTAATCATCTCATACAACTATATTTCACAAGATACATTCTCACCACCAAAATATCCAAAATGTTTTCTAATTTTTATGCAAAAGTGATATATAGCTTTTCCTATTCTTGAACTTCCTCAATATTGAATTAAGGGCCTAATTTTGTAGTGGGCCACGAAAATAGCGTTGCTCGCACCGTATTTGCTTGCATTAAGTAAGATAAATGCTTCAACACGTGGTGCAAGCATGCTATTTAAACATATTTTCATAGCAGGATCATAATGACTGTAATTTTTTGAATTCATCATTATGTAATAAGAATGTACGACGAGATTACCCCCATATTTAGCCCTTGACATATCTATGTAGGAAAGGCGCTATCGGTATTTGAAACTTTGTCCTTGCTGTTCGATTCAGTTTTGTTTGAATGCGATAATGCTATACTGCCGTGACATTAATTACATTAAGAGAAAAGAGAGAAGAAAATGACCATAGTAGATTTAAGCGCATGCATTTTTTTACGTAAGGGGTATCCAAGCGGTCAATGTATATAGAAAAGAAGGTAATATACACCTCTCAAATAAAGAAAAAAAGTAGATAAAATTATAGAAAAATAATATACATTTGATAACATAAATTTCATAGATGCTCAATCGATCTTATCAAATCGTTTCAATATTCTCGAGCATCTGAAACAGACATATACACTTTGGGGATAACATGGATTCATTTTTAACTTAATTTAGTATTTATGAAAAAGAACCTTTGATAAATTTTCTTCCTTTTTGAACAAGCATGATTGGTGCTTGATCAAAAGACATTTATTAAGGTCGTCGTATTAATTGACTAGCAAAGGGGAAGATTCTTTAAAACCAGCTTATGCGTTAAATATGAAGTATTCTGTGCTGGAGCCCCCAGTTCGCTATTAATTCGGAAACTGATTGATTACCATTCATAGATTTCCTCTGAGTCTTCTGTCTAAACCCTCATTGTTCAATCGTCTTATGAACGGAATTTAATTATTGTAAATATAACACGAGTACCCGAAATATGTTTATTGCAAAGTTTTTGTCAAAAAACAAAAACAAACAACAAACAATTGATATCGGGTGAAATGAATCGCCACAGATTTGCAATTAAAATGGGATTGCATTGCACAAAATCCATTGCATATTTCCAATTATTACGCCCATATTAAAATAAAAATACTCGATATCAAAATGCCCAACAATGTCGCATATAAATTACATAAACGCATGTCTGCCGGGTACTATATAATGTTTGCTGTTACCCTTCCCTTTCATTATTATTTACCTAAAGCACCAACTGTCTCATGGACGAATGAAATAGCATTGATCGCACTGATTAACTAAGGTAAATACTTCACCACATGGAATAAAAATGCCATTCAAACATAATGTTAATGCGCCGACAATTAGTATTCATCATTTTTAATTAGAATATATCTCAGCTACATTACCGGACATAGGATAAATTGTCGGTGTTTTCGACGCTGGAATACTATGAAATGTTTACAATAAAAAAATGAGTTCTAAAGCTTTATCATGGGTAAGAAGACAAAACTTTGCAAATTCAAGTTTTTAAAATGTTATCTTCACAAATTGCATCAAATGCTTGCATTATTAAAATATTGTAAAAAAATCTGTTTTCTTTTATTATACTATTTCAGCAATTTATACTTACGTTGCTTTTAACAAGTTGAATTTCTTTGGATCCTTAGTGTTTATTATTGTATATATTTAACACTTGATTTGTTTCATATAATAAACAAAACAATAAACTAATGTCAATATTTAAACAGAGTAGAAATAATTCTACACTGTCTACTATTTATATACGCCTACATTTCAGGCGGTTAACACTCAACACTTAAATGATCAAAATATCTCAGGGAATTTAGCGACATAATATATGACTCTTCATATCCTTCTTCTCTCTTTTATTAATAAATTAAATCGCTTATTTTCTTACGGGGCAAAAAGACATTAGATTCACAGCACTCGCCCGCAGAACTTTAGATGAATGTTTCAACACGTGGAGAAAATACGCGATCCAAGCATCATTTAGAAATTTGCTTCTTCTTCAATCATTAAGTAATAAGATGCCTTTTAACACAGTTATATTTAGTGAAATAAAGCCATGTTATATCAAAACAAAAAAGTTGCAAGGGTGTGTTTAGTTTACATCGTTTCTTGCATTTCATGCATTTGTGCATTTAAGTACGGAAATGAACATCTGATTTTGCCGTATAATACAGATTTTTTCCCCAGTCATCTTCAGTTCACAAGTCTTTGACTGTCAAATACGTACTTTATTTTATTTTATTTCTTATGTTGTTTTTTTTTTTTTCAGATTAAAAATGAGTTGTTTTTGTAATTTTAATTTTGTATCATATGTATCATATGAATCATTAATTTACAGAATCAATATTATTTAAGATTTACTCCTACTAGGATTGAATTAAGTTTTCCTCAGGCTTGAAGGTGTTAGTGTATAAGGTGTATTGGTTTTATATTGTATAGCTAAATCACATGTTGGGTTACATTTGTTAACCATACTGATATACACTATTTAGTTAATAGTATTAACAGAAATTCTTCCTTTGCTGATCCACTTTACGTAATAAATACAAATATATTTTCCTTTATTTTACATTTGTTAACCATAATGATATACACTATTTAGTTAATAGTATTAACAGAAATTCTTCCTTTGCTGATCCACTTTACGTAATAAATACAAATATATTTTCTTCTTTTTGCCATTTTTAGGGGTTAATGCATATGTATATATATATTTATATATACATTCGTTAAAAATGGGAAACTTTAATATTTTTATTCTGTAATATACCAATGCCTGTAACACAACTCACTCAAGGCCGTGATGGGGTCTTGTCAACTTTTTTATTCATGACTGCAATTTAACATCGTACTATTTGCCACAAATTATCAATTTTTATATGCCAGTTTCTGAAAAACATATACTTTACCAATTGCCGTCTGAAGTTAGACGTCGTCTTAACCATATGAGTTTTAAAGCTTTTATAAACAATTTGAGATTTACCATTTTAGTCAAACTTCGGCATATTCTTTATCAAAAACGCTATTTTTACCTTGCTTATAGCGTTGCATACAAATTCTAGAAGTTTAATATTGAGGCGAATATTATACTGACATGTTGGGTTTGGTTAAGACATGAACATATATTTAAAAAGAAATTATTAATGTCTTTACATTAGATATTCTTCGTTTCCAGTGCAACAAAATTGTGGCCATTTATTCTAGTTTTCTATTATAGATCAAATAAGCAAATCATTTTCTTTTCAATATTTATATGAAAATGTATTTCTAACATTACAAAGTGTTGTTGATTCCAGTTTAGGTTCCACTTTGGCAGTATTAACTGCCGGAGCAATATTTCCTTTTGCCTATCCAGACTATATTGTCTTTATCGTAATTCACCTTTAGACCAGAGGAATATGAAAACTTATTCAATGCACACAGTGCTGTAACAAGTGGCTCATCTAGAATGATTGTTGTATCATCAAAGAACTATCTTATGTTCATAACCATTTATTTTCCTTTTTCTTTATTTTTTTTTTCCTCGTGCTTGATTATAAAACTTCAGCCATTTCTATAAAAACACAGCAAGCAAAAGGGCCTCCTTGTATACGGCATCTCTGAACTGGACTACAATATGAATGAAACCATCATTGTGTAAACCATGCGTCTTTATATAAAATATTTAAATCATTTTTATCTAGTCCAAACTTAAAAGTGTCAAATGTTTTGTAAATAAAGTTCCACTAAAGCCGATCAAAAGCCTTTGCAAAATCTATCATGAGGTTAACCTAACAATATATTTTTCTTCAGTATATTGTAAAATATTACACACTAATCTAACGTTTTCACCAATGAATCTGTCTTTTGAACGACCTGTTGATCCTTACTTATCAGTTAATCTAGATATTAATCTAGATATAATTTTATCATATTTGCTTTGCCTTCAGATCTTATTGTATATCAGGGTTTAAAGCAGTTAACAAGATTTTGAGCTGGTTACGGGGTTAATTTCATTTTCGTTTACAGAATATAATTATTGAGTCGGGGTAAGAAATTCCTCAGATTGGAAACTTTCATTAAAGATCAAATCAGAAAAAATGCCAGCTTTATTCCTTAAACATCTGCAGTTACTCCTGAGGTACCAGGACTTTTGTTTTTATCCCTATTGTAAAAGAGATAAGGCTTCATGCAAGCTAATTGGACTTGTATATGGTACTCTCAATTTCTGATTATTTATGCATATCCGAGACAGTAATAAAATCGTTAAATATATCATCTATTGTTCGTTTAAATAAAGAGTTTTATAAAGTCTACTATTTTATTCAGTATCTCTATTTGATTTGATATAGCGTCATTATAAATTTTATCAATTACATTAATCCTTTCAGAGGCATACTTGTTTTGTTTTAATTTACAAAAGAATTGGGTTGGTTCTTCACCATCTAGTATCCACATGCTTTTCAACCTAATCACGTGACCCTTTAGTTTTTATTCTTGGATATTCTTCAGTTCGTCTTCAAGCACTTCTAAATGATTAATGTTTTCATTATTTAAAATATTTTCGCTTTTAACTTTTTGTAATATTATACTAATATAATATTATAATTTCTCTGTCGTATTTTACATATTATCCATATAGAATAGTCTGTCCTTTTATTTTCATAACTAGGATTTCGAAATCTTTATTAATAAGTTGGTGGCTTTGTACTACAATGTCAGAAATACCTTACAAAGTATTAATTCTGGGATTTATAATATTTGAAAGACTTTATATCAATGCAAAGATAAATTACTTATTTGAATGGCCAGTTATAGATCACGTCCATTTGTGGTTTTACAGTTTTTAACTTATCAACAAAAAGTTAACCAGAAAATTTGGTTTTCAGCATAACATAGTACTCTGCCTATCCCCTTTTCTCAATAATGGATCAGCGCACTCTTTTCATTTCGGGCTAAAAATGAATATTGTTTGTACCGCATTCGTCCGCACTAACTAAGATGAATGCCTCAACACGTGGGACTAGCATGTTACTAAACACTGTTTAATATGCGGGACCATTATGACAACCGCTTTCGTATTCATCATTTCGTAATTAGAATTTGTGACATAAATCTCAGCCACAGCTCTGGACATATCCAATATATAGAGACGTCGTATTAATATTTTATCATTTTGCCCATGATGTTCCGTCTGGTTTCGGCCATCCGATTATGCTCCGATACTCTGACGAAATATTTTTAGGGGCTATCATTTTACCATAAGTAAAATTGAAAAAAGATAATAAAATATTTTTAGAAATGATTTGACACCAAATACATTTTAGGTAAATAAATTGATACGATATTTGCATATAAAATTATCCGTAGTTATTACAAGACAAAGATATGACGAAAGATTTAAAATGCTGCAAGCTATTCACAACAAGTTTATACTTTTCATACGAGTTCCATTAAACTTCAAGTGATAAATATTCGCCAAGAAATGATCATCGACTTTCCCCATGAGAAGAAACTCTAACAAGGACAATGTTTTGCAAAATAAAGAACTCTTTCTATGCCATTTCCTCATATTATTCGTGAATTAACGAGCCCATTTTCCTACGGCATGGATAAAGTGGTGTTTGCACCGTATTTGCCCACATTAAGTAAGACGAATACCTCATATAAGGACTATGTAGATTTATATACATTTATTCGCTCTATCTGAAAATTGTCTCCGTAATTGTTGAAAAGTCTTAAGGCGAAAACCGTATAATTATCTAACACATTTAGCAAATTAATATTTTATGTGACGCTTAAGCATTCTTGGAAGACGCAGTATAGAATTTTTTTAATTTATTTATAACATTTTGTTATCATATTGTTATAAGTCTCGTTCTATTTAACATGGCGCAAAAGCTGGGCCCCGGACGGGACCAGAACTTGAATGTTGGAATGAATGTTGTCTGTAACGACTATTGTCCCAGACTATAAAATCTTTTATCCGAGGCTACCTGCTCTTAATCTCAGATATTTTTTAGAAATTCAGTATTGTATCTCGGCTTTAATACAATATTACTGATCGTAATAGGTCTAAGAACTCTTTATCCCATATTTATATTTACAAACAACTTTCAACATAACAACTTTGACGGTGTTCGAGCGACACGTATCAGTGTATTACGGTAAGACATGCATAACAGAAAAACAAATCACAACAGCTACATAATGCGTTTGGTAGATAGAATGGCTACAGATACATGATACCTTGGTTCAAACCCGGACCGCACAACATACCAAACCCGAAATGCCATAGTAGTGGTATGGCTCCCTTGCTGGACGTTAAGTTTATAGTATTGGGCGTGGTATTTATGCCACATGTTGTTTAAGGTTTACTATTGACATGGAAAGCAGCAACATATCAGCTTTAATCGAACACCGTCTCCAGATGGAGGGGGGGGGGGGGGGGGGGGGGGGATACACACCATACAAATACGCAATGATACATGAGTCAAAGAGTAGGCCTACCGTTTGAAATGTAGTGTGTGAGTTTTAATGATAAATAAAAATACGGTGCTGTTTAATAAATTTCAAAGAAGTCGACAATAATAATTAAATGATCCGTAAATGCTAAATTTATCACCGTGATTTGTTGTTTTTGTTTTGTTGTTTCATTAAATACATCTCAGCAGCCAACTATGATCATTATAGCGGCGCACAGCCATTTGGTGGAGGAGGATCCATGACAAATATCTGGGTAGACCGGGACTCGAACAATCATCGTTAGAAGAAATATGGTTTGCATACTGCTTCAAAATACGTTCCCTGGTTTACATTGCGATTGGACGATTTGTTGCCAATACAACAGATATTTTTAAATTCTAATTTTGGGTTACAGCTATTAAAACGTGATTTTACGGGCGCTTCCCTTCCAACTCAGTTTTTGGATATAGGAATACGGCCACGTGGTACTTATATAGTATGAGAAAACCAACAAATTTAGACCAAATGAAGCAACTCTTCTCAAAAAGACAAAAAACAAATAAAAACCAATTTTTAAAAAAAACAACCCTACTTGCTATAACCTAGTTAGCCGCAAATACCAAACTTGAGTTTACCATACCTCTAACACTCGTGACTGACACATCTAAAAGAACACTGACTTAAAGGGTATACCCGACAGTTTACCTATACCAGATGCATGTAACAATATTTTTCCACAGTTTCTGGGAATTTATGCATAATTTCTGCATTTACCTATACTTTAGTCTGAGTCAAGACGATTTTGTACACTACCTATATGTAAGACAGTACACATTGTGAAAAAAAAATAACTCTAAATATTCATTATTTCTAAATCAATAAATAAGCACGAAAATGATCTCTGCAAAATAGATACCGACGTCAGCGCGGATTACCCGGATGATAATATAACACGATCTCAACAGTAAGATGTCACGTGGTTGTCTTAGTTTACAAGTAGCTATCTCTGCAGCGTAGCTCAGATAGGAATACCTGTTTGTAATGACGATTAGTGTGTAACGCTTCACTGTTCGCACAGATCTAGAGCATTAACAACACTTGCAGGACCTTTTAAGGTACAATGACTTATTTGGTTATTTGAGAAAAATATTTGATCCAAATTGCCGGATATCACCTTTAAAGCGAACAGGTTTAACTGCACATGGGTAACGTTGTGGAAACAAAATCCTCGTTCATCTGTTTGATTAACAAAGTCTTGCTGCAATTCTGACGGTGTTTGTTTGGAACATTTCATTTCAGTTCATTTTCAGACAATCAGCGTTTTATTTTGGCTTTAATACAATTATGGCCGATTATATTCGAGTTATTTTGCGCAACCGTTTCCTCGAAGTGCAATTACTCACTGCGCTACTTGTTTGATTGTTTCTGATCTGTAAAATATTCGCTAATACTCGGATATAGCATAAGGCAGCCACACTGAACGTGTTATATGATCGGTTTGACTCAAACTATCCAAAACATGTAGCAAAGTTTATAACCTATTTAACCAATTTTTAAGAGTTATTTTACCTTTTTTCGTCTTACTGTAATTAATTCACATAGCAGTAGCTAAAGACGTGAAATATTTTTATATTAAGTTTACCGAAATAAGATTTATAAACTATTTTGCTTGATATTTTCAAATATAAAAGACTTAACACGTGATTGTTCCTTGTTTTAAATATATCAGGCACGAAATTTGGATCTATTGAAGCGTTTTTTACTCAAAAAATATTTATTGTTATTAAGAAAATATATTAACCTTTGTGGATATTTTATACTCCTCACGTGTTGCATTACACTTGATCTACCTTAGGTATGCAATATTCAGATAGATTGACGTGATAACATGGTTATACAAATTAAAAAGAAATATATACCGCCCCACCTCCCTTTGAATACGGAATGTTGTTCAATTTTTGTTTAAATTTATTAAAATAAATACAGGTATCTATATAGTACGTGTAATTTGCTTTTATGAAGTTTGTATCGTCTTCCGGTTTTTCGCAGACTGTCATTTATTTAAGTATCAGAATGTAATAGTAAAGGCCCGCCAAACTGACATGTGCGCTAAATGTAATAAATTGCCAAAAATAATCGAAATGTTGACTCATGTTTATCTTCGAATATGTTTATTTTTTATTTCAAAATGTCGCATACAATGTATTAAATACAGGGAAAAGTTATCTTTCAAAAATGGAATTAGCATATCAGCTGTATCATTTATCTATACCTCTCATTTTGGTAAATAAAAAAATAACGTTTTACCAGTTATCATCCTGTCAAATGAGCTTCTGTTTTACGCACTTACTCTGTTAAACCAAACAGGTCCGGTTTGGTATGTTCTATAGTTTCTTTAATCTTGCTCCCTTAACTACGCCCTTCTTGTTAAAGTTTCTGCCATTACTGAAATAACAAGGGCAAAGATTTAACAAGCCCCGCCTACTGGAGAAGTTTTAAATAGAGGAGGCAAGAGAGTATCCAAAATCGGTACCATCGCCATAAAATATCCGACAGTCGAACTAGGAGTCCTCTCAGGCCACGAGTAGAGACAGACGAGACCGCTCTTTGTTAGGACTTTTAGGAAACAGTGAAGGAACTACTTTTTCTTCATGCGCTTTGTTAAGTCTCCGCGACAACGATGATCAACAATAGAATGAATCTTGTGTGTGGCTAGTAAGGAGTATTAATTGACAATATTTATTTGGAAAAGGATTATAGTGAGACTTACATTGCATATGCAGCAAAAGGAAATATAAGTGTTGTGTCGACGAAAAATGTAATTAATGTGAAATTAAATTGATAATTTATTGTTATCCAATTCCAAGACTGACGGGATAAGCGTTTATTTTCAGACTTTCTCTAGTAACATTTTAAAGTAATATTTTTAATGGAAATATGATACCTGGAGGAAAAGAACTGTTTATTTATCAAATAACAGAAAAATAAAAAAAATCAGAGATAACAAATCTCATTCACGTCACTGGGGCGTTATCCTGTTAACTCCTTGGCAACTACACCCGAGTTATGTCAATATTGGCGCAACTGATTCTCTTGCCAAGCAGCTTCACACGACCACGAGTTGACGATCTGACTGAAATCCAATAAAAGAAATACCTGTACACACCTTCGGCTGTTACTTCAACAGGTATTTTAAATTAATTGTTTGCATTTCACAGCGCTGTCTGCGCTCTACAAATCGATCTGTTATAAAGATAAAACCCCGCCACGAGCGAGCCCGCCGTTTAACTCTAAAGGGAAAAAAGGGGAGAAAAAGAGGACACGTTTAAAGCACAGAGTATCAATACAATCCACAACCCGGGATCCGTTTTCTGGGTTACTAGACCGGAACATGTAATTAAGTTTTCAAGCTCGCTCAACTCACCTGCTCTTATACTAGGGGGAGGCAGGGGGCGAATGAACGGAGGTTCACCCCACGGAACATCTGCTCCAATCTACACACGGCTAGTATTTGGCTCCAAATTTGAAATAGTTCTAAACACATGTCACTTGTGGCTGAGCCTTGTAAGGGAGTGATCGGAGGAAATTCGGAGTGTTGAATGATTTAAAAAGAAACCGCGCGTATGTTGTTGGAAAGAAAGGATTTGATGAATTATTGGCGGGTTTGAAGAGATGGGATTATTCTTTTCTTCAACTTTTCGTAAAATAAGGATTCTTTGGACATATTAGTCGACTGTTTCGCCTTTTTTTGAAGAAAAGAGTAAGACTCAACTTACTAACTAGATTCCAATCCGTCGGAACTTAGGCTCTATGTGCCTGGGGGATTTTTATTCCGTTTATTTGATTGTCTACTGAAAACACAGAATATATCCGAGTTGACCAGTTTGCAGTTGGGTGAAAGGAATCTATGCGTTTTCCCGCTTCGATGCCTTTAAAGATTACTTATATAGAGTAGATGAGACAATATCGTAGCACACATTCCCTCAAAGGCTCTGTTTCGTGAGATCCAACAAGTGGGGAGGACACAAGTGGCCATTGGCCGGAAACTTTTCAAATCACTGACACAGGCGATGGACGTTATACATGCAACAGCTAACAACTCACGTCTTGTTCAAACGGAAATACTGGCGGCCTTTCGAGGATTTTCAACAAAACAACGTTAATACTTCAAGTTATAATAATAATAATAAATCTGAATTATCTACAATTTATAACGTCCTCGGGAAACACCAAAACGCGAAGATGCCCCGGTCTTTCCTAGTCAAGAAAAACGACGAAACACGTCCGTATCACAGCTATAAACCTCGTGATGTCATATGTGATGACATCATAATTCCAGATAGCCTCCACGCCATAACACCATATACTCCAAGTCTACTTCCGCTTTCGGTACGCGTCAATAATGGTAAGTAATTAATACATTTTCTCTTTTATTTAATTCGTTTATAAATGATATTGCTGATTTTAATAACGTTTCGTCAAAATATTTAATCAGCTTCATAAGTATTTAGTTCTTCGAAAGTATACTCTAGCAGTTTGTTGTTATAAATTGAAGACAACATATTATTATTTTTACTGAAATAGCTAAAAATTTACTTTTTTAGAGGGTTCGTGACTTTAAACATTTCGACATATAGTGAGAATGAAATGACATTACTTCATAGCTTTGTTTTTTAAAGATACCAATGGTAACAATGTGTATACAACTGAAAGACCGAATTAAATAGATTAGATTTGATAGACCGGTTAACATTCCAAACGGCTGGAACCTTTGCTTTTACTTATAGAAGTTAGTATACATTCTTCTTTCATATTTAAACCCAATTATTTATAAATCTGTCTTGCATCATAAAAAGTGACACATTTATTCAACTTATCGTTATCATCTCGTTTAAATATAAACGAAAAAAGTTTTAAAAATAGCCAATTAAATATCATTTATATGAAAAAACCTATGTGATGTGTTTTAAGAACTCATTTTCAAATTATCTCAAAACTATTTTGACGTAAGATTTATGTTAAACATTAGATCATATCTAAAATATGTAAAATATTTATCTTCGTTTATATAAAATATTGATTTAAATGTTTAAAAATATTCTGAAAATTGCTTAGGGAATATAAGCCTGTGCATTTGTTTATTTTCATAGTATTTTGTTATATAAATCAAAAGTATTGTCATTTGTGATTTGCAGCTAAAAGCTACGCGCCATTACATGTATATGGTATGTGCACATGGCGTTTTAAACATTTTATTGTGTTCTGTAATTTGATGTTCCTTTTATAAGGACGACGAGAACGATGATGATGATGTTTATGATGACGATCATTATGATGATGATAGTTATAATGATGGTTATGGTGATGATTATGAGATGATGATGCTGATGATGATGCTGCTGCTGCTGCTGCTGCTGCTGCTGCTGCTGCTGATGATGATGATGATGATGATGATGTTGATGATGAGAATGTGGACAAGTATGACGCTGACGACAACGACGACGAAGAAGAAGAAGAAGAAGAAGAAGATGATGAAGATGATTATGATGATGATGATGATGATGATGATGATGGTGGTGGTGATGATGGTATTTTTTTTCTCTTTCTCGAGTCTAAAAGATGGGAACAAATTTTGTTTCCAACACAATTAAATAAGATACTCCTTACGTAGGATATTATGACTTTCACGCCCATCTAAAGGAAACATCACCCAGCCACTGTGTTCATTTAAAGCTTATATAATGCTGTCTTCATTGGAAAGACATGCCGTTAGTTTTCCACGCCCGTACCAAGATGTGTAATCAGTCACATCTTGTCACCATTCCATCAAGTCATACAGTTTTCTTGAGACGTCTTAAACACAGATGTACATATAAATAAGTCGGCAAATAGGTGTTCTAGAATTCATTAGTTTTGTATTTTGCGAAAACAGTAGTCTTCTTCATCAAATCACATTGAATTACCTCCCTTATAGATAGGTATTATGCAGTCTCGTAATGTAGTAGAACACTCATTGTGGTAGCTTCAAAGGACAACATGCATGAAAGTTTGTATTTTGATCAGTTATAGTAAATAGGTAGAATATGCAATAATAAAGTTAATGGTGATATAAAAATGAACATGTTACCTTTTCTGGTATAGAAGATATGATAACTTAGACAAATTAGTTACATACTAAATTTTTACAGATCTATATATTGTAATAAACATTAAAAGAAAAGCTTGGTGCATTTAGTAAAGAAAAATTCTACGTATACCATAAAATTCATTGATTGCAAAGTTTTGCAACATGTATGTGAATAATATCATTATAAATATACATATGACGAAGCGCAAGTTGCATAAAGCAGAATTAGCGCCAAATTGACAATAATGTGACACATATTGACTTGACTGAGTCCGCACAAAGCACATATATTATGTGTAGTTGTCTCTTGTGGTATCCTTTAATTCGATTACGGGCAAAGAATCAACAATCCAGAAAACGTTGTAGGTATCATTTGACAGCTGAGTAAATATACAATATTACTTTCATTAATTACAATAGTAATGCGACACATCTGTCGTTAAATGAGTTCTTCCCATCTAACTGAAACAACCATTTGATGTGTTTTTAACTTTATTATATAAAGGGATGTCGCGCCTCAGCGCGCACCAGTGAAGATTTGTTAAAGGTAGTACACGTATTCCTACCTGGCAGCACCACCAAATTAGATTTACTCACTTCAATTAAAATCGATTTATAAAGTACAGTCATGCTCCGCACAAAGATGATGAGATTTTTTTCTTCGTTTAAGAAGTTGTTCATTATTTTTACCCTGCATTAATGTGTTTTAGTTTAAACCTATTTATTTATGGTCGATTGGGAAACAAGTTCTTTTAACTTATATTAATCCCTCTCGACTGTCCACTTCCTGGGTAGAACCAGTACTCAGGTACTGAATACCTGGAGCAATGTGCAGTTATTTGTCTTGCTCAAGGACTAACATCACGTGGTCAGTTTCGCGGTTCGAACCCGGGACCCTCCGATCCGGAGTCCAACGCCTTAACCAACGTCTTAATTTTAAAAGTTGATATAGTGATAATTGATACAGTTTATCTAAACTGAATGCCTCATTTACTTTTGCGCTAAAACAAACGATCAGGAAGGAAGTATAAAAGCTCGTTGCGTGTCTGTATGTCATGCTTTTCTTCAAAATATTTACTTTTTCTAATTTCGGCAGAATCAACGGCTTTAGAAGAGGTTTCTAGCTATTTTCAAGCCATATTAACTCTTGATGACACGTATGTACCGTTTCCATAACCGCTTAGAAAGGTTGATGATTGAATATTTTAGTCCCTTATATGTCGATCAGTTTTATAGCTGTATATGTGATTACGCAATAACTAAGACAAAAATAATAGAATCGCTTTTTTGCATTTTTTATGTTGTGACATATACCTTGTTTTGATATTTTGTTCCGATAACATAGATTGATTTCACCCTACACAGGAGGGGAGCGTGTTTAATACCAATTAAATTATTCTAAACTCAATCTATTAAACGTGCACGTGCGGAATATTATACGTCAGTCATGAAACAGTACATTCATCGGTCCAATAGTGACTTTATGGTAACATTTATACACAAATTAGAAAAAAAGGTCAAACGGATCACATAACCACCTCCATCGGTGTCACTTCGGAGGTGGCTGTTGCTCTTCACAATAATGTCGAGATTTTGAAGACTTTGTGTCAAATTAACTTCTAATAAAAAAAAGTTGGAAAATCCTTTGTGAGTGTTTAAGCAGTTACTCTTGATGCGATGCTGGGTGGCGGTTAAGTAGATGTCGGCATACTTCGACTTTAGGGTGCTTTTGCTTTTCGTTTGATAAAAATACGTTTACCAATTTAATGGGAATATTACGTTCGAGCTGCAAATCACATTCAAATAACTCAAAAAAATGTGTTCATTTTCATGCTCTCTTCTCTCTCTTAGGCTAGCTTTGGGGCGCTACAAATAAGATTTCTTTCCATTTGAGCTGGAAAAAAATACAAGTTCGACTTGTACTGAATAAATGCTCGCTATTTATATTGGTGTATGTAATGAAGGTGTCATCTAAAAGTTTTAAGGTTTTTATACGTTCTGAATTATATCAGCACTACTAATTATTATTTGGGAGACCTTTATTTTTCAAACCTTTACGCCAAAAACAGTTTGAAGACGTTACGGTTGTAGTCGATTTTTATAGCCGTAAATTATGGTAAAAACTCGAAAAAGATGTAGATATGAAACTTAAAAATTGTTTTCGTTATATTCTTGCCGTAGTATCGAATTACTACCATAGTAGTCCTTAAGATATGTCTTATTTGACATTGTAAACAAGGTGTTTTTTCCCTTTCAAAGTTCTCTTCAAACCTTTAAAGCGAGCTGGACACAATTGTTTTAATGATCTGATAAATGAATCAGTCTGTTTATGGTGATGCATGTCATTCAGTGTGACAGTATCAATATGACTTACTCTCGGAAAACATATTGAGATAATATATAATGCAGCAAAGGAAATACGATCCGGTGTTTTATAAAAGAAATCACTTTTATGGCTATATAAGATAAATCACTTCTAATTTGCATTTTGTATTTTATAAGTTTTCTTACAGAAATAAAAGAAACGTGAATTCGACTGGATGTTAGTAAATTGCCTGGCGATGTATTTATAGTTATTAAAGGCTCTACCAGAAGCAGGGCTTGAGATGATAAAACTTACAGCTTGTGTCTGAGACTCAAGCATCTGATTGGTCAGATTTTAAAGGTGAGCCGAATTCTGACTAATCAGATGCGTGATAATGGCCATAGACACACAATCAAAGTATTATGACATCGAGCATTGGTCAAGAAAGTAATACAGCAGTAGTTAACGTAAATAAATCCAAAAAAGTAAGTGAGAAAGTAAAAGATGTTGTTTAGTGTAAATTATTAGAGGACTAACAAATATATTAAAATTATTCTTTAAATATAACATTGCGAGATATTTGTTTTATTATTTTAATAAAGTATACATGGTAAATTGAGACGGCGCATAAATATTAAAGGTAATCGTTAAATAAATGAAATTAGTAAATCTTACTCTTTTAATCAATTTTCTTTGTTGCAATAGATCACATGCATACTAATATATACGCTGTCAAGGAAAGTCTGTACATTTCATATATGAAAGTTTGTTTAACCAATATACAATTTTGGTGTGTTTTAAAAAATAATGTGCAACCACGTGCAAGCCGTAGAAACAATACACAGGTTTTGTACGAAAAACTTCTATAACCTCAATTTTTTAAGAAATGTCAATTCGATTTACTCAAAGATACTTAGTCAAAACGTGCTATCAAAGCAGACAGACATTCATTCATCTTATATATCCGTTAATAAGGTCTCGGAAAAATGCGTGCTACTTTCTTTAATTATTTAATTACGATGATTCAGTTCTATTCTTAAAAAGATAGTGTTATGTACGGATGTCTTGTAGAATTTTCTTCTTACCGTTGTTTGAATAAAGAAGTGTACGTTTTACCTGACCTGATTATATTCAACATGTCGGATCTGAATCTTCTCAGACTGGACTTTTATTTTCAGATTAAACATGATCTGTTGAAAATTTATTTTTCACATGAACGGAAATTAAGTTATATATCGTATATAAGATAGTGTATACTTTGCGATCGTTTCTATACAAAAAATTCTATTATGAATGAACTTGAACAGACAACAAATACAGTTTCATCTTATATTTGTACACTAATGAAGTTGTTTTTCTGAAAATGTTTACAAGAATAGTGCTGAATCTTCTATAACAGCGATGCAGCACTACAGATCACTTGATTTAACACAGACTTGGTTTACCTAAATGCGTTTTGTAAAAAAGAATTGATATGAGTTTTTAAGACAGCTACGTCGGTGTGCCAATTTTTAACAGTGTGGGCAGCAATATATCAGATTCAAAATGTCCCAAGACTGAATGACCGAAAATATTTATCTGGGAATGCTTAAACATTGTAGTTTCGAACTGTTTAGCCTCTCACTGCGTCGGTTCATGTTAATGTCGGGGCGAAGAAATAATCTTGGAAAGTCTACGATCTGACCTGCGGTACGCCGGTGATTTTATCTGAATTATAAAACAATCAAAATGAAAAAAAAAATAACAAAGACAAAAGGGCAAATTTACTAAAAATACATAAAACTAGGGAGGGACTAACTTGTGAAACCTGTCAAAATGCCAAGGTTAGGTCCGTGGACCCTTCCTTTTCCCACTCCCCTCCAGACCCTGTAGCTAGCCTATCTTATGTTCAACAGGATGTTAAATTGCAATATATTGGCCCGGGTCTAGAATCGGACAACCATGAAATAACACGTCTGCTATAGTGACAGCAATCATTTCAATCCCTCCTCTCTCTCAAGTTTTGTTCGTTATCTAATTCTAGCGAATCGATCTCCAATCTTGAAACCTTCACATTTATTCCCGTTCGACAATATGTTAAGTCTGAAAATCAGAAAATGCTAATAATGTGGTATCGTTAAATGCTATAGGATTGGCCGCCATGTTTGACTGCATATGTAGCTGCGAAAAGGTGTCCTTTAACAAAGGTTATCTATTCTATTAGCCCCAGTCGCTGTGTAACTTTTGAAACACTGTCATGGATAAAAACCCATGCTTTCAACAAAAGACAAGAAACTATAACACAAAAGTAAATTAATATGTGAATGTATTATTTTACATTTAGTTTAACATTCGATGTTATTTAATATGCAATCGCCGCAGTATGACCAAGATTCCTTGATAATAATGTATATCCCAAGTCAAGTTGACACAGGAAATTTGAAGAACAATGTAAAAAGATAAATATACGGGACCCTGTCCAATAACAATACCTCCGGCGTCCGGTTCCACATATCATGTACTTTCCAAAATCCCCACCAGGCCCTTAGCTAGACTACCTTATGTTCAACAGGATATTAAATTACAATATATTTGTCCAGGTCTAGAATCGGGTGAGCATGAAATAATACGTCTGCTAAAGTGACAGGAATCATTTTTATCCCGCCCCTTTCCCAAGTTTTGTATCTATCTTCTCCATGCGAACAACACGTTAACAATTTTGATTCATATTTCTTCAGATTTCCTCTCGATCATATATTTAGTATGAAGATCTAGACATTCAGAAGTTTGTGTAATAGTTGTCATGGGTGGCTTAATATGCTTTTATTTAATGTTGCAATATCTTATTTGCTATGGAGAAACATATTCTGTCTGTCATCTCAATTTTCCCGCCAAAAAATATATAAAATAATTTTAGTGTAACTATACTATGTTCATTATAAAACTGGTATTTCCAGTCTAACATTCTTTGACATGATGAATCACATTTAAGATAATTATCTGTGCGATATCTTTTGCCTGTTATCATATTTTATATGCTCTGGTGAATATGTCGCGCTGAATTAGTTGTATTCCCTAACACGACTTCATGTTATAAAGCGATAGCGCAATACACAATCACGCCAGTGTAAACCACCGAGGCGCCGTAGATCCACCGGTAGACCGCCATAGAATAAAGTTGTCGTTCTGACTTGCGCTCAGGACCTGAGAAGAAGAAGAACTATGATCCTTGTAGCTCTACCACAGAACCGCGGGATTTACCTTACATAAACACACACAAGAATCATTATACGCACATATAAGGTTTGTAGCAATAAACAGCCATTGAATGAGCTTGTGAGTCTAGATACTGATTCGTTTGCTGCCATAGTCGGGTTATTAAATTTGTAAATTGTTTTCCTCCTTGACGTACGGATTCTTTTTAGTACCAACCTGAATTATTAACAACTAGATCTAATTGTCCCTATCTACAGAAGTTCCCACCTATTTGGAGATATAAACATGGTAAACCCTCGACATGTGCGGACACTTTATATGCAGTGATACACTAAATGAAAACGACTTTTTTCCTCAGGACGTCGGGATTAATTTTTACTTTAGCATTTTACTTTAGCATGCTCCATATTGTTACATGTCTTCTGTCGCTTCGCAACGTGTCTGTTAACGTGAGACACATTTACCACAGCCCGATTGTCGGTATTTATTCGCTTGGGGTGGGGGTGGGGGACATGTGTCCATTTTGCCTTCTGATAACAGCAATGTCAGCCAATAACTGGGCTCGTTTTATACATATCTGACCACATTGTTAACGTCTGAAAAACTTACAACAGCCTCAGCCAATCACGAATCTCTTTAAATACGATACATAGGGCGTATCGCCTACTGATGTAATAAATATTTCTGTTTCTGTAAATCCCAACGCATGTTACCAGTATAAAAATTTTGACTTACTGCTGTTACAAACATTAGTTTTAGTCGACGTTTTTTTTTCGGAAGGGGCTGTGAGTAGCCAATCACAGCGCTTGTTTCAAACAATATAGGAATTAGCCAATCGCAACTGATGTGACAGTAAGTATATGGCCGATTCCTTGATGACCACTTGATGACAGATTTGCGACTGCGAAGAGCACAATAAATCCGATTGTTAGTCTATAACTCAATTACGTGTCTCATTTTTCCAGACCTCCTTTCGATATATCGCGATAAGCGAGAACTGCTACGTAATGCGTAAACAAGCGTGGATGATCGAGGTCTGACAATTGTAACGCCCAATGTTTTAGTAGTTCTCCTTTTAAAGTAAGACTTTTAAGTGTTGTTGCAGAAATGTGTTATACTTTTCACATACATGCTTTCCAGCGCACTACCGGTAAATGTGTTCACATTTGCTCGATTCTTCGCAGCATATCAAATCTTCGGCAAACATGATTAAATGCGCATGTTGTAAACAATACTATTTCAGTAAAATGTCGATTAATAAAATATTCATAAATTATTTATTGTTAACTTTATTTTAACCCAGGAAAATCTTGATTTCTAAATAGAAAAACAAATTTCAAACATCTTTAAACCAAGTCGACTAGGTTTTAGAGATTTTGGTCTTTGTTAAACAACTTTGCATTACTAAAACATTTTTAATTCATTCCCATTCAGCAATAATGCAAAGGGACGCAATTTTAATTTTGTAGAGAATCTTTAAAAATTGTATCTGAAAATGTCATAGTTTCGTTTTTTATTCTATACTTTTCCACATGGGTCTTGGTTTAAACGGCCCCGTTCTATTGATATTCTTTTTTTATCGTGAAACTTGTCGAAAATTAATTATACAAAGTGCAATTTTCTTTTTGAGCAACCTCGTCTCGACCTATTGTGTTGTATTGTGTCATGGAAAATTTCAGCTGTTTGATCAGAACCATAAAAAATGCGACAAAAGTAGCTCCCAAGAGGTTATGTATTAATGCGCCACGCCTGCCTAACTCGCGCAACAATTGGTGGAATCGCGGTTCTTTTATCTTGTTGCCGTTGAATTGTTTGGATAAATGGATTGTGAAACAATGTTGCCTGCATCCTTATTTGAATAACAATGGTGTCAGTTACATTAACAATTGGCGCTACTTTAAATAAACAGTATAACTCAGCTTAAGTTACTGTACACAAATCGCGTACGTTTGCTGCCTTTAAAAGTCCTGAGACATCGAACGAAAGTTGCAATACACACACACACACACACACGCACACACACGCACGCAAGCACACACACACGCGCAAGCACGCACGCACGCACACACACACACACACACACACACACACACACACAAACTAAACAAAACCAGGGCGAAACAAAACATCAAATTCAAAACAATGGCCTTTGGTTAAAGAAAATAACAAATTAAAGACTGTTTTGTGGGGCGGTATGTTTTATTGACTGCATCGTGTGTGGCTCTCCTGTAGTAGGCATTATAGCTATACTTGTGTCGCGTACGTTCATTAACATGAATATTATAAAGTACAAATCTTTCCTCAATATTACTATTACAAGTGTAAGCAGTGCCTTTCCAACATTTCCTTTATACTGAACATGCAAAATAGCCTTACTTGGTTACTCGATAGTCAAATACACACATTAACGCTCTAACATGTACCTGAAGTTTAACAGTTGTCTTGTTAACAAAGCTTTTAACATCGCTTAAAATGTACAGTTCCTAATGTTTATGTGCAAGACGTATGTATTCCTTTTTGCCTTCCTAACAATGTTGTGTCATTTTTTTTATTACAATTCGGAGTCGTCCATCCAAATCCTGGATGGTCCGATCCAGATATCAATTCTTCAAGATCCTTGTCCATAGTAATATTTAACTCGATATTTATTTCTTACTACTTCTTTTCTGTTAAGTGCAAATTTCAGAGTCTTTACCTTAATCTTGTCAACTGGACTTCTGAACATTGACATTTTTGCATTTTCTGAAACGCGACTCTGAGCAAACATTTAAAAACACCGAACGGTGCCAAACCTTCTTTTGCCATATCTTAACCAAAAGAACTCGTTTCTTACAATTGTCATTTACCTTACACTTTTTACTAAAAAAACGTGTTTTTAAAATATGCACCTTTTGTCACCTTTACAATTTTTTACGTCGTTGTAATACCATAATATCTTTTCTGACCGGATTAGCACAAAGTGGCTCAACCATAAACTATTGTATTTATACGATTTTAGAAATAAAACTGCAGAATCTGGTTTAGACGTTAGGGCAGTCTCTTGCGATGTAAGTTAGGCCTTTAGAGTTTGGCGCAAGGGCGTATTAAATAAACTGAAGGCTGCGGATGACACAGGAGAACTGCTTTGCTGGTTCGAAGGTTATGTAACAGATCATTGTCAGTGTGTGTGATTCTCAAAATGTGTAATCTCAGACGCTATTTACTTTAGAGCAGATGTTCAACAAGGCTCAATATTAGGTGCACTTCAATTTAACCCTATGTAAATAATACAATTGTTTATATTAATTGAAATGTAAGATTGTTTGTCAATTATACCTGTTCATATATAGGAGTTGATATTTCTTTTTATGCGTCACTCATATTCATCAATGACCTATCTCATATCTTAATTTGGGCGCACAAAGTTTCAATCTCAACCCCACGCCCACACATCCACAAAGAAGCAATGGCATCTTTGATATTTTCGAGAAAATGACAGTCAACGAGTTAGCTTTCTGTTTATATAATTAATGCACCTATTACACAAGTCGACAGTTATGGACAATTAAGTTTTATTTATCTTACGAACTTTCATAGAATAAATTGAATATATTTAAGTTAATAAAAGCTTTAAGATGAATAAGTACTATGAAACAAAATACCGATTTGCGTTAGATACAGTTTAGAGTTCTCTTTTCCGACCATTTTGGAATATGTTCCTTGTAATGTTATAATTAATAATTTCTCACTGCTTAGTAAGACTGAGTAAGACATAATACAAAATGAGGCTACAAGAGTAATAACTACAGCCACTTTATAAGTCTCTTTAGATAACTTAACCCCAGAAACTAGTTCGGACTTCTTGAAAGCCAGTAAAATAACACAAGTTATTATTATTTCATACTATGTTGCGTGAATTAACTCTCCATTTTCTTAATCAACTTATTCCTGATAGCGTTGGCCAATCATCATTATATTATCATCATAATGCTGACAACCGCTATAACTCAAATTCGTTTGATTCCTCTTTTTTGCCATCTGTGATAAAAGAATAGAACATTTGTCCATATGGAATTAGATTTACTTCTTCACTGATAGCTTTCAAGCGGTTATTTTATCTAATCAGTAGTAACGTGCCTTGATATTAGCTACATGCCAACAGAAAATGTCAAATACTTCATTCACTGTTAAATGTTGTGATGCATTTACATACATAATAATTACTGAATTCTATTAGATTTTTAATGTTGTGATGCATTTACATACATAATAATTACTGAATTCTATTATATTTTTATATTTATTTTACATTATAGAATGACGCACTGTAATGCAAGTCTAATGCCATAGCATTCTATATTGTTGCTAGGAGAGAAACGCAGTAAGCTGTTGCTTCTGTTTCTCTCCCTTTTCACTTATATTATAAATTATATGTCATGGCTGATATGATATTTGAAAAGGACTATGCTAACTTACCTAGTTTAATGTAGACACTTTGAAATTGATTTTGAAAGTTTATTTACATTGACAAGATTGAGATTCTTACAAAAATCATGAAATATTGCTGTGAATCTGTAAAAAAGGATTGGGGATGGGATTTGCCGGCATTTTTGCCGATACTGTGCAGCGACATTTCTATCATTATAACACAGGGGCACTTATGAGCTGCACATGGCCTGAACCCGGCCATTCCGTTATACCGACACTGACGAGTCAGGCGTAATGCTGTCCCCTTAGCCCCGAGCGTTTGGAGGGAAGCCATTACTACTAACTTTAAAGTCTTTGGTTTGACCCGGCCGGGGTTTGAACACGCGACGTCCTGATCCGCAAGCCGACGCAATCTGTAACAGTGTACAAACCTTATTTATTGGAAACTAGAACATGTATTTTAATTCGTTTCAGGCTACATCCACGACGTCATCAGCCCTTCAATTCCTCAGGAGTCCGCGCACACCGAGCAGGAGAAAGCCAAGTGTATGGAAGAGGAGAAAATCCAGGTGATTGATGATGACGACGATCGCACTATCGCCGCCGACATATTAAAGAAATTTGAGAAGAACAACTTCACCGGCGTCACCGTCGGGTATACATATGACGCCTTCTTTGTCAGTGATGGTCGATCGCGCGGGAAGAATTTCGGGGAGAAAGGAGGTCGTCAGAGGTACACATGCAACGAATGCGGCAAGGATTACGCCACTTCGAGCAATCTATCCCGGCATAAGCAAACTCACCGAGCTCTCGACAGCAAGCTAGCAAGATCTTGTCATCATTGCGGGAAATCGTACGTTAGTATGCCAGCACTGTCCATGCACATGCTCACACACGATCTGAAGCATAAATGTGATGTTTGCGGCAAAGCTTTTTCAAGGCCATGGCTCCTACAGGGTCATTTTCGGTCTCATACTGGCGAGAAGCCTTATGGTTGTGCCCATTGCGGCAAAGCTTTTGCTGACCGCAGCAACCTAAGAGCACATATGCAAACTCACTCGGCATATAAAAGTTACAACTGCAAACGGTGCAATAAGTCGTTTGCACTGAAGTCTTATCTCAACAAACATTACGAATCCGCTTGCATCAAAGAAGATGGGGACTCATCAACCGGGGATTCGTCCGTATGCTCCGACGATAGTTTTACACACAGGAAATATGAATGATGCAGTTTTAGAATACGCAATTTTAACAAAAAGACTCCTCAACTCTCATTGCTTCCGAAGAATTTTCAGAAAAAGTTTGTTAATGTTGTTTTCACTTGTTGATACAGATTGTATGCATGTTTTCCCAGTGCCAAAGGTTGGTTGCTCATCGATTGAAGAGCGTCGTTGGGTTTGAGATACAATATGAATGATGCATTAGTTAATAATCACGTTGGGAAGGGGAGCGAAACGAACTTGATGCAGTACTCTGAGACGACAATGTCACCGCGATTATGACAAAGTCCATAGCCAATAAAAATTGAGAATCAATTAGATTGACAGCCAGGCAATAGCAATCGCCAACCTGTAGACCGTAATATGGGCTCTTTCCTGAAAGTGGTGAAAAATGAAGCGACTTTTGTGAGATATTGTCTGCTAACGCCGCCACCTCATTTCATGATCGGATCTTTTCTTCTATGACTTACAATGATTACTTACCTATTGATAATATATGCGGTATGATGTTTTTACCCAAGAGTGTATCTTCAATAGAAACTGTTGTATATGGTTAAAATGAATGCAGGATAACCCGAAGAACTCATCTTAAGATATGGTGTGAGACAGTGGTAATAGACGCTATAGAAGCGTGTGGCAGGAGTAAGGTACTTCTTGACAGCCTGCTCCGCTTAGCACTTCTCACAATGAGAAAAGGATCAAATATGACGTCACTACGAAAATACTTGTCGGAAATGACATAATTTCTCATAGTTACTGAGTAAAATATGCTAAGACTAGATGTTGTATAACGTTTGAAAACAAACGATTTTGAGCTTTTGCAATGTTTGGCACTAAAAGAGAATCTGGAAAAATTTAAGGAAAATCCTTACTGGCAGGGTTGTTATAAAAGTAACACTAACATTTTCAGGAATATACACGGTATTGTGTTTGAAACAAACTAATATTAAGGCAATCCTCGTGTTTTGATTGGTCATTAAAATTTTCTGCATGACAACGATTGAATGAGCTAGGTAAGAATTGAAGTCTTTATGGCTTCGTTTCGCACGGATTCCTGAACGTTTTCAGTTTTGAAGTTCTAAAATTGCTTTATTTGAAAAAAAGGACTAGTTGTCAGACTGGATTTTAATGCCAAACCTTGCTGAAGCTCTCTTTGTGTGTTATATATCGAATATTGAGTGAAATGCCAATTCTCTCTAGGAACTGTTTCAGCGCGCAACGAAGATGTATCATACAGACTGTAGAAGCCTCCTGTAGTAGGAGAAATATTTACAGAGCTCCATATAACTGTGGATTTAACGTAAGGAATAAATCCTATAATTCTAGAAACATATCCCATTGTTTTCGGAAAATCCCTACAGAATGGGTACTGAATGTAATGTTCAGATTATGACTGATCCAACGAGAACCAGGGTCATAGGTTATTAAACTTTGAGTTTCTGTCTGAAAATTATTTCCGCGCATCTGATTGGGCAGTTTTAAAAGTGATTCCGTTTATTCCGTTTTTGTCCAGTCAGATGCTTGACAACGTGCTGAGACTCTAGACAAAAGTTTAATATTTTTGGTCCTGGTTTGTCGATTTTGTGGCAAAAAAAAAGAAGTTTTAGCATTTTTCAACCCCGCCCCCATTCATTTGGAGCTCTGTATATTTTAAATAGAATATCGCACTTTTTACCACAATGTGCAATGACTAAGCATATTTTTTCTATTTATATATTGTATGTTTAAAAACCTTACTTGTGCATTTTTTTATTATTTTATTGTATAGATGCGTATGTTTACATGCATTTTATTATTTGTGTAGTGCAATCTCTTTACATGTTTCAAACTGTTCTATCTTTGTGTTTATACTATGTCATGCAATAATGATTTGTGCAATAATGTTAAGAGTGAAGTCATGTTTATCATGTGCAATAGTGGATGGAATATTAACAGCAAACATGTTTTTATGTTATTCGTGTCATTTTTATTCGCAGAAATTAACTATTTATCACTTTATCTAGTGCGTTTAGTGAAATAATACAAACAAAAAGAAAAAAATAATTCATATACCAATTCGTAAAAATTTACTTTAATCACTTTTATCAGTGCGTTTAGTGCAATAATACAAACGAAAAGAAAAAAAAAATAATTCATTTTCCAATTCGTAGAAATTAACTATTTATCACTTTTTCTAGTGCGTGTAGTGCAATAATACAAACGAAAAGAAAAATAGAATAAATATAGTAATTCATATCAATTAAATATTTATATTCCTTTATCTGGTGCAATAATTATTAAGAACTCATATACAGTTGCATATGCCTTTAAATAAATAATGTCGATTGTTTACTAGACTATATTTAAACCCCAAAACTTTAGCTTGGCGTTTTTTGCTTTCTTTCTGATCTCTAAATAGGTATAAAAAGCATTGTCAACCTATGACGGGGTTTTGTCCTATCTTAAAACATGATTTTTTATTGTCACAATATATCCTTTTAATACACAACGATAAATCAGCAAATCATTTTTAGATTTTTATGGTTGTAACAAATGGTTGTGAAGTATTAATTATATATATATAATATATATATATATATATAATGCTGTCATTTTCTCTTATACTTATAAATTTTCAGAGTGGGTAAATATGTTTTAACATTATATGCAATATACTTTAGATTGTGCAATAACGAACAAGGAATTGTACATTAGATTTTTACATTGAGCTCGTTTTGTGTATCGTACGAGAACATTTTAATGTTGTTCTCACACAAAAAAACAACAACGGCGTGTAACATTTTAGAGCAACGAACTACTTGTGTCAAACAATTTAATATGGTTGTGATTTTTCATGGTTGTGAAGTGTTATTATAACACAATTTACATGGCAGTAAGGTAATGATGTCTATTATTATATTTCATCGATTCATTTTGTGCTTTCAATTGGTTTTCTGTTTTGTTATCTGGCAATACCAACAGGTGTGTGTATATATATATATATATATATATATATATATATATATATATATATATATATATATATATATATATATATATATATATATATATATATATATATATATATATATATATATATATATATATATATATATATATATATACTTGATAATTGAAAAATCTCTGAAACATTCCAACATTTTTCAATGGTTGTGACTTACTTTCATCTTTAATTTTTTTACAAGTATTCCATTTGAAGTTTTCGTCATTTTTGCCGATCTGAAATGTTCTTACTGTCTAACTAAGTCTATTTAAATTGAATGTAAAAATACAGCAGTGATGTTTTACATTTAGCTAGAATCGAACATTCCAGTTCAAACTTCGGTCTAGTTGCAGTGTCAAGATATATCTTTTAAGGTAGTCGGTTATATCATTAAAATACCAAAACATAATATGTTATTGAATTTTTGTCCTTTTGCAACATGCATTTAAAGTCATATGTTAGAATATTTTTGCTATCGTGTAAGTCCCCACGTCAGTAAATTTAAAAATTGCAAATATACTTAAAATAGACGCATTTGTTACTTATTCAAGTTAAAAAAAAAACTCACGACTGATGAACAATTCATTTGTAAATAAATATAATTTTACTTCTTTTTTAAACTTTCCTTGTATTATTATGATTGCTAAATACTTTACATCACATTTGTATTTAAACAGGATTTTGTCATTCTGTCTTCCATTAAATGCAACGAGATACATTTGAATGTGTCAAATTTGTATAAAATGTTGTTTATTTTATTTTCATTCTGAAACATTACATAAAATGGAAGTTTTAAAGCGATTAAATTTACCATCAAACAACAGAAATATAAAATATTTAACATGATTATATATAATATTAAAACTCTATTGTTTCGGGTGAAAATTGCTTTTGTGTTAAAGTAAACATAGATTGTTCTTTTTTATTGAGAGGGATGGGGGTGGGGGGAAAGAGAAGAGTAATGTGGAGGGTCTGTTATTTTTTCCTTCTGGCTCTTAGCCGATTTGGAGTCAGAAAAGGTCAAATAAACTATATACATTAACTTAACCTGATGTAATTTTACATTTACCTAATGTTGTTTTATAGTAAATTTAAACCCTTTTATAATTTTTATCAAATCAAAAATTGTTTTATATTCTTCCAAAATATAATGTCATGGTATTATAATATATACACACAAAATAATTGTAATTTCCAATTGTTTACTTCTGTGTTCAGCTGTTGACGTTATACATATCGTGCAATATTTGAAATATGATTATATTAATCTAGCTGCAATATATAACGCTTTGAAACAAAATCTACATTTTACAAAGCTGGTTTAGCTCACAGAACTTGCTTATCTTATTTTTTTCTGTTTAAATATATTCATTACAATTGTTTGTGCAATATTACATTTTCTACATTTGAACCCTGTTTCTTAAGCATGTTAAAAAGCGTGTGCAATAATGGTTGGAGAGTTTTACACTTTATTTGGTAGAGTTAAACAAAATTTGGCCAGATATGTGCAAAATATTGGTTTTTAAGTATTTCTATGTATTCATAGAAACTGTGCAATAGTCAGATATACATTTAATGGTTTATACCTGCCAATAAGATTTTTATGCTTTTAAAACGTGTTTTATTTATAAATAAGTTTTGAAATTATAGCTTTAGTTTTTCTTAGATTTTAAATCATTTTTAATAATAATGGCAACTGAATGTCATAATTTTTCGATTATTCAAACTTTTGTGTGTTTTCTTTTTTTCCAGAAATGTATGCATCATGCGCATGTTATCTAAAATACAGAACTCATAATGATGTCCTACGTGTATGGGAAATAGTGGTTTGTTCGAACTGAGGGTTTATTCAAACTTTTTTTTTTTTTCAAAGTCATGATTTATTCAAACTAAAGGTTTATTCCATGTAAACTATCAAACTCTCTATATAGTGTTTATTAATCGAGAGTCGACTGCTCGTAACATCTTGACAAGAAATATATTTATAAAAAAAAGAATAGTGTTAGATGAATTAAATACCAGTTGTCTGTAGATACAAGAGTTTACACATTACTTATTTTTATTTCTAAATTAGGGTTTTTAATGCATTTGCATGAAGTTTCATCCCATGGTTCAATTTGTTTTCCCTTCAATACACCCATTACATATTTTGTTTTATTACACTTGTAATACAACTTTTCATTGATGATGTCAGCGATGTCTTCATAATGAAGATCGTATCATACCACTATTTCACCAAGTATTGACGATTAAAGTCATGTGATAAAAAGAATCTGACACTCGTTGGCATTTAATACAAAAAATTATAAAACTCGTTCAGGAAAAATGGTAGTAAGATCGCCATAGGCTCCCTTACTATTACTTTTCCCGAACTCGTTCAATAAATGTTTGTATTAAATGACAACTAGTGTCAGATCTTCTATGTATCTTAAATTCAACTGAACAAACCTTCGTTATTTAACCTAAAACCTAGTTAGGCCTATATATTCAAATCATGATGTGTAATTTTACCAACCCTTTGCAAAACGGGACAAAACGCGTATCAAAAATATTTAAAAAATTGGAATTTTCATAAAATAAACCCAATATATATTCTAAAAATGATGTTATTTTGTTATTAATATTGGCTGAGAGCAAAGGTAACTTTTACTGGAAGTTTTAAATCTTCTTTATATACATGTTTGTACTTGAACTTTGAATAGTTGCTTATTTGCAGATGCTCTCATTTAGTTTATGTTTTAAATATGTTTGTAAATAGTCTGTGTGTTTTATTGGAATTATGAATTTATTTGTCAGGAGGATTTTTTTGGAATGATTAACCCCAATTGTGCCTATGTTTGTTCACCTTAGATGTTATGTGTTACAAAGAAGTGACCTTTCCCTATTTATGCAATTGAATACCAAAGTTGTTCGAAGTGACCAACGATCAGTTTATTTAACTTCATTTTTTTTTTAATTTTGGTAACTTAAAGGGACTTGTTCGCGGATGACATAATTGACAGGAACGATGACCTTATAATCACTAATTAATTAATTCTAATTACATGTACTTATAAAGTCAGATAAATGGTTATATCTGATGATATTCAGATAAGCCAATGATGTATATATATTCTCAAGACGTAACATGAAAGAAATATCTTAAAATATAAGAATTCTAAAATTTTAGAAAACAAAGGCTAATAGATTTTTGCGTTATCTTTAAAAGAAAAAAAAATGTTTTACAGACAGTATCATCGATTAAATAGCACAATAATAATGACTGGTGACGATTATTTCTGACTGTATTTGTCAATAAAGAGTTATTTTAAACGTAAATTTTAAACTTTTAGGGGAAATCAATTAAGTCATCTGGGAACAAGTCCCATTGATATTTAAGAAATTCACGTATTCAAACGTATGGCTTTACAACAAACTGCCGACCAATACAATGCTAACAAGATGTTTGAGTGGTCGCATCACAAGTTTTTAAGTATTATTGTCACTAACAAGTTTAAGTTTAGCATGCGTCGAGAAAAAACAACACTAAATTAAACTTCAAGTTATATTATCTTTATATGTATCTTGTTGATTTTTAGTATTTAGCAATTTAGAATAAAAAAGCCAATATGTTGCCTGTATAATATTGAGTCCGTACAATACCTTATTTGGATCTGGTTTTAGAAGTTGTTTTTGTTTCGCATATGAATATATCTGTTAAACAAGTATTCCCTCATATCCTACTGCATGTCTCAATAACTTATATAACATTCCTCATTGTTTGACATCACGTTTATACCAACGGAACAATACAAATCATGAGACTTATGAACAAATCGAGCAGATCTTGAACAGAAATCACCCAGAGGGCGTGGCTGATCTGGATCTACACTATTTGTCTTAGCCTGATCAGTTCTTGCGTAGCATGCTATGCGTTAAACTTGATCGTTTTTAAGAATTACATGTCTGGCGACTTTGAAGCTTTGACCTTTTTCATAAAAAGGTCGGACTCAACCTAAGCTGACGTACTTCCGGATTTTCAAGGAGACCAGTCTAGAATTAACATGGCCATAAATGGTATAACTGCTTATAAAGTCTGCACTTATATTATTGCGCATTGTTTTAAAGTCAAAATATTTGTTTTTAAATTATTTATCTGATTAAGAGATGGTATTCTTATAAGAGAATGTTTCATGATCATCTGAAAAAAAGTTACTGAAAAGGTCATCAGAAATAACTTGATTGGTCACAATTTAATCATTACAATCAATTAACACGGAATATCTGCAATTTCATATTTAAATGTTAAGTTCATAGTAACTATATAAGAACAATGTAACACATTTTTGTCAAGTTATTTAAATTTACACTATAATACACCGTTTTACAAGTTATAAGTATTTCATTCTTTGTGACGGATGTATATTATATCGTTTTTGTTTTTAAACATGATAACGTTTTTTATGTAAACAGTGCTTATGACACGTTGTAAATTGATCATTTATTTTGCTCTTCCATCAACTTTACCCACAAAAATGATAATTTAAAAAAACGTACTTTTTTAACAGTTGTTGCTGAAAATTTGTACAAACTTTACAAGCACTTATGGTGTTTTGTTTTTTACGGATCTATTGTCTGGAAATGTTTCCCGTGATGACATCATTAACGTCAATCACGTTACGTTTATTACGTTATGTTTTCAGCTCATTTGATAGCAAGGTAGATTATGAGAAAGTATTAAATACATGTAGTGCGCACATATTTTGCTGTCTGTTATTAATTTTCACCATGGAACGTCATCTGTCCCTAAAATCGTATTTATGCTGATATGCCTATTATTTTTCAAGTAATTTTTTTTTGGATAAGTCATGCCTATCATGTGCATAATTAAAGGTACCTGCTTATCACAAGTTGATAAAATTAAAGAAATAAATGTAGTTTTGACACAATAAAATTACAAATGAACCCCATTCCACCCCCAACCCCACCCACCCCACCCACCCCCCAAAAATATAAAAGAAATAAAATAAAAAACACGCTATTATTAAATTAAAAAATATTACATATTTCCTTCTATCAGATCTAAGATTCTGTTGTTCACGTCAAGTCTATAGGTACTTCAGTCCACATATTTTAACTGCTGTGATTTCATAATGAAACATATGCCAACAAAGCAAATAACAATACATTCATGGTACAGAAAATAATAAACTCCTGTAGCTTTTTGTTAAAAGAGCATGCTACGTAACGACCGTGTTTTGAGTTTGATATAGTGTAATCCTCGGGGCCGAAGGTCCCCGTGTTCGATGCACAAACTTAGCATGAGACTTTAAAGGTGGTATCCGACAGTTTTGACCCAAAGTTTTTGTTCTCAAACAACCAAATGAATTAATGTTACCTGATAAAGAACTCGCAATATTGCTGTTGATTGATGCACCCAAAACGATATGAAAAGTGAAACCCCACACGTCAACACAATTTATTTGGTATCAACCTCGCTGCACGGTAAGCTCTTTTTAATCTAAAAAAAGAGAAAAAACAACACGTGACCGCTGACTTCCGAGATCACATTATATTATGAATCATGGTCCAGATCATCCGTTCTGACGTCGATATCTACTGTTACAGAAATCCCCATCATTCCTATTTATAGATTTGGAAAGAATGAACGTTTCGAGCGATTTATTTCACTATTTTTACTTTGTAACAATTGAGTGTAGTGTTCAAAATCGTCTTTATTTAGACTTAAGTCCGTGTTTATGGAGAAAGTATGCCCATATTTCCAAACCCAGGGCTTATATACTGTTACGTGAATTTGATATAAGCAAACTATCGGTTACCACCTTTAATTTTATGCAGATTGTGTTGGCTTCACGGTGCTATCACTGCTATTTGCAACTCAAATAGCCAAATCAAATGGATTCATTCTGGTATGTTGGTCGTGCGTACACGTGTTCATAATTACCGAATTGTATAGCAGTTTATATTAGTGAAAGACGAGTATTGACAGTTTTCTTGGTAGAACCACCGGCGGACCGCATATCAGCTGGCAGATTTTCCTCCTTTGAAAGTGTCAGTCCCGACGAGAACTTGAACCCACGTGACTGGAAGCCGACAGGTTATACACGGGCGCTTTTATGTGATTACTGCTATCTGTAGTGTGACAGAAAACAATGAACACGTGTCTTGATATGAGCTATAATAGAATACTTTTTCCACATTGAACGAATGCGATCCGCGCCTTGTTCTTTGATCCGACTTTGTACTTTTGTATCAAACACACAATTATCAACAAGGAGAAAGTTAGCAATACACAAAAAGTCCAAGACTTTTGGAGATTGGTTTAAGATCTCCATATAGCTCCACTTATTAATCTTTTATGAATCGTTGTAAGAAATTGGCCTATATTATCATGAGGCGCAAACGATGACTCAGAAAGGTTATATAGTCGAGTAGAAAAAGTAATAAATCATTGAACTGTAAACCAGTGAGGTAATTGTACTTTACGATTAGATGTTCTGTCTTGTCACTTATGTCACTGTTGCATTCGTCTTTACGATCGCGCGGTTCTTAAAAGGGACCATTCGGATAACCTCGGTAATTTCTTTAACAAAATAGAATCATGGGATTTACGGAAAGCGGCGGAAATTGCCGACCAATGTACTCAGATTGAAAAGGGCCATCAAAAGCGTTCACCAATCGTTTATTTAAGCTGATTGTAGAAAATTTAAAACAATTTCACCCATTAAATTTAAATAAAAACTGAGAGAAAAATTGCTTGCCTTAGAAAATAATTATCATGTCGAGTGTGTTTGTGCGTGTGTGTGTGCGTGATGGGTCTTCGGGGCGAACTCGGGGAGCTCAGACGGAAAGTCTTACCGCTCAATGACGGACGCTAGAAACTGCAATGATGATTTATCTTCGAAAAAAAAACATGTTTAACAGAATGAAATAATGACATGAACATTTAGGAACTAGCAAAAAAGTAATTTGCATACATTTGGTGTGTACTATAAATATTTCATATGTTGTATACGATAGAGAGATTGCCGCATATATTGAGCTGTTTTTCATCGCCTAGATCTGACTACGACAGGCTGTAACTAAAAATAAAATATATGTCTACTTTTTATTGCCATTGTTATTGCCATATGAGATGTGAACTGGTATGTTAATGCAGTTAATGATAAAAAAACATATGTGAACGAAAGTGTAAGACACGGCACAGTCCTATGTAATTTAAGAATCCGGACTTACTGATTTGAACCGAAAACTTAACTGCTCCTTTTATCATGAATTGTCAAAGCAAAGTTTAAATGCTTTGAATATGGAAAATAACAATAACAAAAAAGAACAAACAGTTTTAAACTTAATAGTCCAGTATTCAACAAAGTATCAAATAAAACAACTAGCAATAAATACATTAATTCACTTTTGCATAAGATGTGTAAAAGTCTAATTCGTTTTCAAAGCTTCATCTATGAGAAAGGTTCCTTTAATGGTTTAACAGCTGTCAGAACAGACGCAACATGCTTTGATGTTACGACTTCGTAATTCGGTTACCAAGACATTTTCCCGTCATTAAGTCAAAAATCAGGAAACAAGTGCCCCTCTAGGCATATAAGTTGATACAATATGTTGTGGATATCTTTGACATTAATATCTGGCAAAACACGTCCACCTAGGGAGACAGTATTGATGTTATAGAAGACATTGATTTCAAAAAAGAACGGTGGTTTCTCTCATCGCTTTTTACGACAATAATGTACGACGCGTGAGCCAGATTTGATATCCCCACGACGATAGTGATGGCGGTGATAACTTTCACGCTATCCCACGAATAAATCCCGGATCTGTTAGACGTGCATTTTCCCACGAGAGGCACTCAACATGTAGCGTCAACGTCGCGCGATTAAATACCCCTCAATTAACGTAATAAGGACAGACACTAATATCAACTTATGTCTCGACAAATCGCAACATGTTCGGGCAAAGCAACAATGAATTTTCTTTCGTCAATACCCGCGCGTCCTGCCAATCGTCGGTCTTCTAATTTGCATACGCTAGTTGACTTTACCAAGCAACGGGGATTTCGTTACGATGGTAACCGATTCTTATACCCAAAGGGATGAATTCTGCGGATGGAAAAATAGGCCCAGATGTGAACCATTTAAAAGAGAAAATGAAAAAATATAATGTCACTTTCGATGGTTAAAAGAACTGGAAATTGTGATTTGTATAATTATGAAATTGGCAAAAACGTTGATAGTATCGCCACACCGTTTTGTTATGGGAGAGTCTGGTGAGGGTGTAAATTTGAGGGGCATGGAAGGCGAAATAACGAATATTGATCCATTATATGAGCTGCCGGGTGTCTAGATTGAGCAGACAACTGCAAGAACAAAAGAACACATTAATTTGTGTTAATGCGAACATTCTGGTATGCAACCTGTTATCTTGGCGCCGGTGCGAGTGGGGTATGGGGCTTATTCGCTGTAGACTGCAGATGCGCAACATTGAAAGTGTTACGATCAATGGCGTAACAGAAACATTAAAAGCCAGCAACAAGTTTTACAACACAATGTATTTTATTAAAAAAAAAACAAATTACAAATCATTACAATATAATTAACGAGAGAATACATCACTACTCTCAAAAAAATTAAGCTGATACAAGTCATAATAAAATTATCTCCTTACTGTATGAAGGTTTAAATTCTTTTTTTTTGTCCAATATAATCCACAATAATGGCCGAAGATGGCTATATTATCACTATGTATTGCTCTGTTTACTACTGATCATGTTAGTCTACAAGCACAA
This sequence comes from Sinonovacula constricta, assembly GCA_007844125.1. NCBI lineage: Eukaryota > Metazoa > Mollusca > Bivalvia > Cardiida > Solecurtidae > Sinonovacula > Sinonovacula constricta. The sequence continues at coordinate 36,872,900 of CM017565.1, forward strand.
TTGAACTTATTGTATGAATATTCACTTAAGTGGGGTCTGAAAATTAATGTAGACAAAACTAAAGTGTGTGTCTTTGAGAAGAGAAAGACTGTTAGAAACATTTATTTTCATATTAACAATGAACTTGTTGAGTTGGTAGATAACTTTACATATTTAGGTGTAAACTTTAATTTTAATGGTATTTTATCTAGTGCAGTAAAGGTCTTGCATGATCAAGCTCTAAGTGCCTATCATAGTTTACTTGTTCTTTTTGATAAGATATCACTTGATGTAAAAACTAAGTTATCCTTATTTGATTTCATGGTTGTACCGATTTTACTGTATGGATCTGAAGTGTGGGGTGTATACAACTATAAAGATGTAGATAAACTCCACATTAGATTCCTTAAGTCATTATTAGGTGTCAAAAAACAAACCCCAAATTCCGCTGTATATGGCGAATTTGGTAGATTTCCTTTATCTGTTATCTGTAAACTCAGATCCCTTAAGTTCTGGGTAAAAATTATGAAAAACAATAGTTCACCCTTGTATAGAATGTACTGCGACCAAGTTAATAATATAAGTGGGCCATGCTGGGCCAAACGCATAAATTTATTGTTAGACCATCTAGGATGTAGAAATTATAGAACTTACTTTGATGCCAATGTCAACTATTATCCTATGTTAAAACAGAGACTATGTGATCAGTATATCCAAGAATGGAATGCTTGTATTAATAACTTACCAAAATTAGCTTTGTATTGTAGATTTAAAAAGACATTCGAATTAGAGAAATACATTGTTTCTGTTTACAATTATGATCTTAGAAGACATATAAGTTGTTTTAGACTATCTTCACACAAATTAGAAATAGAGACTGGTAGATATAATGGTGTTACAAGAGAAAATCGAATATGTAAAGGTTGTACATCTAATATGATTGAAAGTGAATTTCACTTCCTTTTATGTTGCACTATGTACCAAGATCTACGAAAAAAATATTTAGGAAATACATCTTGGCCAACGATTAATATGTTTGAATGTCTAATGTCAACAAAATCTAGTAAGAAATTGTTAAATATTGCAAAATTTATAAAAGAAGCCAATGTTCTTAGAAGTAATTCCCTGGTTAGTTAACTGTTTTCTCTTTTGTCAATCAATTGGTTTACAATGTCTATAATGTATACTCGTATATGATTTCTAATTATATTTTGCATTGTTTGTAAACCTGTTTGCCATGACAACTGTTTGTAAATTTTGTATATGGTCAAAGGCGTAGCTAATGCCGATTACCAATAAACTTTGAATTGAATTGAACTATAAATCCAATACTAGTAATACACTAGTAATGATCCAACTGAATATATCCTAAACAACTGTTAATTTATAACACTTGTGCTATTCATTTATGATCTAAACATATCTTACTCAGGTCTGACGTAAAACAAAACAAAAAAAACAAAAACAAAAACACAAAAAAATAAATTTATAACAGCTAGGAATATTCGAGAAGGTATAAGTGGCTCCACTCAAAAAAACATTCCAAAATTTACAAAATTGTAGTGTCTACAAATCTTTATTACGCCACATAGATTCTTTTATCAATTCATATGCGACGTAGCAGTGTCCTAAGATGCAACCGTCGCAAGGTCAAATACTGCATGATGGGAGACACTTATGTAACAGCATACAAATGTGTATAACATATAACAGCTTATATCTGGATGTTTAAAGCGGGTAGGGCGTGGGTCAAGGATCGAACTCTACTTTTCTCCGTGTTTCATATGACTGTCTCCCTTCTACGACTCACTTTGTTCTTTGTTTAAGCGAATACCATGGCTCCGGCAGTACTTTGGCTACTTTCGACCAATGTCCCTGTTTGTTCCAAAGCTCCGTCTATTTCTTAGTTCTGTCCGTCTTTGACAACATCCTTTTTTTTCTCCATTCGTTTTAGTGAATTATTATTGTACAACAATGGTGCTATTTGTGAGAAATCCACATAAACTTGACATCAACATTTCTTAGCAAAAATGATTGAAAATAATGGGACACCGACGAATTATTTTTAATGGCTGCCATGGCGGATGACAGAATTTAAATTCAACAAAACGCACCAAACAACAAGCGCAGCGGTACATGTGCCATCATCATTCCCTTCCTTACTTAAGATGAATAATCTATAAGCAGACAGAGCACTTCGAGATCAATGTACATGTACTCTGGGTTGAGAACTCTCACCCTTTCCAGCACAAGCCCTCTTTTCTTGTTAGCTAACTAATAGCGGCAGCAGAACATCATTAACATTGTTGTCTTACGATCTTATTGGACAAATGCTGCAGCGTGCAGCTAAGATATTTTTACTGAAGCTCATTTCGAAGTTTGCATTTTTTTCAATGTCAAATATAGGCCCTGCTTGATTTATTGCTTAGATTTTGCATTTAGGATATAAAGTAGCAGTGCTATCAGCGCTTTGATTAATATTTAAAATTGCGAAATTGCATATAGAAATAATAATAATAATAAAAAATTTCTTCTCATACCTTTCAGGTTAAATATATGCAGAGTATGTCTACATGTCATGCACTCATAATTTTACATTACTTTAAAGATGAGCTTAAACCTAGATGAGTGCACATGCTGTGCAACTCATTGTATTAATTGCATGCATGCTACACAATTGGAACGCTGTCGACTTGAATGTGCAACTCATTGTATTAATTGCATGCATGCTACACAATTGGAACGCTGTCGACTTGAATGTGCAACTCATTGTATTAATTGCATGCATGCTACACAATTGGAACGCTGTCGACTTGAATGTGCAACTCATTGTATTAATTGCATGCATGCTACACAATTGGAACGCTGTCGACTTGAATGTGCAACTCATTGTATTAATTGCATGCATGCTACACAATTGGAACGCTGTCGACTTGAATGTGCAACTCATTGTATTAATTGCATGCATGCTACACAATTGGAACGCTGTCGACTTGAATGTGCAACTCATTGTATTAATTGCATGCATGCTACACAATTGGAACGCTGTCGACTTGAATGTGCAACTCATTGTATTAATTGCATGCATGCTACACAATTGGAACGCTGTCGACTTGAATGTGCAACTCATTGTATTAATTGCCTGCATGCTACACAATTGGAACGCTGTCGACTTGAATGTGCAACTCATTGTATTAATTGCCTGCATGCTACACAATTGGAACGCTGTCGACTTGAATGTGCAACTCATTGTATTAATTGCATGCATGCTACACAATTGGAACGCTGTCGACTTGAATGTGCAACTCATTGTATTAATTGCATGCATGCTACACAATTGGAACGCTGTCGACTTGAATGTGCAACTCATTGTATTAATTGCATGCATGCTACACAATTGGAACGCTGTCGACTTGAATGTGCAACTCATTGTATTAATTGCATGCATGCTACACAATTGGAACGCTGTCGACTTGAATGTGCAACTCATTGTATTAATTGCCTGCATGCTACACAATTGGAACGCTGTCGACTTGAATGTGCAACTCATTGTATTAATTGCATGCATGCTACACAATTGGAACGCTGTCGACTTGAATGTGCAACTCATTGTATTAATTGCATGCATGCTACACAATTGGAACGCTGTCGACTTGAATGTGCAACTCATTGTATTAATTGCATGCATGCTACACAATTGGAACGCTGTCGACTTGAATGTGCAACTCATTGTATTAATTGCATGCATGCTACACAATTGGAACGCTGTCGACTTGAATGTGCAACTCATTGTATTAATTGCATGCATGCTACACAATTGGAACGCTGTCGACTTGAATGTGCAACTCATTGTATTAATTGCATGCATGCTACACAATTGGAATGCTCTCGACTTGAATGAGACATATTGGCTAATTGGAGTTAAGTAAACTTATCTGAAGTGTTAATATTAAAACAGATTGCAGGTCACAAATGCAATTGATTTGTAAATGATATAAAATACTACAAGATAAATATATTTTTATTATTTTACAACTTCTCTTATAATGTTACATATATATAAAAGACAACATTGTTGTATTTATAAAAGGCCACACAGTGCTAACAATATCCTATCAATGTCACCAAATAGTGGCAATTCGAAGGCAGCGTGTTTATTTTGCATTACGTTGAATCATTTTAACGGGTACTAATATAATCAATTATTTTCTGATTTTATTTTCATTATTTCCCGATTAAAATATTGTTTTGGACTGTTTAAATACCTAAAAGGACTTTTTTAACAGCCGCAATTTTAAATTGGCCACAATGATGCTACGTCGTGTAAGAATTCATGACCTCATTCTTTTCTTGTAAATGAAAGAAATATACTTTGCGACTTTCATGCTTTTCCAAAAAGGTGGGGTGGGGTCGGGGCACGGTTGTGTCATATTTAGCACGATATTGCCCCACTTATTGCTCAGTCGGTTTTATTCGCTCCGTCTGTTTCTTGGTTAATTCCAATCTTTTGCTCAGTCTCTTGTATATGGCATCATCACCAACATGTTCCACTCCATTTGATGGCTTCGTTTGTTATAAAACGTCCGTTGTAATGGCTCAGTCCGTTCCACATTTCTTTTAAATTCAAAGCTTCTTCCGCTCTCCGGGTATGTTGGTTCCCTGTTTGTCATTTTCCTTCACGCAGGGTCTTTCCCTTTGTACCCTGCCCTCTTCCGCACTGTGGATCCATCATTTCGTTGGTCCTTTCTATCCATGGTCTATGCGTTCGTCCGACCTATTTGCTCCGTCCGTTACATGGCTCTATCAATTTCATTTCTCCTTTTATTCTTACAGTAGACACGTCCGAGAGATGATAAAGGGAAATTATCCGAAAAAAATCGATTCAGTTCGTCCGCGATAACCTATAGAGTAAAAAGGCAAAGAAGCAAGGAGTACGGCATTAATTTTATATGAGTATAATAGGAAAGAAAACCAAAATCGGGAAGAACACTGTGGGAGCGAGATTGAAAATGAGTGATGGACTTGCTGAGAGCATGAACTGTAAGTAGCAGAAGATAAATTGTAACGAATGGGCCTATTCTCACATGCCGCTTAGCACAGCAGTGCGTTTCTCACGCCCTTAGAAGACAGATTTCCCCAAATGTGTCATAGGTGTTTAATTTTAGTTTTAATAAAGCCAGCCTTCCCAAGGTATTTGTCAGCATACTTATAGATAATCGTTCGTTCAGTGCCATCACTAATTATGTTATATGAGTATTGGTTATATTTTTACTCAGGAAACATGGATTTACTTTAGACGCTTCAAGTTGATATTTGTCTAACGTTGTCTGTTAGAATGTGTTGAAGGGTTTCTTGTGGAAATAGCAACAGCAGTTAGAATGTACATTGGTATATGTCCAAAGCTTTCTCGATGTTTATTTAGATGCTGTTGAATTTTAGTTTATGTGTTTTAAAAAAAAAACATTACAGACAGCTCATCCGCTTACATCGGTTGCTTATTTCCATTGATAAAAACATTCCCACAATTTCCACGTTTTTAAATAGTTAAAATCAACTGGTTTTGAAGGAGCCAACTGATTTTCACATTGATGCTGAATTTTATTTAAATATTTTTGTTCAAAAGACATTGTCTTGCGTTTCGCTAACAAACAGGTAAATAAAATGTCATTTTGCCATTTTTTTAGAAATACCACGAAAGAAATGATTATAGATAGGGTTCTTAATCTTACTTGTTTGAATTTGTGTTTTCTTAATTTGAAATAGGTATATTATACAGACAAATTAACGTGTTACTGTCAAATAACAGCAAAGAGTAAAATAAACGTTGGAGGAAGTTGATCATTTTTAATTCTGTTTATAAAAATAAAACATATAGCATAAATTGGCAAAAATAAACTGAAGTTAAAAATGCAGTACACATTTAAATATCTTATGCTAGTATACATGGAAAATATGCTGAACACAAACCTGTATGCTATTGTACTCGGAGGTGTTGAACACCAGCCTGTATACTATTTTACTCGGAGAAGATGTTATACACAAGCCTGTATGCATTTGTACTCGGAGATGTTGAACACAAGCCTGTATGCATTTGTACTCGGAGGTGTTGAACACCAGCCTGTATACTATTTTACTCGGAGAAGATGTTATACACAAGCCTGTATGCATTTGTACTCGGAGATGTTGAACACAAGCCTGTATGCATTTGTACTCGGAGATGTTGAACACAAGCATGTATGCATTTGTACTCGGAGGTGTTGAACACCAGCCTGTATACTATTTTACTCGGAGAAGATGTTATACACAAGCCTGTATGCATTTGTACTCGGAGATGTTGAACACAAGCCTGTATGCTATTTTTCTCGGAGAAGATGTTGAACACAAGCCTGTATGCTATTGTACTCGGAGATGTTGGACACAATCCTGTGTTCCATCATACTCGGAGAAGATGTTGAACACAAACCTGTGTGCCACTATACTCGGAGATGTTGAGCACAAACCTGTGTGCCACTATACTTGGAGATGTTGAGCACAAACCTGTGTGCCACTATACTTGGAGATGTTGAGCACAAACCTGTGTGCCACTATACTTGGAGATGTTGAGCACAAACCTGTGTGCCATTATACTCGGAGATGTTGAGCACAAACCTGTGTGCCACTATACTCGGAGATGTTGAGCACAAACCTGTGTGCCACTATACTCGGAGATGTTGAACACAAACCTGTGTGCCACTATACTCGGAGATGTTGAGCACAAACCTGTGTGCCACTATACTCGGAGATGTTGAGCACAAACCTGTGTGCCACTATACTCGGAGATGTTGAGCACAAACCTGTGTGCCACTATACTCGGAGATGTTGAGCACAAACCTGTGTGCCACTATACTCGGAGATGTTGAGCACAAACCTGTGTGCCACTATACTCGGAGATGTTGAGCACAAACCTGTGTGCCACTATACTCGGAGATGTTGAACACAAACCTGTGTGCCACTATACTCGGAGATGTTGAGCACAAACCTGTATGCCATTATACTTAGAGAAGATGATAAACACAAACCTGTATGCCACTTTACTCGGAGATGTTGGACACAAAACTGTGTGCCACTATACTCGGATATGTTGAACATAAACCTGTATACCATAATACTTAGAGAAGATGATGAACACAAACCTGTATGCCACTTTACTCGGAGATGTTGGACACAAAACTGTGTGCCACTATACTTGGAGATGTTGAGCACAAACCTGTATGCCATTATACTTAGAGAAGATGATGAACACAAACCTGTATGCCACTTTACTCGGAGATGTTGGACACAAAACTGTGTGCCACTATACTCGGATATGTTGAACATAAACCTGTATACCATAATACTTAGAGAAGATGTTGGACACAAACATGTGTGCCACTATACTCGGAGATGTTGGACACAAACATGTGTACTCGGAGATGTCGAACACGTGCGTGAATGCCATGATACTCGGAGAATATGTTGGACAAAAGTTTATTAGTCAGTATACTTAGAGAAAATGTTAAGTAAATGCCGGCTTTTTTCCTTCGCGATACTGCTATTTTTAATATTATATTGTAAGGCCAACATAACATACAGTCTTGCACATTGAATAGGTAACGTTTGCTTGTTGAGTTTTTTCAGATATGTCTATATCATAGTCAGGAAAAACGCACTGGTCACGCGTGATATGAAACTTATAAGCCTACCCGGGCTCAAAGCTATTTGTTTTATGATGGTCAACATATGCCATGTTCTACTGCTGAAGTTGGCATGTATACGAATGCACGTGTACACAATGTGGGTTTGGAGCAATTACCGCCAGTAACTTAACAGGTTTAACGCATATAAGGTCGAAAGAAATATATCAATTAGTGATTTATAAATAACTGATTCACAAGATGGCTATGCTATGAGCAATTAATCAAAAATACATAAGGGTATACATAAAAAGCTGTCGAGATCTTACCTTGGAATTCTTATTTCGAACCTTAGGAAAGTTTTTAATGAAAAGGTTACTGCAAACAATACTATCCCATACAATTTATGGACTTGGTTGCACCGTCTGAGCGTTTATCATCAACCCATCGCCACTTGTCGCTATGCATACTGATCATATCGAATCTTCCAATCTTCTAAATGGACGCTAAGTTCCAAATTGGCGCGCCTGAGGTATCGTTCGGTAGGCACGTGCTTAGCACGCGACAAAACGATACCAATTAGGGGTCCCACCTGAAGGCATTTTTGTCATCAAGTTGCTACGTTTACTGTCGTGTGAAAGCCATTCCTTCCGCTACGTTGGCTGCCCGTTGCTAACGAGATAGATCTGCAGAATATTTCAAACGGTCGTCTGCTCGAAGCGCGCGCTCTGCGTCAGAAAATTTCCCATGATGCAATTTAGACATACATCTGTCAGTTTCAATTTATCTACTCAGGTATATTTAAGAGCGATTAATTTTCGAACGCATGTTGAGAAGAGAAAATGACATTTCAGGAATTCGCCAACATTATGAAAGTGGGATGAACGTGCGCTTGATTAAGATCTAATTCATTTACTGCCTTTCTGAATCGTATCTGTGCTATAGACTTTGGGAAAACGTCTATTGCTTAATTCTAAGCTTACTGATATCGTAAATACGCCGTTTAACTTTCAAGGACACCGGACATTAATATTTAATTGAATAAATCTACCTACTAAATAACATATATGTAAGAAAGATTTCCATCTGACCTGCAATGATAAAACATCCATGTAATAAGGGTTTGCATCCTGCAATGATTTTTAAACCATGATGACATTTATCTGCTGTCTTTGTTCATCTGATGTTAGCCGCTATAGGTCGTCATAATTCTAATAGTAGACAGAGATTAACCCTCAGATCCATAGATTAACCTCAGAATGGTCATTTTACTAAAGAAACATCGTAACCGTTGGTCTGATCTGCATTTTAAAGTTAGCTTATTAAAGCAAAAGTTTGTTGAATTATTATAAACAATTGATTATAATATAACCTCTGATCACCATAGATAACGTGTGAACATGTGGTTCTTCAATGGACTGGGCTGTGTTGACGGTGGTATCTGACAGTTTTGACATTTCTATTCCCTCATGCAATCAGATAAATAATTGTTATCTGAAAGGTCCGCGAAATGTTGTTTATTGGTGCCGTACATCAATCGGAAGTGCAAAGCATACTATCCCTCTTGTAATTGCAAACATACATTTCCTGTCCGAGCCAGGATCAACAGTAAAATATTTTTTAATTAAAAAAACAACAACACTTGACCACTTACTTTTGAGATAACGTGACATGATCATTCTGGTAATCAGGACTGAAATCGACATCTTTTTAGCTGAAATCCCCTTCGAGATTATTTATACATTTGGAAATAATAGACATTTAAGGCGACGGTTTTTACAATTTAACAATTAAGATAATGCTGTAAACAAACATTACTTTAACTAACGTATATGTTTATGCAGCAATTATTCACTAATTCCGTCAGAACACGGGTAAGATGCTGTTACGTATATCAGATATAGACAAACTGTTGTTTACCGCCTTTAAGGGTTGGCGTGATATTTTTAATTCATTTCTATTTTTAGACATTTGAAGCGCATCAATTAAGAACAACTTCGGACTGCGCATGTGGGAATATACAGCATCTGTAAACGTCATTTATAACAACAACAAAAAATAAATCATTATTTGTCTTGACAGTGACGCAATAATTTAAATAAATATGAAGAAGCAGTTTGTGTGGGTCTCTGTGCCATGAATATATGTTAAACTGTGTATACATGCAAACATTAATGATAAGTCATAGATATACAGCAGCAAAAAGTACGGTATTGGTCAGACAGCCTCATGATTCGACGCTGTTTGTTTAAGCCTAATTGCTTGGAAAATATTAATTGATGAAATACATTGTTCACTGTTCATGTACATTTACTTGTTTTATACTTGAATACTATATGCGATTTGCTAAACATTTTAACGAAAATAGTTGTGATTGTAAGATAGGATGGAAACTTTGTATATTGAAAACTATGTCTAAAGCAAATAGAGACAGCTCATAAGCAAGAGGAAGTCGAGTATCTGATAAACCGGTTGGAAAAGTTAAGTTAGTCTAATAGTCTACCTGTTGAATAACTGAATCGTCGAAGAATTCCTCTACATTTACAATCAGTATTTAGTTATGTAACATCTTTAGTTATGGAACATATTATTATAAATTTTATACATGTAATATTCTTTTAATTATCTTAAAATAATACTAACATTGCAGTAATATTTAATATTGCAATAATATTAGGTTTGATTTTTACTGTCCTTATTTAAAAATTATTATTAAGAATTTTACGTAAGTTGTAGGTATAAATCGGTTTAGCCATAAACCTTGTGCATACCTGTTGTAAGGGAAAGCAACTCAATATTGTGCAAGTTCTTAATATGTGCGCAGTTACTTCCCTTGGTAATAGAGCTGTACAGCACTGTATTTACTTCTTCCCTTATGAGTAATTAATTTGTATAATTACATTGTATTACATGAGTAAGAATTTTTAGTAAAAGTTCTCCAGAGATATATTAGCAGGGGCTTTATAGTGTTTTTAACTAAATGAGTGATTTTTCACATAGTTAAAAACTTTAAACTATTTTCAGTATAAAAAACCCCAATATGAAGCAATTCCTTAGACCTGTTTATAAGGTTTAAAATTACTTTTAAGGTGAACTAAAGGTTAATGGAGTCAGTGAAGGTAAAGAGAATACAAAATGGCAAAATAATGCAAAAATATACTTTATTGCACAGTAACATAGGCAAATGTAAGTTTTTCTCTCAAATTTAACACTACAATTTCAGTGTGAAAACATAAAAATAAAACAAAATAACATTTTCATCAACATAAAATAAAAAGCAGTTTTTTACAAAGGTATCAAAGGTTTTCCACTGTGTGTTTTTTTTCAATTGTAGAGGGCACACAATTTAAAGAACATTATTTTATGTTTTTAAATACCCTCTTTATACAAAATTTATACTAAATCTTTATACAAAATTTATCTAAATTAATACCCTACTTTAATTCGGAAAGTAACTCAGATAACTGAATTTAATTGTGTTCTGTAAGAATACATATATGTCCGTAAGTATGACTCACTATTTTCTTGCAAACAATATTTGTGTCAAACTTTAAATTTCGTTTTACATAACTTTCTTTTATCTTTTAGACCATTGTTCGCCAACCATCAATATATGAGAAGCTTTCTAGTCATGGATTTCAGATCACAATAACTTATAAGTTACTGATTTTAATCTGAGACTTGGGCACATGTAGTACAATTTGCATTAATTTTGTACTTTTTAACTTTCTTATAAATGCCTCACAGCAACACAATGATTACAATATATGTGACTTCTAGCTATTTTGTTGGATGAACACTCCAGACAATGTCTGCGTGGAACCATTGCAGCATCTCAGGTCCTTCGTGGGATCTGAATCAGACCACAGGGTGAGAGGCATAGGAGGGTTTCAAATAAATATTTAGTGCAGACAGTGTGGAGATTTGTGTTATGTGCCTTCCAAAAACTAAAGGCAATTGCATTTTTGTTTGTTTATTGGGTTTATCATCCCACTAATAGTATTTCAGTTATCTGGAGACAGTTCAAGTTGCTTTAAGTTACATGCCAAATATGTCACATGGAAGGGTAAGTTGTGAGTTCATGATCATGCCATAACTATTGAGAAAGTTTTGGTAATGCTGATATGAAATTGGTCAGTACAAGTCATGACTAGAAATACTAAACTGCAGTTGGTGAGAACATGGCATACATTAATGGAAACATGGCATTAAGAAAGCTTTTTAGCAATGCAGTATTGAAATATACTGAAGTAAACTGGATTTACATTCACAAAACATTGTTTTTAAAATAGACAATTGGCACCTTGTTGTAATTACTCCACACATTTCCCTAATATTTATTATCTTAATAAATGCTTTTGCATAGATTGGTGTAACATGGGCAATGATTACAACATATTTAACATAATATATAAAATAATATGATAAACAGTATATTATAATATATAACTGAACAATAAAAAAATGTTCAATAAGGATGACAGCTTCATTGTTAAATAATGGTAATTATGGAAATATATTTAAACATAATAAAGCAACAAAACAAAAAACAACCTTTAAAACACCTTGGTGTAATATAAAAAAAGAATAAAATTAAATGTATTCATTGCCATGTTAACTGCTTATTTTCTATAATAATATTCAAATCACTAATTTTCAATCTTTGGTTATGAGTTGAAAAAAATGTTTCACAACAAAGCTTAAATATTAATTTTAGGAAGCTTTTAAAATTATGAACATTTGTCAAATCAACTTTGGTCTCTTTTTTTTCACATAATTCAACTACACTGCCATGTTGGCATGTGATTAAAAATAACACAAATACAAACGAAAAAATGTTTCCAAACATTTAAACATTTACAAGGCTAACAACTGACTTGTGATAAAAAATAAAGCACATAAAACAAATTTTGTACAAACTTGTAAAAGTTGACACTGCTATAACATTGCATAGATACAGATAAAACAACTCTTACCCTGCCAAATTTACAATATTTGCACTTAGTTATTCCTATTATAACAAGTCAAGTCCATGAGACATTTTTAAATTATTAAATAAAGGAATGTTTTTTTGTGTGTGTCAAGATACTAGCAAAACAGAACACTTGGGGATTTATAGACAAATGAATGATACACTGCAAGAGAAGGAATTTAATTTAATGATTTCTTAAAAAAATATTTCAAGTTACAAGGTGCTATTATAAATATATCCATTGCTGTAATTTCTTGTGATTTAACTTCTTTTAAAACATGTTACTTGTTTTTGGACAATATATTCTTCACCATTATCATGCTACATTTATTTACATACAAAACCCATGCTTGGTTATTTGCTAACAACTTGATAATAACGTTAGAAGACATTACAAGAAACTTTGTATCTAAAGTGTAGGCACAGATCAGAAACCTCCCAGTGAGAGCTCCATGACCTGGATCTACTTTGCCAGCACCAGATCAATTTGTGATTGGCAGGCAAAGATTTAAGACATACTATTTGGTGTACACAAGAATACTTTGACTCAAAATCCTTCAAAGCAATGGGGACAATTTAAAGATTATGATTTAAAGCCCTCACCTTTACCTCTGGTAAAAGTGAGAGTAAACTACTATAACATGCCCAATGTAACAATCAATGAATGATAAGAATACTAAAATAAACTTGGAACACAGAAAAGTTCAACAATATTAATGTCTTAACTAAACCCCCAAAACAAAGAAAAGGAAACATTAACAACATATTCAATTATGTGACCCATGACTTGGTAAGAATACTAGCAAAGTGACAATTAGTGCTACTACAGTTTGGTGAAATATTCTGGGATAGCATTTACTGTCATATCACTCCAGCACCCATTATGGTGACCTTCACTTCTCATTGAGAGACAATGGATTCTTGAATAATCTCCACTTAATACTTCATAAATGTAAGAAGGTCCTTTTGTTTGGAATAATATTCTTGTTTATGCTTGTTCTCTTTGGAGGATCTGTAGAATTTTTTATTACACTGCAATAATTAGATTCACAATCATCACTTTATGCTTCCACATTCTTAGTTATATTACATATTTATGTTTTTTATGGACTTACTGCCTATTTGTAAAAAACATGCCACTGTTTGTAATGACACCATTTCAAAACTAACCTGCTATAAAGACGAAGAATTCCAAATAAAAGGTCCTTCTTAATATTTAGGCTATATGAGTTCTTATCTAACAAGGGGTACAATTTCCAATCACCACTGTTCACCATTCTACAAGTGAGAATTATGGGATACACTGTCACATCCATGAGAACAGTGATTTTCTGTTATGAAAATATGTTTAAACACTATGTTCTGATATATTGTCATCAAGATTCGATAACAGAGATATCACTCGCAAGGCCCCACCAGAGCAGAAAGTAAAGCACCACAAGAAACAGGACACCTGACACAACGATCAGCACTGTATCCTGAATATATAAAGAAAATTATCTTAAAGAAGGTAAATAAAAAAAACAACATTCATCATGGTTGGAGATATAAAACTTACTTAATCAAATGATTGGGTGTCTTGTTTCGTTTCTAGATTTTTAGAAAAATGATGAGCTTTGACCCTCCTTTAAAGTGAAACATAGTTTAAACTTCATGGGAAAAGGAAAAGCATTTTAACCAAAATTTCTAATATCAGAATTTCAAGAAATGGAAAAACAACTATAAATGGCACTTACTATAAAAGTAAAAAGTTTCTAGCAAACAAATTACATTATCAACATCGTTGTACTTTTTACTGGAGTATTTAAATAAATGTGTAAATATACAGACAATATAGGTCTTACCTTAACAGGTGTGCCACTTTTTTTTACTGCTGATTTAGCCTTGGCTGATTTGAGCTCTCTCTTACTCTTCTTGTAATCCTGTTTTCCTGAAAGTAACGAAACACACAACATGCATAGATCAACACACAATTTCAATTAATTCTTTTACACATTGAATTTGCTTAACAACCAATGGTGTGGTATTTAAGCATAGGTTTGACATTTATATATGTGCTTATATTGTAATAAACCATTTTAGAAAATAGTTAAGACTTTTTTTAATTTCAATCTGAATCACTAAAGGTTTGGCAATAATCTATCAATATTAAACACCATGAATTCCACATAAGACATAATGCAAGGCTTAAGGGTTCAGTTTCTTACCTGGGTAAAAGTTATTGTTTCTTTGCAACCTGTTCCTCTAAGTGATTCACCTATCTGTTTTCTGTAGTTTTCAACAGGAGTAAAACTTGAGCCTGTTGCATCTTTTTTCCCCATGATTTAACCTACTTGTACCTGAAATGATGATGTTTGCATAACAAGTGGATGGAGAACAGATTATTTTTTACAGAATACATTATACAAATATAACATTTTATTGACCTAAATCATTGTTTTCTGAAAAGGTCCTGCAAAATGCTGCTCATTGGTGCCGTACATCTATATGAACAGCGAAGCATGAATCTCAATTCGTCACTGCAAACAGGTATTTTGTATCTGAGCCACCATGCTGAGCTATTTTTAAACTAAAAAAACATGTGACAACTACAATTTTATATCACGTTATAGCTTCTAAGTAGTCCACTCTGACGTTGATGTCTATTTTTTGCAGAGACCCCTATAATGCTTATTTATAGATTTGGAATGAATTATCATTTATACGGATTTCTTTCGCAATATGTAATGGCTAACAATACAGGTAGTGTTCAAAATCTTCTTTACAGACATTAAAAGTAGTTTTTGAAGAAATTCCCCAAAACATTGGAAAGACATTATTACCTATAACTGACAAACAGTTGGTTACCACCTTTAAGACAATGGAAGATGGGGAAGTCAATGACTTGTAATGAATGACTTATTCTCTTACGCTGTGAGTTCTACACCTAGTCTGGAGAGAAACGTAATGTGTGTAGGTTGTAAGGCTAATCCATGGTGCATTGCACAGGTTCTACTCAGATATTTCTTGGGTTAAGCGTTAGATCCTGCACATTTAAAGGAAACTTAAAAAAAAAGGATGCGTTGTAATTTTGCATAGGTCGGTAAATAAATTGGATTTTAGAAAATACCTGACACACTTATAAGTTGCAATGTACAGATGTATTCGTTGCATTTATAGCTTGAAAAAAAATGTCAATATATGATTATCGACACATTACGTTGTTTATACCAATGGAGTTACTTGCCCTTGCCACATTACAGCCACCTTTGTAATTTTTGCAATATCGTGAAATCCTCTGTTATTTTGATATGATACCGAAACTGCATCAGTGAAAAAATATAATTTTGTGATTTACAAGATAAATTTATCACCATAAGAATGGAACTTAATGAATTAGAAAAATATTCAATAATTGTGTATTCGTATTAAGGTAAACATGTATGGTAATAACCACATTTTGAGAATTCCAGGACATGACCCACATTCTATAAAAAGCACATCTATAAATAGATTGTGACGCCAAGCACTAGACTCTGTCCACCAATCGTTTAGAGCATAACATGACGGACCTTGTGGAAGGCAGAATAGAGGGGCGGACCCAACTGAAAACATGTTGTAGCATGTCAAACGTCGAACTAAAAATACAAATAGGTTTCATCTTTCCGAACTAAATCAGAAGAAACTGTGTGACCGAGAAGGTAAGATACTAATCACCCGATGAATACAAAGGAAAACATTGATAACAATAATAAACGGATGTCTTCTCTGTGTATTAATTCTATGAAATTATTAAAGAAACTGTACAAAAACCAATACTTTTTTTTAAATAGAACATGTTAACGTGTCAAATCCTTATCATGCCAAAAATATTTTCCGCTTTTGTCAAAGACATATTTTGCATTACACATAATGACATAGTTTAAAACTTAGACAAATCAATACCATCATACATGTATATTTTAAACATTAAAACAAGGAAATATTTACAACTTTGACAAATACAAAGATACTGATGTTTTTCAAGGGAAGAATTGATTTTAACTTTTGAATAATAAGAATGTGCAATTAAAATCTTCTTATGAAAGATGATAGGGTTCTACCTTTTGTTTGATTTTTTCCCCCTGCACATTAGGAATTATACAGATAAAGGATAAAGATCTCTGTGATTCATACTTATAAAAAGAAATAAATATGCCAAGTTTCATTTTCTATTCTTTTTATCAGCAGAATGTCATCCACCAAAACCAAATGTTCATACTGGGATAAGTGTTATCGAAAGAACAAAAACCACCTGGCTACGTATCTACACCCAAAAGATGTGAAAGATGAGGCAAAAGGTACTTGATCTTTGTTGTAACTCATGTTTTGTATATTTAAAACTTTTTTCTGAAGTTAGATTTCTCAGGTATAAAACAATCTGTAAATTGTATATTGCTTCATTTTGCTTCACTTGATGGCAGATAACATGATAGTATGACAGGTGAAGTAAAATATGTGTTCATGTCATGATATAAAAAGCAGCAATATATGTCCTTAAAAAATAGAAGTTAATTTGTATCAGTTTTCACAAATATGATGAAAAGGCCTCTTCATCCACTGTCTTCAGAAATGGTTATTGATGTGCCAATTCTTACAATAAAAACCTATGATTCTTGAGGTGCAGTTTTTAGTTCACCTGAGCACAACGTGCTCAAGGGAAGCTTTTGTAATACCGCTTCGTCCGTCGTCCGTCGTCCGTCGTCCATCGTCGTCGTTCGTCGTCAACATTTTAGCTTGTGAACACGCTAGAGGCCACAGTTTTTATCCAATCTTCATCAAACTTGGTCAGAATGTTAGTCGGTATGAAATATTGGATGAGTTCATAATTGGGTCACCTGGAGTCAAAAAGTAGGTCACTAGGTCAAATTTTAGGAAAACCTTGTGAACACACTAGAGACCACATTTATAGCCCAATCTTCACCAAACTTGGTCAGAATATTTGCCTGCATAAAATCTTGAACGAGTTTGTAACTGGGTTACGTAGGGTCAAAAAGTAGGTCACCAGGTCAAATCTTAGAAAAATCTTGAGAACACACTAGAGGTCATATTTATAGGCCGATCTTCACAAACTTGGTCAGAATGTTTGTCTACATGAAATCTTGGATGAGTTCTTTATTGGGTCACGTGGGGTCAAAAAGCAGGTCACTAGGTCAAATCTTAGAAAAAGCTTGTGAACACACTAGAGGCCATATTTATAGGTCAATCTTCATCAAACTTGGTCAGAATGTTTTTCTTTATAAAGTCTTGGATGAGTTCGTAAGTGGGTCACGTGGGTTCATAAAGAAGGTCACTAGGTCAAATCTTAGAAAAAGCTTCTGAACACACTAGAGGCCATATTTATAGCCCAATCTTCACCAAACTTGGTCAGAATGTTTGCCTGCATGAAATCTTGGATGAGTTTGTAACTAGGTCACGTGGGGTCAAAAAGTAGGTCACTAGGTCAAATCTTAGAAAAATCTTGTGAACACACTAGAGGTCATATTTATTGGCCAATCTTTACAAACTTGGTCAGAATGTTTGTCTACATGAAATCTTGGATGAGTTCGTTATTGGGTCACGTCGGGTCAAAAATTAGATCACTAGGTCAAATCTTAGAAAAAGCTTGTGAACACACTAGAGGCCCTATTTATAGGTCAATCTTCATCAAACTTGGTCAGAATGTTTGTCTACATGAAATCTTGGATGAGTTTGTAACTGGGTCACGTTGGGTCAAAAAATAGGTCACTAGGTCAAATCTTAGAAAAATATTGTGAACACGCTAGAGGCCATATTTATAGGCCAATCTTCGTCAAACTTGATCAGAAGATCATTCTGCTTTCTGCTCTCGTGCTGGTAACACCTAGCTTGCTCATCGCTTGCGATTAAGCTCTAGAGTGTAATATATTTTAGTACTCCTAAAGTGTTCTGAGACTACATTGTGTTCTTCAGTTCTTTTTAGTGATTTATCGCTCGGATATTTAGAATATTCGGAAAAGGGAGGAAGAACAACAAAAGAATCAAAAAGAATATCACAGTCAGCACAGAAAAGTAAAGATACAGAAACAGTTTGCTAAGTATATTTGCAAATACAAGCACTTTTTTGCACGCCCATACCCCCTAACCTTTTGTTGCACTATTGTATTTGCAGAGACTACTAGAGAATATAGGAAATGTGGAGTACTTAAACACCCCAAATGGTAAGAGAGATAGGAGTATTGACCCATCCGAATCATCGGATGAGTTTCATTTAGCCAAGGTACTTAGACTTAACGATAGTGGTGAGAGCCAACCTGCCTCCCCGAAGGCAGTCTTATCAATGCCTAATACCTCCTGGCTCTTAAACCAGGCGATAGAGGAGGCACCACTGCCAATCCAAACCTCCACTCCGGGAAACGCCTCCAAAAACCAACAGGGAAGCATTGACCCTCCCCCATCCACCCCATCTGGGTCCCAAGATCCGGGGTTGGAAAAAGGAGAGCCAATATCCTATGCCAATGCCCTAAAAAGAAATCAACCGCTTACTCAGGGCTCCGAACTATCCACTTCTACGCCATCTACGGCGTACGAAGAGGTAGTAATGGAGGAAGCCAGGCACACCAGCCTGCTGCCACCAGATGTTGCAGTATGGATAACAGTACTGCTAACAACGGTGGGCAGCGCTTTCCCTAAAGGGAAAGCAGCTGAGGTGGCGGCAGCATTCCGGAACTTTGTAGGGGCGGAGTGCTGCGTTCCCCTCAGCAGGCTTCAGAATGGTATAACTTTTAAACTAAGAAAAGACCTCATTAACAAAGCAACGAATTTCAACTTTGGTTCTCACGAATGGGCTCTTAAGGAACATCATAATGAATAACAGGCATCATTAAAATCAGAACTGATCAACCCATCTCAAAAACGGTTGAGTCCATTAAGAAGTTATCAAATGTAGAAGAGGTCAGAATGACAAGGAACAAAAATGCACTTGCTATCAAATTCAACCAACCATCCCTCCCCCTGACAGTTATGGGAAACGTGGTCACCTCAGCCCTAGGCAAGGAGTCCAGGTGCCATAACTGCCAGGGATACGGACATTTCTCAACACAGTGCACAAACAACACAGTTTGCCCTCACTGTGCGGGCAACCACACTTCCAAAGAATGTAAAAACAAAAATGACAAGCGCTGTGCTAACTGTAGCAATGCCCATTCAGCAGCCTATATAAGATTTTCAGAAAAATTAAAAATTGCAAACTCGATTAAACAAAAAGAATTCAACGCAAAATGTCAAGACAAGAGAATCAAACCACACTCAGTCTCTACGAAACCCACAAACAAACTATCTCCAAAAGAGGTTAGCGAACTAGCTGCCAGATTGGTAGGGAAAACCAATCAGAAATTGAACACATACTAGCTGACGCTTTGAACGTAAGACCAAAAACAACACTTACACAGCAAACACCACAAACAAACACGCCAGCACCCAACAATAAACACAAAAACAAACAAAACAAAAAACACCCCTCCAAACCCTTCACAGCAACACCAACAAAGAAAACATAATTACAACAACAACAACAAGCCAAACAATCACAACAATAGGCAACGGCACAATAAACGAAACCGCCACAACACCCATAATAGACAAAACAACAACCACCCACATACACAAATACAAACAAAGTATCACCCTCAACCACAATACTTCCCAAGGGACCACCAGGGACAATGGTACGGGCCCAATCAATGGGTAGCACCTAGTCACTAGGGGCCCCGAGGTGATTGGTATGGCCCCCCTATGGTCTACTACCACTACTAAATTAATAACAATTAACACACGGCAAATAGCCACAGATAAGTAGGTAATCGGAATTTTCAATACGATGACTGCCAAAACAAACACAAACACAAACACCAACACAAGTAAAAATGGCCTCGTCGTCGTTAGCTGGAATGCAAGAAGCATAATAGAAAAATACTCCACCAAACTAGGTGAACTTATGTCATTTTTGGCCCAAACCAAAAATGAAGTAGATATACTATGCATCCAGGAAACTTGGGAATCAGACAAGTCAAACCTTCCCAAAATTAGAGGATTTCAGAATCCTATCTCAAACAAAAGCAAAAATAATGACAAAGGGGGTGGTACTTGCATATACGTAAAATTAGGACTGCAAGTCATCACAAACAATATCAATAACCCCCCCCCCCCCACTGGATATTACCTCAGTTACAGTCTATAGCGATAAGGAAAAGTTAACTATATACAATACCTACGCGCAGAAAACAGATAATACACTACAAAACTATAGGCAAGTTTTTAAAAACAAAGATAACTCTACCCTAATGGTAGGAGACTTCAATATTAAACACCAATGTTGGAACCCAGAGAAGAATGACATTAGGTACGACGGCGAGGCCGATGATCTGCTCACATTCCTTAATGATGAAAATTTCTGCATATTAACGATGGACAGGCAACCAGGATCTCGCACGAGATAGACAAAGCGGACAGTGCAATTGACCTTGTTATGGCCTCTGCCAATATGTTCGATTCTTGTGAATTTTATGTTCTAGACAACACATGCGGAAGTGATCACTTTCCCATTTTAACAAACACCGAATTCAGCATCAACAGAAACCCACCAAAAAACAATAGAAAGTGGAATGTGAGCAGAGCATCTAACGAAAACTGGGCATCTTTTAAACACGAATGCTCCAACAGCTTAATCAATATCACAGAAACAGATGTCAACAAAAATTTTAACGAAATATACACACGACTCACAACAATATTGAATAAAACAATGCCAAAATACTCTCACAATAACAAAAAAAAATATCAAAACAGTTCCCTGGTGGACAGAGGAATGCACGGCCGCGGCAAAAAAAGAGAAAATTGTAGGAAAAACTATAAGAAAGATAAGAAATCTACTATCAAACTAAAACTATGACACGACGCAAGAAGAGAAGCAAACAATATTAAAAAAAACCCGTAAGGACAGCTGGGAAACATTCTGTAGGAAGATTACTAATAAAACTACTAGCAAAGAATTATGGGATTTTATTCAAAGAATTAAAGGACACACCCCACCTCAAACCCGACCCTTCATTATAAAAGGCCGCACTATTATTTACCCTTTAGACAAAGTAGAAATACTAGCAGACAATTACGCCCAAATCAGCAGTAATGAGGGATACGCACTGGAGTTCATTAACAAAAAACACGAATTTTCATTGAAAATCAACAATATCATTGCAAACGAGCAGCCACATACCAATTTAAAATATAATCAGCCCTTCACCATAACAGAACTTAATATAGCCTTAATCTCATGTGGAAAAAGGACGCCAGGAGAAGATGGTATTAATTATGACATTATAAAACAACTACCCCATGATTCAAAACTGGCCCTTTTAACTCTGTTCAATAACTCCTGGGAACAAGGTTTAATCCCAGACTCCTGGCATGAATCTACCATCATCCCAATACTTAAGCCTAATAAACCCTCGAATGAACCAGCGTCCTATCGGCCTATATCTTTAACATCCTGTTTTACTAAGGTACTGCAGAAAATGATTAAAACAAGATTATGCTCGTTTTTAGAAACTAACAATCTATATTCAGAAAACCAATCAGGATGCCGAGCCAATCACTCATGCGACGACCACGTAGTAAGATTAGAATCAGACATAAAAGTAGCTCAAGTCAGAAAAAAAGTTTATAACAGCTGCATTCCTGGACCTATCTGCTGCCTTTGATAAAATGTGGTCAGAAGGGGCTATCTCCATACCACTAAAATATGGCATCCGGAGTAGGATGATTAAATGGCTCTCAGCTTTCTTATCCAAGCGGATTATTAAAGTAAAATATCAAAACAATACCTCAACGTCAAGAACCACAACAAATGGCTGTCCGCAAGGTAGCGTTCTCTCACCGATACTATTCACAATTTTCATGAACACCTTCAATGATACGGTACAAAAACAAAACACCAAAAACAAATACAGAGCCACCAGTAAACAAATTAAATTATCCCAATTCGTAGACGATAGCGCCATATGGGTATGCAGCAAAACTCCAAAAGAAGGAATCCAAAAACTACAAAAAATGCTTACAGATATAGAGAAGTGGGCATCAAACTACGGATTCGTTATAAACAAAACACAAACTATAGTTTTCCGCAACAAAAAGACTCCTTTAAATGACTCATCACTATCGAAATTAAAACTATGCGGAAAAGACATTGAGTACAAAGATAGTATAAAATTCCTAGGCCTCATCTTCGATAAAAACCTTACATGGGAAGAACACATAAAAAAAAGTAATAGGCAGATGCGAAAAAGACCTGAATTTAATAAGATCAATAAGAGGAAAAGAGTGGGGCACAAGTAAGAAATGCCTTTATACATTATACCAGGCCCTGATCAAATCAAAAATTCAATATGGAATGGTAGCGTACGGGTCGGCAAACAAATCTATATTAGATAAGCTTCAAAAAGTACAAAACAGAGCGATCAAAACCATAATAGGAGTCCCCAGCTTCTCCAGAACGGAAGCAATTCACGCTGAGATAGGAGAACTACCGATAACCGACCAAATCAACATCCTTAGTCTGAAGTACTGGGTCCGCTCTACCCCTTTAGGCTGCTCTTTAAGCACTAACAAGGAAATATTTAAGCGAGTAGGAAAATGGCCCAAATTCCCGAAAATAACATACACTCATATTAGAATTATTAGAAGAAACACAACTTGAGTCCGACCAGTTAACACCACCCTCTTATCAAAACCTATGTCCATAGATACAGGCCTAAGCAAACAAGTACGTAAGACTGATAACCCGCTTACAATCAAACAAACCGCAGAAAAGTACTTAAACAGATCCGTAGCATCAATCAAAATCTACACCGACGCTAGCAAAGATCCGCTAAAATGATAGCAGGGGCAGGCAGCCATATACGAAGGAGAATCAATTAAAGCTAAGGCAAAAATTAAATTAGACCATAGAATTTCAATATTCTCCTGCGAACTATTAGCCATTAAGGAAGCCATTACCTGGGTATACAAAAATAAAATAAACAATAGTACCGTAGATATTTACACCGATTCACTTAGCGCCTTACAAGCCCTACAACAAATAAAAGGAATGAACAGATAAGAAATAATTAACCACATATATAGGCTCACCGCTGATATTAAGTCCAACCTTAATACTACGATAAACCTTGTCTGGATACCCAGCCATATAGGGATCACAGGTAACGAAATAGCAGACATTTTAGCCAAAAAAAGTGCTCACAATGGAACCCTACTGCCAATAAAACTAAGCAAATCAGAAGCTTACAGCCACATCATCAATCACTACAAAAAGAAAGCGGAAGCTAGATTTAATGAATACAAGTCAACGCCTAATTACGAATACGAAGACCGAAATACGAAAATCAAAATATACCATCATTATACCAAGTACGATAAGATATACACAAGATTAAGGATCGGTTCAAGCTACTTAGGTGCGGAAAACAAAGCTAGACCTAGAAGCTGCCCTCACTGCGCGGAACCAGAATCACTCGAACACGTGATCTTCCAGTGTGGGCAGCACACAACAGCGCGAGCCGAATTAGAATGCCAGTTGAATATTAAATTAGGAATGACAATCATAAATAGATGACCCCGACAAAGCAGAATCAAGTAAAGCGGCGCTAATCGGATATTTAGAAAAAATCAACTACACAAACAACATGTAAATCATGCGCTCACTTTGGTCCGTACTCCCCGTCTAATCAGAAATCTGCGAAACAAACTAGCACGAAGTAGGTCAATCCGCTCGCATACCCAGCATGGCCATAATATTACATTAAAGGATAAGGAGATATATAATTAAGACACGACACACTATAAATTCACACAAATAGACACATTAGGCTGCAAAACATAAGGTTTTTAGAATATAACACAACAATAATATCAAATAGATGGCAGGTCGCTGAATAAACGGCGGACTCTTAAAGACCCCATAAAAACAAAGGCACCTGAATACCCCCATCTAAAAATTACATAGAAAAATCCACAATGACACACTACAACATTAAACCAATAATATATTATACTGGGTTGCCAAATAAACGGGCGCCATCTAAGGACCCTGTAAAAACAATGGCAACCTGGGCTTATCAGTACGAAACTCACATAGGATTCAATATCAGAATATACCCAATACATATTAACTCTAAGTAGAACCAGGATATAAATAAACGGAAGCCCACTAGGGGGTCCGTATAAACAAAGGCTACCCATCAAGGTTCATTAAGCCTATCAACCTACCTTTATGTAATATATATTACTATGTTATAACATGCATGGCTACCCCCTTCTAACAAATGTTTATGCACTCTTAGGACAGTGGGAAAAAAATATAAAAAAAACCTCCCACAGCTGTATATAGTATAGAAATGCGTAGAGTAGCTTATGTAGACTTTGTAGTGATAAGCATGATTGTGTGTATGAGAACCTTGAGATCATGGATTGTGTGTGTGGTAGAATAGGGAAATCCATAAGGTAATGACCGCCAAACATACTCTAGACTTGTATAAATTCTCCTATATTAATTAGTAAACAAAGGCGAGCATTACCTTATACCACCAGCCGGGGACTTCTTTCTTGACATATACATTACATATGTAAGGCAAGGAAGATGGTTTAGTGGGCGGTCGGGCCCCGGGCGTCCAGACATCTAACATTAACAAACACTAGGGTCTAAACTATCTACCTTAACTAACTATTAAATATCCAGCTTTTTAGCTAAGCAGGTCCCTAAAGGTGCACCCCTTCCCTTCTATCTCACATTTCGTTAGGGGAAGAGGTACGCCGAAACGGGGAGCCTTTTATGGTAAAAAATAAAAGAAAACCAACTTCACTAGAACCTAGTGTCAGGGGAGCGAGCCATAAATTAGGGAGTGGAATTCACTCAAAACATGCTCAATCCCTCTTAGGATCCAAAAATACAAAATTAAACCATTCTTTCAGTAAATGGGTACATAAACTAGGTACCTAAATAGGGCCTACTTTAGGCAAAATATTTGGAATACAACATTTAAGCCATGCATGGGCAACATGGCGGGGTCATGAAAAAGCCCTCAACAGGGCGAATAGACCCTCATTTAACTAGTTCTCAGTCAGTCAGACTTGGTCAGAATGTCTGTCTACATGAAATCTTGGACGAGTTTGTAACTGGGTCACGTGGGGTCAAAAAGTAGGTCACTAGGTCAAATCTTAGACAAAGCTTGTGAACACACTTGAGGCCACACTTAAAGGCCAATCTTCATCAAACTTGATCAGAGTGTTTGTCTGCATAAAATATTGAATGAGTTTATTATTGGGTTACAGGGGGTCAGTTAGTAGGTCAGTAGGTCAAATCTTAGAAAAAGCTTGTGAACACACTAGCGACATTAATAGCCCAATCTTCATCAAACTTGATCAGAATGTTGGTCTGAATGAAATCTTGGATGAGTTCATTATTTAGTCACTTGGGGTCAAAAAGTAGGTCACTATGTCAAATCTTAGCAAAAGCTTGTGAACATATTAAAGGCCCCATTTATGGCCCAATCTTCACCAAACTTGGCCAGCATGTTTGCCAGTATGAAATCTTACATATGTTTTGAAGTGAGTCATGTGGATTCAGTAGGTTACTTGGTAAAATTCTAGAAAATGTTATCAACCTAGTGGCCACACTTATGGTCCAGCCTTCACCAAAGATTTCTCAAATAACTCTTAATTACTTGATGCCAGATTTGAGCCTACTAAAGCCTGTGTCATCAGGTGAGCGATTAAGGGCCATCATGGCCCTCTTGTTTGTAGAAGTTTTTACTTTTTTAGCAGACTCATATGGGGCCTGATTGGCTTCTCACATGTAATATTAATAGTTGCATTCAGGTTTCGCCATCACAACAAATGTAATTATATGTAGGTTGGTATCCTTTTTACAGGCATCTCAGCTGCAATAAATATGCATGAAAAGAAAACACAAAAATAATGCAGTTTTAAAGAAAATTTCACTTCCTTTATAAATGCCTGGACAGAGTATTTTTCTGTGTGCCGTGGCGCATATACCATGAATATTAATATTCCCTTATTTTTCAGATGAAACAAAAGTCCCCTTGAGGAAGAAAAGTACAGAAGTTCTCATGGATACAACTGAAGGTAAGATAATATTTTTGTTATTCGTTAATTGCCAATTGAATCTTAAAAAAATATCAATGGCCACTCCTTTAATTTATTTTCAAATTGGTAATTCCCGAGAAAGGTCTTTTAAAAGTTAGAATAATTTTCAGTAAATCAAAGTTGTCATTTTTGCCATTTGTGAAGACAGCCTTATATTTGAACAGAAATGATGATCTGGATAAAATTTGTAATCTATTCTAAACCAACTAATTCAATCTTTAATTAAGATTTCTTATTAAAGAATAGGAAAATGTTTTATAAAAATCCACTCATTCTGCAATTACTGAACTTTTTAATAGATAATATCTTTCACTGCTATTTCAGCTGCTGCACCAGTAAAGAAGCCATCCATGAGAAAAAGAAAAACACATGAGCTGAGTGTAGATAAAGATGACAAGAAAGGAGAACCTCCTGCAAAGAAAGGTTAGTTTAACTCAGATTAATTTCATTCTGATTTAGAACCTGAAAAGTGAAAAAGAAAACAACACAAAAAACAATTGTTTGGTGAACTTTTAAACTGTGGTCATAAATTTTAAGTTGTTTTGGATACTGCAGTGACACAGTTATGGTTATTATATAGATCTCCAGATAAAGGTGGAGGAGGACCCAAGACAGGTCTCTCTAGATAGAACTATCGAAGCACTACAGGTTATTTTGAAAACTTTCATGGTTGAATTACAAATCAGCAATACTTTCCACTAGAACATGGATGACTCTTTGGTAGTAGTTTAAAAGCAAAAACAGTGAAATATTGTTTAATTTGAAAAAAGTAAGGAAGTACAGAAGTATGAATCATGATTAAAATTATATGAAACACAAATTATCACTTTTAACATCATGACCAACCAGAGCCAAACATCAACATGAGAATAGAGATTAAATTTAAATTTTAACTTAATACATGTATGCTACCTAGCATACATACAGCAACTTTCAAACATGAGAATTAATTGAGATATGCTATTTTAACTAAAAATACTTAGCATACATCTAAATAAAAACAAACTACATGTACATTTACAGTAAAGACTGAGACAGATACCAAATTGAAGAAGACAGAAGAAAAGAAAGAAGAAAAGAAAGAGAAACCAAGTACATCTGCCTCCCCTAGATTCAAATGCAAGTACTGGGACAAATGTTACCAGAAGGGAAAGGAACACAAGAAACTGTTTGTCCATCCAGGAGATCCTGATGAAGGTAAGTCTTTAGGATTGGTTTAGAACAAGTTTGACCTTAATACTCAACTTCTTAGAGCGGCAATGGATTATGGACGCCTTTTATGTTGAAGGCTTGATGTTTATAGCATCATTGGATACAGTGGATACACAATCAAACATAATCAACACAGAAGATCATTAACATATTCTGATTTGATTTCAGGTTAAAATTATAATCTCTTACACAAATGCCCCATGTGCCACGACATGTGCCGAATATTAATTATGTAAGCAGTTTAAAAATATTTTCAAGGACGCGTTCACATATAATCGAGACATCAACAGATGAACAAAAAGATAAAAAATGATTTGTAAAAGTGAATTGGTTATAGTAGGGCAAATCATCAGAGAGAAGTTTGAGAGAGCGAGCTGTGATATGCCAGAAAATGGCAAACCAGAGAAGATTCCACAGCGCATCGATGTCAGCGTACTCCTGGCACACAAGTACCAAGATGGGTTAGTATAATTGCCTTATTCACAGGGTAATCCTTTCATGTCAAATTTAATAATCTTTGAAGTTCTAATTGATTGTCTGTTTCTTAAATCACATGTCCCCCCAATACTGTTGTCCAAACTTTTTAATTCAATAAAAATAATTTGTTTGATGTTTTATAAACACATTATACTTCTGAGAATGCTTGCATCAACATTGATAATATCTATAACTTGTTGTTTTTCTATAGCATAGCACATATTTTTCTATTGGACTGACATTAATATATTCATAATGGCAAGTGATATTTAACGAAATCTTAAAACTAAGTTTTCCAGTAGCACTGTTCATTTATTGATTGCTAAACAAAATGTTGAGGTAATAAATGTGTTATTGAAAGCTTCATTTATGTTTGTTGAGGCAAGAACATTGCATTAAAAATGTCAAAAATATTAATTTTGGGCATACTTTCTGTTCCTTTTAGTGTGACAAACCCCACTGGCTGGTGGATGAGCGAGAAACTTGATGGGGTTCGTGCCTTCTGGAACGGTCGATGCTTCTACTCTCGACTTGGCAATGCTTTCTATGCACCTGCATGGTTTACAAAGGTAAAAGGCTTTTTTTCTTGAACATGTGTATTGCTCAGAATCGCTTAAAAGTTATAATGCAATTTGCAGTGTATGAAAAAGTATACAGCAAGCTTGTCGCAGCTTGCTAAAAGGTTTAATAATAATCAATAAGATCAAGAACTTCGTCAATAGTTGGTCAATTTTTTTTTATCATTAGAAAAAAATGTAAAGCAAAAAACATATTGTAACTTGTATAAATGGACATAACACTTTACATGTAAAAAAACTCTAGACATATTTATATAATATCATAAGATATTTTCTTTTTTTCATTTTAAAAGGATCTGCCCAAAGACATGCATCTAGATGGAGAACTCTTCAGTGGTAGAAAGCAGTTTCAGACTACAGTGAAGATTGTGAAGAACCGTGTCCATCCAGACTGGAATAAGATCAAGTACCATGTAAGTAGAATGTGCTCCTTTAAAGAAACGTGGTCATAGTCATTCATCTTTGCATTTTTTATTTTTTTATTTTTTTTGGATAAAAAAATATGACAAAACTTTGTAAATCTACAATAAATAATGGATTGAAATATAACCTGTTGTCACCAGATGTGAAAAAGTGCTGTCCATCAAAATGCTGTGTTGTCTTTAGGTTTTGATAAAATGTAACGCTTTTAAAATTCATCAATTTCTATTTTTATCCGTTTACAGCTTTACAGGGTGCATGCTGGAATATACACTGATTTGCTTGATAGTGACACAATAATTTAATAAATATGAAGTGTGGTTTGTGTTGTTGCATGCCACATATACATATACTTAACTTAATTTGATCTAATCCTTTATAGTTCGGTACCAAATGTTCATCAATCTTTTGAATAGTAATGAAAATATAACAACATTACATATGTTGTATTTCAGGTGTTTGATGCTCCACATCTAGCAAATGAACCTTTTGAGAAAAGGGTTAAGGCAATTCAGGGCTATTTTGACAAAGCAAAGTAAGTGTAAAAGGCTATAATTTATATTATATATGCTATAAGGGAGGTAATTGGGATAGGATGGGATTTGCCAGCATTTTTGCCGATAATGTGAATTTCTATCATTATAGCACAGGGGCACTTATGAGGTGCCCAGGAACTGAACCAGGCTGGTCCATTATAATGATACCAGGCCTAATGCTGTCCCCTTAGTCCCGAGTGTTAGGAGGGAAGCCACTACTAACAACTTTAAAGTTTTTGGTTTGACTTGGCTAGGGTTTGAACCTGGGACCTCCCGATTTGCAAGCTGACGCTCTACCACTTGAGCTATTGCCGCCGGTAGGAGGTAATTGGGTTTTGGAGGGTAGTTTGGTGGATTTATTGGGCTGGACACAGCCTCTGGCTGCAATAGTATCACGGCTTGGGATTAGACCAATGCTGACCAAATAAGTGTGGTAAGCCCCACTGTGATATCCTTGTATGCAGACAACAAACTAATTGTTTTATTACCCTTCCCACTGTGATATCCCAGCATAGTGTTATATTTGTGGTGGTGGGGATGGAGGGGCTTATATACGATTAAAAAAACACATATGATGCCAGTGCTGTAGCTTGGTCATGAAGCAAATAATTCAATGTTTGTTAAAAAAATAATTGACATCATCTTTCATTAGAAGATGTAATAAAAACAAAGGAAGTAAATCGAATAAAATGTAATAAATGAAGTTGACACATTTGTATGCTTTTATAAACTTACCTGTAATGTAAATGTTGTAGTATTGAAATAGATTTTTCCGTTTTGTTCAGATGCTTTGTAATTATAATCACTCAACACTATAGCCTATGTGATTAGGTTACTGCACACCTGAATACAACACTGCATTATTCTGCTATATTAGTGAGAAAACTGTTGTTGTTTTTTCTAAATATATAACAGGACAATAAGTAAATAATGGCACAAAGTGGCATAATATGATATTTCTGTTTCAACAGACCCAGCTATGCCAAGGCAGTGGAACATGTAAAGTGCACAGGAAAGGAAATGATTGACAAAGAGTTGAAACGTATCATTGCCCTAGGTGGGGAAGGCCTTATGATAAGAGAACCAGGATCGAAATACGAAAGAACTCGATCAAAAACCCTGCTGAAGATCAAAACATTCCATGATGCTGAGGTAACCATTTGCACACTATATAGGGTGCATGTTGATATGGTGTATTGCATTCATTGAGTTCCAACAGCATTTATTCCTTATAATTTAAATAACACATGCCATTTTAGGTGTATTTCTGGTAAGAGAAGTACATTTACACAAAGAAATATTTCGATCTTTATGTTTAAATGTCTTTGGTTTTTTGTATATTATTGTATTATTTATTCTTTTTGCTGGTAAACTCGTTTATTTACTATGTTTTAACATGTTTACTTGTCATTGTAGGCTGTTGTGATTGGCTATGAACCCAGTAAAAGCAATTTTCACCTGACAGGTGCATTGCGGGTAAGGATGGCCAATGGGAAAGAGTTCAAGGTCGGCTCAGGGTAAGTAACTATGGTTATGGAGATAAAATATTTCAATTATACAAGTTTTTTTAAATATCTTCACTAAA
Source organism: Sinonovacula constricta (assembly GCA_007844125.1). Lineage (NCBI taxonomy): Eukaryota > Metazoa > Mollusca > Bivalvia > Cardiida > Solecurtidae > Sinonovacula > Sinonovacula constricta. Next base: position 36,904,504 of record CM017565.1, read on the forward strand.
TCGCCACAATTATGGTCACTATTGTCATACAACCAGATATTATAAGTGAAGAGGACCCCACAAAAGTGCCTGGGTGAACACATTTGGAAGACGTGTTTATGTTCTTTAACCAACTGGGACTCGAACCTACCCAGTGAGGGGTTGCACTATTTAGGGAGCACTTCAGAAGGTGTATGTGCAAAAATGTTAATAATTTAGGTTTACTGGTCTACATATCATTGGTGTACATTGTATAGCATTAATCTGTTAAATTTTATTCTAATCTGTTTGAAGGATTATACAGAACTTTGAATGAAAATTATTCCTTAATCAACCTATTAATAAAAAGGTATTCAAATGACAAGCAAAAAAAATATTCTTAAGGAACCAATAATTTGTTTTTATTTCTATAAACTATCTATTCACAGGCTAAGTGCAAAAGATCGCAGAAGTCCTCCAAAGAAAGGGGCCATCATCACATACAAGTTTCAAGAATATACTAACTCTGGCACACCGCGATTTCCATCATATGTTGGAACACGTATCGATATGACAGAACCAAAGGATGCAGAGGGTGTGGTTACCGAGGCAACAGATGATTAGATTGTTTGAGGCTGGCCGTGCATTAACTTGAGCCAATCAGAGTGTTAAACTCTTCTAATTGGTTGAAATTGTAAACACAGTACAATGGACCTTTCTGATTGGTTGACAGTTTACTGAATTTGAATTTATCAGAACATTTTACACTTTTGATTAGTTGAGAGTGGTAGATTGTAGCTGTTGGCTCCCTAGTATGCTGTTTTATTGCCATTTCTCATTTAAGGTAAGAAAAGGGGAAATTATTTGACTTCTCTGACCGTCAAAGTATAGTCTGGACAAGTTCAACAGATAAAGAATGCTTCAGGTAGTTACGGCAGCTAAGGGTTAAAATTTCTCACATTGTGTGATGATGTTTGTCATTACAGACCAAAACTATGATTATTTGGTTGCTATTACAACATGATTTGAGTTAAATTTGTTGCCCATGTACACATACAATAGTTGCACACAAGTTATGGAAACTCACTGTTATATGTTATGTAAGTGTTTGACACAAAACCGTTGAGATTTGATCTCATAGATTATTAAATTTCATATGTGTATTTTCATAAGTGTTTTTTTTAACTTTATGTGTGTAACTTTATGTGCGTCATATTATATAGGATATATGTTTATGAAATGGTTCATTTAGGTAATATAATGTAATTGTGTTTATGTTATATATCTTTAATATGAATCTTAAGTTTATTATTGACTTGCTGATGGATTTTACTACCTATGCACATGCCAACTTATCATAGTTGAAGGCAGCAGTATATACCTGTATGTTTTAAAGGCACTGCTTCAGCATGAATTAGAGATACAGACAGTGGGAGATATCACATTAGCACATGAAGGGACAAATCTTTGTTGTTGTTGTTGTTAGATATTAAGCATAAACATTTATAGAATTGTTTGTATTTACAAATCAAATGTGCTGATTGTTATTATTAGTGAGCTTTTATGTTAAGAAACACTTTTGTACTTTAATGTATATCAATTTCTTATATACACAAAAAACAACTTATTTAAACATTTAAAGTGGTAATATTTCCAACCTTTATTAACATTTCATTGGAAAAAATGTTATTGTTGACTATTTTATTATAGTTTTAAAAGTACGTAGTTTTCATCATCTTTTTACTACTGCAATATTTATATTTTTATGCCGTATATACACATATCCTTTTTATACAACTTTTATAATTTTTTATAAAAATTAATTTACAAAATATTTGTATACTCATCTAATGACTTTGTATCAGATACTTTTTATATCATATGACCAGATGTGTGATTGTTAGTTTCTTATTCTCTTTATTGTTAATATATTATGTTAACTTTTGTTTTAAATCCTTCTTAATAAAAGCAGTATTTGATGAACCAAATTAAATTCATCATTTGTTTGCTCTGCCTTTTAATTAATTTATTTTTTACATAATAACTTTTAAATGCTTCCATTATTCTGTAATCAGCATTGGGTTAAATAAAATCATTCATTTGGGACCATGACAGTTTTTATTATGAAATTATGACAGCTTTTTTAAATTACAGATATTTTGCCATCTTATTGTGCTAAAGATTGTTGTTTTTCATACTTTTTTAGATAAAAACATTGATGTATGGAAAAGAATGTTATAACCCAATTTGTATCAGAAACATTGCTAAATAAAATGATGCTTAAACAGGTACATCTATTTATGATACAATATTTATACATTATGTCTGTGATAAAAATTTTAGTTTAATACTTTTGCCTAAAATTCACGTTTTATTTAATTTATTTACCTACCACTAAAAACTGTGTGTATTATCTAATGGTATATAACTTATGTCTTAAATCTGCTATCACTACTTAACTTACACATGTTACTAGACGTTTTACTCTTTATGTATTTATAAAACTTAACTGTGTAATTATTTATCTCTGTACTGAACTAAACTATTTAATTAATTATTAAACTAATTTTTATCCTGTTTTGACAAATTTGCATAATTTACTTCTCCTGTCTTTATGTGCAATTTCTTGGTTTGTTGTGTGTAGATAAATAAACAGTAAATATGAAAGATTATCTGTATATTTTTATTTATATCCCAATAGTATTTCATTTCGTACCAAAAATGTCTTGATACACAATAGTCACTGAATTTTGACTCCTGCTAAATCCTTATTTCACCAAGAAACACACAGGAAACATATCACAGTATCATTTTTTACTCAAAGTAACAGAAACAAAAAGAACCCTTGAAAGACAAATGAAGTATTCAAACAATTGGCCTCTGATATAATATTTGTGCATCTAAAAATAAAGAAATATATTGTCTTGACTGACAAAATCTACTATTTTTTACAGGACTTTTTTTAAATATCCGAACTGTTTGCTCAGGATGTCTTATGTTTGCCTAGTGATCGAATTCATCTAATCTACTGTTTATTTATAATAGTGGCACATAAATTAAAACAGTTTTGGAATTTGTTGTGTATGCGTTTTTTTATAATTGGTGTCCAACTTTTTAATTGTTATTTAAGCATACTCCAAAATTAGCCTTATTGATTCATGTACATATTTTCTTCAGGGGCTACAGTCCTTTTATTAGTCGTATTGCCTGAATAAACATGTCAAAATAAAAATATTATGAAGTTTTTGCATTATTACACCAAATATATACCAACATGTTTCATGGTCCAATGGTTTTCACTTGGGTTTACTGCCTTAGCAGTCAAATTACTATGCCTTGAATCTCAAAAACATGGTTTATCCTGAGACAGAGTTTAAGTGAATTACCTAAATACATTTTAAAAATGTACAAAAGTAAGGAAATGTTTGTTCTTATTGAGAATTTTGTGCATTCAGTTAACAAAATCATAGTAAATCAAGCTTACCCCAATTATCTTACTTTTTAAGCATTTTTATTTTTCAAAAAATGTGACCGTCTCCAGATAACTGAAAATACTGTTGGTGGGACGATAAACCCAATAAACAAACAAAAAATGTGTAAAATGGACTAAATAGCTTCATCATTAATATTTTTAGTGGTAATTTTTAATTACTCAAACAACACATGCTATTAAATTGATACAATTCATGCACATCATACTCTTGATAATGTATCCGTGCATTAACACTCATCCTCAGTCTTCTTTTACCTTCCTTATTTATTGCAATTATGCTTTTATTTCCTTCCATTTCATGTATTATTGTTTATTTCCTCTCCTGTTTTACTTCTTTGTCAATTGCTGTCATCCTATCTTGGTTTTGGCTTTTCCCTTATTTCCTTACTTTCTATTATCTTTATACAATGTTCCTCTATTTCATTCTGTTTCTATCTCTCCTTCTCCTTCCATTTCCATACACTCTCTCTAGCTCCCTGTCTCTCCCTCACCCACCCTTTCTCAATTACGGTACCAATATATAACATTCAAATCAACATACAATTACAGTAACATACATTTAAAAGAAATGTTAATTGCACTAGTATAATAACGATCACTTATCAATATCTTGTAAAAATATTTACTTATGACACAAAACCCAAGTTTTATTACACAGCTATACCAGAACTAAATATAATTGTAATTATTTCAGCATAAAAAATTGAATCTCATAATATACTTTTTATTTACATAATATTTTATGGATGCTGATAAATCATATACATGTGGCAACTAATTGTAGAGTACACTTATTAAAAGATTCTTAAAATCAGTTATGCCATACATTTTTTTCACCAATTAATCTTAAATAAGTGAACAATGGTTCCACAATCTTTCTTATCCTTCATGTTTGACTCGTTCAAATGCAATAAGAAAAGCTTTTTTGTCATTAATATCATGGTATCCAATCGGTGTCACAGTCTGCACATATAAGGTACTTGATATTTTCTACAGTATTTAAAAATCCGACATTCTCAAATGTGAACATATCGTCAATGACCCAGAAATCTTTTAGCATCTCTCCGTCACTAGGTGAACTTGCTTCTGACTTCTTCTTCATATGTGGAAGGAAGAACTAGAAATAAATAGTAAAATATATTAGTATTATGCTTACTTTTACATAAATCATACAGTGGATAAGTCAGTAGTCATGGACATGTAACTTCACTTATTCATCAGCCTCCATGGCCACCATGGGATGAAATCAAAATCATAGTGGGCGTCTGTGGTCTAGTGGTTAAGACATTGGACTCCTGATCGGAGGGTCAAGGGTTCGAACCCCGAAACTGACCACGTGATGTAAGTCCTTAAGCAAGACTATTTACTGCTCATTGCACATGTATGACAGTACCATGATTTATGTAAATATTCTTTATGGTATTTCAATGATCGGAGAATACAGACGGCCGTGGGGCTGGTTGCATCTTGTGTGCTTGAGTTAAAGTTTGCCATTACTTGTGTGCCTTTTTATTTATAATTATTTGACAGATTACATTATTCAAATGCCAAGCTAACCATTCTTTCGCATATCTAGTGACATTAGTACGAAAGTTATTAGGACGAAACAATATCGATAGCTTCGGCCCAACGTCACATTAATTTACCTCGCACGTGCGATGCGTTGCTTTCCCGGGTAGCAAAATAACTGACGAGTACCGCTCACAGAGTATTCTGTTTTATTTTTGCCATCTTCAGATATTTTACCTCCCAAATCTAAGTCACTCATTTTCGGTTTGATTGTGGTAGAATTCTCGACTTTCCGGTTTCCCATAATCGCTCGCGCACCGAGGGACTTCCGGTTTAAAAACTGTTCGAATCTGGAACTGAAAATTTAAGCATGCAAAACGCCGTTTCCAATGCAGTAAGTAGTTAATCTATCCTTGCATCTGTAACCCCTTTCACGTCTTAAAATGAAATTATCCGTAAGTATATGTAAATAACGTATATAGTGGGCGTACATCTGTTTTCACTTGCAATTTCGAATAACTGGAATTTCGGATAATTTTTTTTTTTCGAGCAGCAAACTGAACTTTCAACTGGTGTTGAACATAACTCAACATGTTATTTAGGCCCTATACCACAGAAAGAAAGTTAGGCATTTTTTTAGGAAAATATTAAAGTTTTCCCCACCCAGTAAAATTGGGTTTTGGTTAGTAACTAGGTGAAAAGTTGCTGAATTTATTTTAAGGCAGGTGGTTTCACAAACGTACAGGTGCACATGTATTATCTAAACTTTGAAGCACCCTTAGTTATTTTTCATCTATAAATTTATTTGTATAACTTATAAAATTATATGTTAGATGCACAATAAAATTATACAGTGTTATGCATTGACATACAGGTGTACCAATATTGGTTTGGGTTGGCTTATTGGCCGGTCAATTGAGTATTGACCGGGCCGGTGGTCAATACTGGTCAATAGTGGTTTTTATTGGTCATTACTGGTCAATAGTGGTCATTTCTGGTCAATACTGATCAATTCAATTTAATTCACAACAAAACTGTCCAAAATGTTATTAGAATCATGTAAAATCTTTTAGGCCCTTACAATAGACACTGTAAGGGCCTAAATGGTACTTCATTTATGGTTTAAATTGGTTAATCCTTAAATAAACACAACATCTTAATTGGTATGTTCCCATGTTCGATAAACAATAGAAATGCAATTCATGACCCCTTAGTCTCCTGACCATCCATTGTCATACACAAGTGTTAATTGGCAAGTGTATAGCACCTACTTTATGGTTATTGGATAATCCTTAAATAAACATACTAGCATTTTAATTGTCATTTTCCCAAGTTCAATAAACAATAGAAGTGTGACACAACACCCCTCCAGTTCCTGAGCATCCATTATCAAACAAAAGTATGGTGGTCATAGAGCGTTCAAATGTAGTTGGTAATAGCTTGTGTGAAATTGCAAGGAAAGTTCTTTCGCTGCCATGTAGCTCTGCCTCTCTTGAAAGGATCTTTTCCAACTTTGAAACTGTGCAAACTAAACTCAGGAATAGACTAGGTATTCAGAGAGTGGCGAAACTTGTTGTTTGTTACTGCTTCCTTAGGGGTAGTGATGAGCTTTACTGGTAGAACTGGTGATTAATATGTATGTTGGTGGACTTGGTGGTGCTAAATGTTTCAATCATTTTGTTGGAATACTGTGTGTAACTTAAGTAGAAATAAAATAAAAGGTTAATGGTTTGTTTTCTTCCTTTCTTTTATAAAAATCTTGAAAAAAAAGTTCAATTGACCAGTATTGACCAGTATTGACCAGTTGGGGAGTATTGACCGGGACGGTTTTAACCGGTTAAAACCGCCGGTTTAAACCAGGGGCGGTCGATTGGTGCCAACCCTGATATTGGATGGTAGCAGGTTGTTTCAAATCCTAGACATCTCAACCCCTCTGTCCGACACCCAATTGGATATCTTTTAACCTTTTCGTGTACCATACAACATATATTCTATTATGATTAAATGTAACAATGGTAATATTTATGCGTTTCAGGCAAAGCTGCAGACATACAGCCAGGTATCTAGTCTTGGAGCGAATAAAGTGAAGAAACTCTGCCAGGTCAACGGTGTAGATCCAAAGCTACCAAAGAAAGCGATAGTAATTCTTCTTTCACATGTACTGGGAATATCTACTAGTGGTGTAGGAATATCTGAACAACCTGAGTTAAGGTAAAAATTAATACCTTAACTCCGAAGTACATGTGTACAATGCAGGGATGGACAGCAGACCTCACAGTTTTACCAGATATTGAGGAGTTGGAAATTAAGAAGTACCTGGTTAGTTCGAATATTCTTACGGCCAAAGATGCAAGGTCATATAAACTGACACGTCCATATACATTGAGAGATTTTGTGCACACACTAGGTTACAATGACAATCCAGCATGTGGGACATTTGGGATTCTATGAGCACACTGTAATCCTTCGCAGTCTGCAAGCACAGATGATATTAAAGTTGTCTTCATTATTATCGACAAAATTTCAGGCGAACCCCATGGAGGCTTCTGCACGTGCACTGTAGGACAGTCAGAAAAGCGTGGGCATGTAGGAGCTGTGCTTTTCAAAGTGTCAGAGCTGCAAGCAACTGGTGCAACAGAAGGACAGTCTTGCACAGATGTTCGGTGCAAATGGGCTGAATCCAAGGTCATTAAATGTGAGCCAAGTGTGTTTAGTGATATTAAGATCAATAAATCTGACAAATGTTCAGCCGGACAATAGAAGCTTATGGGCAGAAACTTTCTAAATCAACTCCACCATTATATGATGCAGTTGCTGCATTGAGGGCCAAGCTACTGGATGCAACACACCATCTCAAGGACTACTGTCCGGCAGTGCATATACTTAATTGTGACCGATTTAAGACAAACACATTCGCCTAAAGTTGTACAAACAATTCCCCAAAGAGTGGCATATGAATGTGATTTGATAGCTTATACAAAAGAAGAGGAGGTACAGACAACACCGATTTTTATCACCCAACTTGCAACCAAGAAGTTTGCAGATGTAAGTGACCCAGGATTTGTTGTTGCAGCTGAGCTTCTCTTCGAAGAAGCTTCAAATCTAAACATTGATGTAGAGCAAGTTAACATATTAACTGTAGGGCAAGCAGAAATAAAATATGGCTTCAGCAAAGAAGAGGATGTATCACTACTTCAAAAATGGCAAAAGTTATTAAGGCTATTAAAGGCAACAGTAAAAATGTGGACATGCTAGCTGAAGAAATAATTGGATGTGAAAGACCAGTAGACACATTGAAACATGTTCCTGCAATCAAATAGTGAAGCAAAAATGAAGTAAAAGCACGTCAAAATTTTGAAGAGAAATTCAAGAAATTCCATTCAGGTTTTCACATACAGAGGCATGGACTGATAGTTTTCAAGAACTGTGACTTTATAAGAGGCAGCCCAGATAGAATTGTTGAGTGTTTGTGCCATGGAAAGCAAATTCTGGAAACTAAGTGTCCATACAGCGCACGCACTTTAACTGTTCGAGAAGCTGTGGAACAGTGTAAAATTAAATATCTAGAAAAGACAACTGGTGGAAGGTTTAAGCTGAAAGAGAACACTGCGGATGGGTATTTTACACAAATCCAAGGAATGATGGGTATGAGTGGGATTGAAAATGGCAACCTTGTTCTTTAGACACCACGAGATATGGTAAATGTCCACGTCTTCTTCCAGAAAGACTTCTTCCTGAACAAGGTTGTGCCAGCTTGTAAGGTTTTCTTCAAGGAACATGTGATTCCAAGACTTCTCCTTGAAAAGCCATTGTTGACGCCTGAAAACAACCATGCTAGAGGCCATTTGCATAATGAGAAATCCCCAGAACAACCTGCTAAGTTGAGGAAAATTCCTCTCCATGAGTATCCCCAGAACAAACTGCCAAGCTGATGAAAGTACTTCTTCATGAGAAATCCCCAGAACAACCTGCCAAGCTGATGAATGTACCTCCCCATGAGAAATCCTCAAAACAACCTGCCAAGCTGATGAATGTACCTCCCCGTGAGAAATTCTCGGAACAACCTGCCATGATGAGGAAAATGCCTCTCCATGAGAAATCCCCAGAACAGCCTACCAAGCTGAGGAAAGTACCTCTCCGTAAGTCAGCTACAGTCACATCAGAAAACAAGGAGAAATTTGTTGTACGAACAATAGCTATACCTCCACGTACACCAAATTGTGCAAGTTTTGGAACATGTGCTGAAAAGATTCTGGCAGAATCATCCACTTACAGATGTAAACAGTGCAATAACATCTTAATTCAATTCTAATGCAAGTGTGGGCTGTGATTGCATCAACTGTGGTTGTGATACATGGATGTGTTGGCCTTGTGCAAAATATGATCAGGAATGGGCAGATGAGAGAATTGATTAGTACTGTAATTAGTACTATAATAAAACAGTGTGTTATTTGACAATCATTCATCTCTTTAACATGTATATGTGATAACTATTTTGTGATACATTGTCTTTTGTTAGTCTTTCATAAACATTACTTGCTGGAATCCACCTTAAATTGGTTTGGAGATTGATAATCTTTAGAAATAACAAGCAAATTCCATAAATTATACCAAAAATTCAAGTTATTTATTAACTCTTAACTCCATTTATACAGGTTTAATTGCATGTGTGACAAGTGTAGATCCAGATCAGCTGGCTCATCTGGATCTACACTGATCACCCACGCCATAATGGTTTCTTTCAGTCATTCACTTTAGCAGAATGGAAGAGAGTATGTTTGTTATTGGACGCTTGAAAATCAGATAACACAACCTTATATGTGATGATAATTTTATTTCTTCTCTAACTGGTGTGCTTGGAAATATTTTTATCTTCCTATTTCTTTAAATATAAGGCATGCAACATTATTTTTAAGGTGGATTCCGGTATGTAGATGGATTCCTGTAAATGTTTTACACTTTCAGAATTGAATGTTATTTATTACATCATTTCCTTTCTTTCTAGTCTTATTATATTTTATTTATTACAATTTGTGATCAAACTTTGATGTGATGTCATAAAAGTGCCGGTTGGTGCTAGATTTTTTAGGAAATTTGTTTGTATTTTATATTTCAGAATATGATATATTCAATGTAATTGGTCAGATTTATCAGCTTTAGCATGTTTTACCTTTGTTTTTAATTAATAGCTCTATGAAATTGTAAGGAACTTTTTTCATTGTTATTTTTAGGCCTTGTTCTATTTAGACTGCAGCCATGTCAAAGAGCTGCACAATAAAAATACAGAATATTAGTTTATATTTACCAATATTTTTCTATTACAGACCAAGCAAAATTACTACATTTCTTCAAGCTGTATATTACTTTGTTGTAAATGTTGAACGGTAAAACCCTTAAGACTAACACCAAAGTTAAGACCCCCTCGATAAAAATCACAATTTCATCAACCTTTTTTACAGCATTATTTAAATCAATTTTGTCCAGTCCCAGATGTGGTCTTACTAGCAGGGTTTCACTGTAGTATCTTTTTGAGGACAGTTTTGGGTTATATTAAACTTTCAACAGAATTGCTTGTTTTGTTTGTTTTTGCTTGTGGACCCGTCTGTCAGTTAGCATCAATCATTGGGAATGTTCTTTTTGGCAGAACCAGGGCCTAAGTTACTGGAGTTTGATCTCTGTGCTTAAGACTAAAATCTGTTTCCTGTCATGAGAAAAAAATAATGCAGTGATAAAAAATAGATGAGGTAAATAATGAACTTATTCAGACGACAGCTTATTAGAAGTTGGAGGCGTTAATTGCAATATATTTATTAACTAGTATTGGGATATTAATTGCAAATCATAATTGTTTGTTTGTTTTTGGAATCGGTTTGCCACTTTAATGCGAATTCACCAATATTAATTAGTTTATAAATAAACTTGGTGTTCTGCCGATTACTAGCTTACAAAATTAATCCTTACTACTGTGTGTTTGCTGCTAGTTTCTAAATGTTGGTGTTTCAAAGACAAAGTAAAACCTTTTCAATTCCTTTCTTTTTTAATATTTACTAAACATTAACAAGAACAACACTCCAAAAGAGGTAGATAATGGTACATACAAATTTCACCATATTTACAAATAGAAAAAGCCTTTTATACAAAAATGTTACACTTAAGTTCTCTTCATCATGTTTTTTCTTAAAGTACAAGAACCAAACAGTTCATTATGTGTAAAGAATAACTTACAACCCTTCACTCAATGGGTTATCACTCATTGCATGCGACCAGTGTAGATCCTGATCAGCTGTCACATCTGTGCTGACTGAACAGGATTTACACTGTCTGCTTTTCGATTTATTAGGATATATTCCTTACCGAAATGTGAACAGTGTAGATCCAGATCAGACATCATAGATGTGCTGCTTGATCTGGATCTACACTTCTTGTCCATGTGATAAAATGCTTATCTATGGAGTAAAGGATTTATCCTTGATGTCATCACACTTAAGTTCAGGTAAAAAAAATAATGCAACAAGACATTTCAGTGTGAGTATTAGAGGTAATTTTTTAAGGTTTTACTCCAGTTTTTGAAACGAACTAGTGAGCACAATCCAATGTTTACTTGGACTTTTTAACGGACAATCTACTTTCTGCGAATAATTGGTAACTGAAAATTAGTCAAATACGCACAAACAGTAAATATTTGCTCAACATCATCTTGCATGTTTAGTCTTACAATACGCTCCAAGTGATAGAATGTTTTTTTTTTCCGCTGAATAATCCTTTCAACATGAATTCTGGCTTTAGAAACATACTCTGACCGTCTGGCTTCCTTTTTTGTAATCTGTGGCCTATCCCTTCTTTTAAAATCTGGAATCGCTAGCTTGACTCCTTTCTTCTTAAGCTCATTGCTTAGATTAAACCCTCGATCTGCCATGACAGATTGTCCTGGTAACAAGTTGCTCATGAGTGTGTCATTTGTCAACGTAATGTTTTTGTCAGTTGCTCTTCCACCCCAAGCCTTTGACACATAATTTACAGCTAGACTGGGGGATAGACCAACAAGGAATTTAACAGTGTCGTGATGTTTATAGTTACTGAATGTTTGTTTTCTAGCTGCCAAGTTTGATGAACGCTGACACATCAGTTCTGTGCAGTCAACTACTATCTTTAGATCTTCAAAGCTAGCATAGCAATCAGCTTTTTCATTGTCATTGCTCTGCATTTCAAACAGAAGTTTCAACTTCACACTTAGAAAATTCACCAAAGTGCTTATCAGCTGTGATATATGAGCAGGACTGGTGCAGAAAGTTTGGGCCAAGTCCTCGTTGAAATTTCCAGTCTTTAATTTAACTAAAACAATGAAGAACTCTTCTTCCATCGAAAACTTTCTCTCTGGCCCTCTGGTAGATACTCCCACAGATATGTTGGTATCTTTTCCTCTCCAGTAGCTGAGGCCAGTTGGTCTAACTCTAGTTTTCAAATATTCACACATGCAGAGAATACACCATAGTTTGGCAGATTGGTATAAAACTGAAACTTTGTCTTTGATATTTTCAAGTGTCAAACGACTAGATTTCAACACTACATTTTCTGTCTCCAAGTTATGTAGCTTGGTTAAGTACTCCGAATGTTCACTGTTCTCGTCAACTTTGGTTTAAATGTAGTCATGGTCTGTTGTTTCCCAAACAGCCTTACCAGTGCTGTCTGTACATCGGGGCATTTTTGGTCTACCTGAACTATTATTCTCTGCCAGCAGTAACTTTCTCTTTACACTTCTACTGGACAGGGTGGTTGTTTTCAGCCCTAAAAAGACACACAATGTACATAGAGTAAACAAAGAGGTTTAAAGTCTACATGTAAAGATGAAATATTTCTTAATAAATAATGGATAAGGTATAAAAATGCATTTATTCACACACTTAAGATTTGATATTTTAATTCATTATGTGTATATCAAGGAAGTATGCATGAAAACCTTGCATTACATATAGGCTAAACCTTATCTAAAAGCTTTTAAATGCAGATCAACGTGCAGGGGTTCCACTAGCTGCTGAAACGCTAGTGGTCCTGGGACAAATGGAACCCCTGAACATGGGTCAGACATGAGAACACATCTGATTTCAACAACTAATTTTCTTAGGCCACAAATATTGGGCATCTATAGAATGACTGTAATAACAATCGCTTCAGCATATTATTGAATATACATCAAAAATAGTGAAAGAGCCAATAGAATGGGCAGTATGTGAAAGAATTAAGCATAGAAATTATGCTGTATTAACACAAACATGCTCTAAACCACTGGTCAAGTATGTAATTATCTGAGTTTACATACTTTGATTTTACAGTTGTACATACCAGCGGATAATGCTGCATCGGTTCGACGCTTCACTGAAGAGTTGCGGGAAATATACTGGGAACACAATCAATACTCTTTGGGTCATTAGATACTGATCCTATAAAATAATTTTTGCAAAACTTTATTTTGGTCATTAGTGAAAATGAATATTTAACATACTATAATAATCTACTTCTCAGTTTAATCTGGTTAAAATCATCTCCTGAAAACCGCTACACTATCAAGATCTGATAGTGCTTTTATCAACACCATTCAGAACCAATCTGATTGATGCCTACAAAATCAAAATAGTACACGATGATAGCAGTAACTGTCAAAGCGTTCCGAACGTTATATTGTATACTGTATCAATTTATCATGTATACTCAATGTTATAAACCATGGAAAGTGTTGACACTCCACGTAAGACATATTTTACTTAGGTTAAGTGTGTTCATATGGTATTACATTCATTTCTACTGTATTGACATAATATTTTTCAGATCATTTTGCAACCCTTATCAATAGCGTTTTGAATCATTCTGAATTCCCTGCTTTGGGCGATGTATAATAATACAGAATAAACAAATATATATATTCATCAATTCTCTTAATACTTACCATCAACAAAGTGCTTTGAACAAACCCTTGTATGCAGTTTGCTTTGAAAAGGTACGGCCTTTCCTTCTTCGTCAATGACATCACGCCTTATTTTCTGTAACCAAATTTTTCTTAATTTGTCATCCTTTGGCAATCGGTAGAATGAGATCTTTTCCCCAGATCGTTGACATTTTCCCCTTGAATTCGAACTACCAGGAACACAGCAGAAAGCTCCCACATACCCCTTGTATCTGCCAGATATTCGTGGCGAGCGTATTGGTGGTGGAGGATCCATTTCTGAAAGTAAAATAAGTTTGCTATGGCATTTCAAGAACTGACTCAAGCAATATCAAATGTAAAGGTTATATAAAATTGCATTTTGCTAATGAACCGAATAATTTAATTTATTATATTTTTGACAAAGGGTGGTGTACTTGTCATTTACCCGTGGTTTGCACAGCTCAAGTGAAGGTCCAAAGTTCAAAGACAGTATAGGGAGGCACTGTTCCCCAAAAATACTTAAAATAAACATTTTAAGCTTACAAACACTAGTCTAGACGAGGGGAATCTTAACTATGTAAACCGATCAACACCCTGACATTTGCTAAAATTTGTACAATCTTATCAAATAATAAATGGGATCTTTAGCGTATTCAGGTCATAGGCCTAATGATTAATAAACGATCAACTAAAAATATCAAAAAAGGCAATCAACATAAGTATCTATATTCTTACCGACGACAGCTATTCGCTGAAAGTAGAAAATCGTAGTTAATATTGAAATGTTGTGTAAACTGAAATTCGGAAGTCCCTCGGCGCGCAAGTGATTATGGGAAACCGGAATAAGGATTATTTGTTGTAGATTGCAGATACGCATCATTAAAAGTGTTACGATCAATGGGGTAACAGAAAAATTAAAAGCCAGCAACAAGTTTTACAACACAATATATTTTATTAAAAAACAAGGTACAAATCATTACACTATAATAAACGGGAGAATACATCACTACTCTCAAATAAAATCTAAGCTGATACAAGTCATAATAAAATTATCTCCTTACTTTATGAAGGCTTAAATTTATTTTTTAAATTCAATATAATCCACAATAATGGCCGGAGATGGCTATATTATCACTATAAATCCAATAATACACTAGAAATAATCCAACTTAATATATACCAAACAACTGTTAATTTATAACACTTGTGCTATTCATTGATGATCTAAACATATCTTACCCAGGTCTGACGTAAAACAAAACAAAAATGAAAACACAAAAAAAATATATATTTCTAACAGCTAGGGATATTCGAGAAGGTATAAGTGGCTCCACTCATGAAACATTCCAAAATTAACAAAATTGTAGTGTCTACAAAGCTTAATTACGCCACATAGATTCTTTTATCAATTCATAAGCGACGTAGCAGTGTTCCTAAGATGCAACCGTCGCAAGGTCAAATACTGCATGATGGGAGACACATGTAACAGCATACAGATGTGTATCACATATAACAGCGTATGTCTTGATGTTTAAAGCGGGTGGGGCGTGGGTCAAGGATCTAACTCCACTTTGTTCCGTGTTTCTTATAACTGTCTCCAATCTACGACTCACTTTGTTCTTTGTTTAAGCGAATACCATGGCTCCGGCAGTACTTTGGCTACTTTCGACCAATGTCTCTGTTTGTTCCTGGGCTCCGTCTATTTCTTAGTTCTGTCTGTTTTTACAACACCCGTTTTATTTCCCCATTCGTTTTAGTGAATAAATATTGTACAACAATGGTGCTATTTGTGAGAAATCCACATAAACTTGACATCAACATTTCTTGGCAAAAATGATTGAAAAATAATGGGATACCGACGAATTATTCTAAATGGCAGCCATGGCGGATGACACAATTTAAATTCAACAAAACGCACCAAACAACAAGCGCAGCGGTACATGTGCTATCGTCATTCCCTTCCTTACTTAAGGTGAATAATCTATAAACAGACAGAGCACTTCGAGATCAATGTACATGTACTCTGGGTTGAGAACTCTCACCCTTTCCAGCACAAGCCCTCTTTTATTGTTAGCTAACTAATAGCGGCAGGTTATTCATTAACCTTGTTGTCTTACGATCTTATTGGACAAATCCTGCATCGTGCAGCTAAGATATTTTTACTGAAGCTCATTTCGAAGTTTGCATTTTTTTCAATGTAAAATATAGACCCTGCTTGATTTATTGCTTAGATTTTCCATTTATGATATAAAGTAGCAGTGCTATCAGCGCTTTGATTAATATTCAGAATTGCAAAATTGCATATAGAAATAATAATAATAATAAAAAGTTTCTTCTCATACCTTTTGGGTTGAATATATGCAGAGTATGTCTACATATCATGCACTCATAATTTTACATTACTTTAAAGATGAGCTTAAACCTAGATGAGTGCACATGCTGTGCAACTCTTTGTATTAATTGCATGCATGCTACACAATTGGAACGCTGTCGACTTGAATGAGACATATTGGCTAATTGGAGTTAAGTAAACTTAACTGAAGCTTTAATATTAAAACAGCTTGCAGGTCACGAACGTAAATGTCAATTGATTTGTAAATGATATAAAATACCACAAGTTAAATATATTTTTTATTATTTTACATCTTCTCTTATAATGTTACATATATATAAAAGAGAACATTTATAGAAGTATTTATAGAAGGCCACACAGTGTTAACAATATCCTAGTTTATCAATGTCACCAAATAGTGGCAATTCGAAGGCAGAGTGTTTATTTTGCATTGAATTGAATCATTTTAACGGGTACTAATATAATCAATTCTTTTCTGATTTTATTTTTATTATTTCCCGATTAAAATATTGTTTTGGACTGTTTAAATACCTAAACAGACTTTTTTAACAGCCGCAATTTTAAATTGGGCACAATGATGCTACGTCGTGTAAGAATTCAGGACCTCATTCTTTTCTTATAAATGAAAGAAATATACTTTGCGACTTTCATGCTTTTCCAAAAAGGGGGGTGGGGTGGGGGCACGGTTGTGTCATATTTAGCACGATATTGCCCGACTTATTGCTCAGTCGGTTTTATTCGCTCCGTCTGTTTCTTGGTTAATTCCAATCTTTTGCTCAGTTTCTTGTATATGGCATCATCACCAACATGTTCCACTCCATTTGATGGCTTCGTTTGTTATAAAACGTCCGTTTTAATGGCTCTGCCCGTTCCACATTTCTTTTAATTCCAAAGCTTCTTCCGCTCTCCGGGTATGTTGGTTCCCTGTTTGACATTTTCCTTCACTAAGCGTCTTTCCCTTTGTACCCTGCCCTCTTCCGCACTGTGGATCCATCATTTCGTTGGTCCTTTCTATCCATGGTCTATGCATTCGTCCGACCTATTTGCTCCGTCCGTTACATGGCTCTATCAATTTCATTTCTCCTTTCATTCTTACAGTAGACACGTCCGAGAGATGATAAAGGGAAAATATCCGAAAAATTTCGATTCAGTTCGTCCGCGATAACCTAAAGAGTAAAAAGGCAAAGAAGCAAAGAGTGCGGCATTAATTTTATATGAGTATAATAGGAAAGAAAACCAAAATCGGGAAGAACACTGTGGGAGCGAGATTGAAAATGAGTGATGGACTTGCTGAGAGCATGAACTGTAAGTAGCAGAAGATAAATTGTAACGAATGGGCCTATTCTCACATGCCGCTTAGCACAGCAGTGCGTTTCTCACGCCCTTAGAAGACAGATTTCCCAAAATGTGTCATAGGTGTTTAATTTTAGTTTTAATAAAGCCAACATTCCCAAGGTATTTGTTAGCATACTTATAGATAATCGTTCGTTCAGTGCCATCACTAATTATGTTATATGAGTATTGGTTATATTTTTACTCTGGAAACATTTACTTTAGACGCTTCAAGTTGATATTTGTCTAACGTTGTCTGTTAGAATGTTGAAGGGTTTCTTGTTGAAATAGCAACAGCAGTTAGAATGTACATTGGAATATGTTAAATGCTTTCTCGAAGTTTATTTAGATGCTGTTGAATTTTGGTTTATGTGTTTTAAAAAAATAGCCATTACAGACAGCTCATCCGTTTACAATGGTTGCTTATTTCCTTTCCTAAAAACATTCCCACAATTTCCCCGTTTTCAAATGAATAATATCAACTGGTTTTGAAGGCACTATCTGATTTTCACATTGATGCTGAATTTTATTTAAATATTTTTGTTCAAAAGACATTGTTTCGCTAACAAACAGGTAAATAAAATGTCATTTTGCCATTTTTTTTATAAATACCACGAAAGAAATGATTATAGATAGGTTTCATAATTTTACTTGTTTGAATTTTTGTTTTCTTAATTTGAAATAGGCATATTATACAGACAAATTAACGTGTTACTGTCAAATAACAGCAAAGAGTAAAATAAACGTTGGAGGAAGTTGGTCACTTTTAATTCTGTTTATAAAAATAAAACATATAGCATAAATTGGCAAAAATAAACTGAAGTTAAAAATGCAGTACACATTTAAATATCTTATGCTAGTATACATGGAAAATATGCTGAACACAAGCCTGTTTGATATTGTACTAGGAGAATATGTTGAACACAAACTTGTATGCTATTGTACTCGGAGAATATGTTGAACACAGGCCTGTGTGCTATTGTACTCGGAAATGTTGAACACAGGCCTGTGTGCATTTGTACTCGGAGATGTTGAACACAAGCCTGTATGCTATTGTACTCGGAGAATATGTTGAACACAGGCCTGTGTGCTTTTGTGCTCGGAAATGTTGAACACAAGCCTGTATGCATTTGTACTCGGAGATGTTGAACACAAGCCTGTATGCTATTGTACTCGGAGAAGATGTTGAACACAAACCTGTGTGCCAGTATACTCGGAGATGTTGAACACAAACCTGTATGCTATTGTACTCGGAGAAGATGTTGAACACAAACCTGTATGCCAGTATACTCGGAGATGTTGAACACAAGCCTGTATGCCAGTATACTCGGAGATGTTGAACACAAACCTGTATGCCAGTATACTCGGAGATGTTGAACACAAACCTGTATGCCAGTATACTCGGAGATGTTGAACACAAACCTGTATGCCAGTATACTCGGAGATGTTGAACACAAGCCTGTATGCCAGTATACTCGGAGATGTTGAACACAAACCTGTATGCCAGTATACTCGGAGATGTTGAACACAAACCTGTGTGCCACTATACTCGGAGATGTTGAACACAAACCTGTATGCCAGTATACTCGGAGATGTTGAACACAAACCTGTATGCCACTATACTCGGAGATGTTGGACACAAACCTGTATGCCACTATACTCGGAGATGTTGAACACAAACCTGTGTGCCAGTATACTCGGAGATGTTGAACACAAACCTGTATGCCATTATACTTAGAGAAGATGTTGAAAACAAACCTGTATGCCATTATACTCGGAGATGTTGAACACAAACCTGTATGCCATTATACTCGGAGATGTTGAACACAAACCTGTGTGCCATTATACTCGGAGATGTTAAACGCAAACCTGTGTGCCACTATACTCGGAGATGTTGAACACAAACCTGTATGCCACTATACTCGGAGATGTTGAACACAAACCTGTATGCCATTATACTTAGAGAAGATGTTGAACACAAACCTGTGTGCCAGTATACTCGGAGATGTTGGACACAAACCTGTGTGCCAGTATACTCGGAGATGTTGAACACAAACCTGTATGCCATTATACTTAGAGAAGATGTTGAACACAAACCTGTGTGCCATTTTCAACGGAGATGTTGAACACAAACCTTTATTCCATAATACTCGGAGAAGATGTTGAACACAAACCTGTGTACCATTATACTTGGAGACGATATTGAACACAAACCTGTATGCCATTATACTTAGAGGAAGGTTTTAAACACAAACCTGTATTCCACTATACTTAGAGAAGATGTTGAACACAAGCCTGTATATCATTATACTCGGAGATGTCGAACACGTGCGTGAATGCCATGATACTCGGAGAATATGTTGGACAAAAGCTCATAAGTCAGTATACTCAGAGAAAATGTTTAGTAAAAGCCGGCTTTTTTTTCCTCGCGATACTGCTCTTTTTAATATTGTATTGTAAGGCCAACATAACATACAGTCTTGCACATTGAATAGGTAACGTTTGCTTGTTGAGTTTTTTCAGATATGTCTATATATAGTCAGGAAAAACGCACTTGTCACGCGTGATATGAAACTTATAAGCCTACCCGGGCTCAAAGCTATTTGTTTTATGATGGTAAACATATGCCATGTGATACTGCTTAAGTTGGCATGTATACGAATGTACGTGTACACAATGTGTGTTTGGAGCAATTACCGCCAGTAACTTACGAGGTTTAACGCATATATGGTCGAAAAAAAATATATCAATTAGCGATTTATAAATAACCGATTTACAAGATGGCTATGCTGTGAGCAATTAATCAAAAATACATAAGGGTATACATAAAAAATGCTGTCGAGATCTTACCTTGGAATTTTAATTTCGAACCTTAGGAAAGTTTTAAATGGAAAAGGTTACTGCAAACAATACTATCCCATACAATTTATGGACTTGGTTGCACCGTCTGAGCGTTTATCATCAACCCATCGCCACTTGTCGCTATGCATACTGATCATATCGAATCTTCCAATCTTCTAAATGGACGCTAAGTTCCAAATTGGCGCGCCTGAGGTATCGTTCGGTAGGCACGTGCTTAGCACGCGACAAAACGATACCAATTAGGGGTCCCACCTGAAGGCATTTTTGTCATCAAGTTGCTACGTTTACTGTCGTGTGAAAGCCATTCCTTCCGCTACGTTGGCTACCCGTTGCTAACGAGATAGATCTGCAGAATATTTCAAACGGTCGTCTGCTCGAAGCGCGCGCTCTGCGTCAGAAAATTTCCCATGATGCAATTTAGACATACATCTGTCAGTTTCAATTTATCTACTCAGGTATGTTTAAGGGCGATTAATTTTCGAACGCATGTTGAAAAGAGAAAATGACATTTTGGGAATCCGCCAACATTACGAAAGTGGGATGAACGTGCGCTTGATTACGATCTAATTCATTTACTGCCTTTCTGAATCGTATCTGTGCTATAGACTTTGGGAAAGCGTCTATTGCTTAATTCTAAGCTTACTGATATCGTAAATACGCCGTTTAACTTTCAAGGACACCGGACATTAATGTTTAATTGAATAAATCTACCTACTGAATAACATATATGTAAGAAATATGATAAAACATCCATGTAATAAGGGTTTGCATCCTGCAATGATTTTTAAACCATGATGACTGCTGTCTTTGTTCATCTGATGTTAGCCGCTATAGGTCGTCATAATTATAATAGTAGACAGAGATTAACTCTCAGATCCATAGATTAACCTTCAGAATGGTCATTTTACTAAAGGAACGTCGTAACACTAACTGCATTTTAAAGTTAGCTAAATAAGCAAAAGTTTGTTGAATATATTAACAATTAATTACACTATAACCTCTGATCACCATAGATAACGTGTGAACATGTGGTTCTTCGATGGACTGGGCTGTGTTGACGGTGGTATCTGACAGTTTTGACCTTTCTATTCCCTCATGCAATCAGATGAATAATTGTTATCTGAAAGGTCCGCGAAATGTTGTTTATTGGTGCCTACATCCATCGGAAGTGCAAAGCATACTATCTCTCTTGTCATTGCAAACATACATTTCCTGTCCGAGCCTGGCTTAACAGTAAACTATTTTTTAATTAAAAAAAAACAACAACACTTGACCACTTACTTTTGAGATAACGTGACATGATCATTCTGGTAATCAGCTCTGAAATCGACATCTTTTAAAGCTGAAATCCCCATCGAGATTATTTTAAGATTTGGAAATAATAGACATTTAAGGCGACAGTTTTCACAATTTAACAATTAAGATAATGCTGTAAATAAACATTACTTAAACTAACGTATATGTTTATGCAGCAATTATTCACTAATTCCGTCAGAACATGGGTAAGATGCTGTTACGTATATCAGATATAGGCAAACTGTCGTTTACCGCCTTTAAGGGTTGACGTGACCTTTTTAATTCATTTCTATTTTTAGACATTTGAAGCGCATCAATTAAGAACAACTTCGGACTACGCATGTGGGAATATACAGCATCTGTAAACCACATTTATAACCAAAAAAGAAATCATTATTTGTCTTGATAGTAACGCAATAATTTAAATAAATATGAAGAAGCAGTTTGTGTGGGTCTCTGTGCCATGAATATATGTTAAACTGTGTATACATGCAAACATTAATGATAAGTCATAGATATACAGCAGCAAATAGTACGGTATTGGTCAGACAGCTGCATGATTCTACGCTGTTTGTTTAAGCCTTATTGCTTGGAAAATATTTATCAATTGATGGAATACATTGTTCACTGTTTATGTACATTTACTTGTTTTATACTTGAATACTATATGCGACTTGCTAAACTTTTTAACGAAAATAGTTGTGATTGTAAGATAGGATGGAAACTTTGTATATTGAAAACTATGTCTAAAGCAAATAGAGACAGCTCATAAGCAAGAGGAAGTCGAGTATCTGATAAACCGGTTGGAAAAGTTAAGTTAGTCTAATAGTCTACCTGTTGAATAACTGAATCGTCGAAGAATTCCTCTACATTTACAATCAGTATTAAGTTATGTAACATCTTTAGTTATGGAACATATTATTATAAATTTTATACATGTAATATTATTTTAATTATCTTAAAATAATACTAACATTGCAGTAATATTTAATATTGCAATAATGTTAGGTTTGATTTTTTACTGTCCTTATTTAAAAATTATTAATAAGAATTTTACGTAAAGCTGTAGGTATAAATCGGTTTAGCCATAAACCTTGTGCATACCTTTTGTAAGGGAAAGCAACTCAATATTGTGCAAGTTCTTAATATGTGCGCAGTTACTTCCCTTGGTAATAGAGCTGTACAGCACTGTATTTACTTCTTCCCTTATGAGTAATTAATTTGTATACAGACCACGAAGATTACATGAGTAAGAATTTTTAGTAAAAGTTCTCCAGAGATATTTTAGCAGAGGCTTTATAGTGTTTTTAACTAAAAGGGTGATTTTTCACATAGTTAAAAACTTAAAACTATTTTCAGTATAAAAAAACCAATATGAAGCAACTACTCAGACCTGTTTATAAGGTTTAAAATTACTTTTAAGGTGAACTAAAAGGTTAATGGGGTCAGTGAAGGTAAAGAGAATACAAAATGGCAAAATACTGCAAAAATATACTTTATTGCACAGTAACATAGGCAAATGTAAGTTTTTCTCTCAAATATAACACTACAATTTCAGTGTGAAAACATAAAAATAAAACAAAATAACATTTTCATCAACATAAATTAAAAAGCAGTTTTTTACAAAGGTATCATAGGTTTTCCACTGTGTGTTTTTTTCAATTGTAGAGGGCACACAATTTAAAGAACATTATTTTATATTTCTAAATACCCTCTTTATACAAAATTTATACAAAATCTTTATACAAAATTTATCTAAATTAATACCCTACTTTAATTGGGAAAGTAACTCAGATAACTGAATTTAATTGTGTTCTGTAAGAATACATGTATGTCCGTAAGTATGACTCACTATTTTCTTGCAAACAATATTTGTGTCAAACTTCAAATTTCGTTTTACATAACTTTCTTTTATCTTTTAGACCCTTGTTCGCCAACCATCAATACATGAGAAGCTTTCTAGTCATGGATTTCAGATCACAATAACTTATAAGTTACTGATTTTAATATGAGACCTGGGCACATGTAGTAAAATTTGCATTAATTTTGTACTTTTTAACTTTCTTATAAATACATCACAGCAACACAATGATTACAATACCGGTATATGTGACTTCTAGCTATTTTGTTGGATGAACACTCCTGACAAATGTCTGCGTGGAACCATTGCAGCATCTCAGGTCCTTCGTGGGATCAGAATTCCGACCACAGGGTTAGAGGCATAGCAGGGTTTCAAATAAATATTCAGTGCAGACTGTGTGGAGATTTGTGTCATGTGCCTTCCTAAAACTAAAGGCAATTGCATTTTTGTTTGTTAATTGGGTTTATCATCCCACCAAAAGTATTTCAGTTATCTGAGACAGTTCAAGTTGCTGTAAGTTACATGCCAAATATGTCACATGGAAGGTAAATTGTGAGTTAATGATGATGCCTTAACTATTTAGAAAGTTTTGGTAATGCTGATATGAAATTGGTCAGTAGAAGTCATGACTAGAAATACTAAACTGCAGTTGGTGAGAACATGGCATACATTACTGGAAACATGGCATTAAGAAAGCTTTTTAGCAATGCAGTATTGAAATAAACTGAAGCAAACTGGATTAACATTCACAAAACATTGTTTTAAAAATAGACAATTGGCACCTTGTCGTAATTACTCCACACATTTTTCCTAATAATTATTATCTTAATAAATGTTTTTGCATAGATTGGTGTAACATGGGCAATGATTACAACATAATTAACATAATATATAAAATAATATGATATACAGTATATAATATTATACAACTAAACAATAAAAAAAGTGTTCAATAAGGATGACAGCTTAATTGTTAAATAATGGTAACTTTGGAAATATATTTAAACACAATAAAGCAACAAAACAAAAAACAACCTTTAAAACACCTTGGTGTAATAAAAAAAAAAAAAAAAATTAAATGTATTCATTGCCATGGTAACTGCTTACTTTCTATATTAATATTCAAATCACTAATTTTCAATCTTTGGTTATGAGTTGAAAAAATGTTTCACAACAAAGCTTAAATATTAATTTTAGGAAGCTTTTAAAATTATGAACATTTGTCAAATCAACTTTGGTCTCTTTTTTTCAAATAAATCAACTACACTGCCATCTTGGCATGTGATTAAAAATAACACAAATACAAACAAAAAATGTTTCCAAACATTTAAACATTTACAAGGCTAACAACTGACTTGTGATAAAAAATAAAGCACACAAAACAAATTTGTACAAACTTGTAAAAGTTGACACTGCTAAAAAATTGCATAGATACAGATAAAACAACTCTTTCCCTGCCAAATTTACAATGTTGTGCACTTTTTCTATTATAACAAGTCAAGTCCATGACACATTTTTAAATTATTAAATACAGGAATGTTTTTTTTGCGTGTGTCAAGATACTAACAAAACAGAACACTTGGGGATTTATAGACAAATGAATGATACATTGCAAGAGAAGGAATTTAATTTAATGATTTCGTAAAAAAATATTTCAAGTTACAAGGTGCTATTATAAATATATTCATTGCTGTTATTTCTTGTGATTTAACTTCTTTTAAAACATGTTACTTGTTTTTAGACAAGATATACTTCACCATTATCATGCTACATTTATTTACATACAAAACTCATGCTTGGTTATTTGCTAACAACTTGATAATAACGTTAGAAGACATTACAAGAAACTTTGTATCTAAAGTGTAGGCCCAGATCAGAAACCTCCAAGTGAGAGCTGTATGACCTGGATCTACTTTGCCAGCACCAGATCAATTTGTGATTGGCAGGCAAAGATTTAAGACATACTATTTGGTGTACACAAGAATACTTTGACTCAAAATCCTTCAAAGCAATGGGGACAATTTAAAGATTATGATTAAAAGCCCTCACCTTTACCTCTGGTAAAAGTGAGAGTAAACTACTATAACATGCTCAATGTAACAATCAATGAATGATAAGAATACTAAAATAAACTTGGAACACAGAAAATTCAACTGATAACAATATTAATGTCTTAACTAAACCCCCAAAACAAAGAAAAGGAAACATTAACAACATATTCAATTATGTGACCCATGACTTGGTAAGAATACTAGCAAAGTGACAATTAGTGCTACTACAGTTAGGTGAAATATTCTGGGATAGCATTTACTGTCATATCACTCCAGCACCCATTATGGTGACCTTCGCTTCTCATTGAGGGACAATGGATTGTTGAATAATCTCCACTTAATACTTCTTAAATGTAAGAAGGTCCTTTTGTTTGGAATAATATTCTTGTTTATGCGTGTTCTCTTTGGAGGATCTGTAGAATTTTTTATTACACTGCAATAATTAGATTCACAATCATCACTTTATGCTTCCACGTTCTTAGTTATATTACATATTTATGTTTTTTATGGACTTACTGCCTATTTGTAAAAAACATGCCACTGTTTGTAATGACACCATTTCAAAACTAACCTGCTATAAAGACGAAGAATTCCAAATAAAAGGTCCTTCTTAATATTTAGGCTATATGAGTTCTTATCTAACAA
Source organism: Sinonovacula constricta (assembly GCA_007844125.1). Lineage (NCBI taxonomy): Eukaryota > Metazoa > Mollusca > Bivalvia > Cardiida > Solecurtidae > Sinonovacula > Sinonovacula constricta. The sequence continues at coordinate 36,930,784 of CM017565.1, forward strand.
GGGGTACACTTTCCAATCACCACTGTTCACCATTCTACAAGTGAGAATTATGGGATACACTGTCACATCCATGAGAACAGTGATTTTCTGTTATGAGAATATGTTTAAACACTATGTTCTGATATATTGTCATCAAGATTCGATAACAGAGATATCACTCGCAAGGCCCCACCAGAGCAGAAAGTAAAGCACAACAAGAAACAGGGCACCTGACACAACGATCAGCACTGTATCCTGAATATATAAAGAAATTATCTTTAAGAAGGTAAAAAAAACAACATTCATCATGGTTGGAGATATAAAACTTACTTAATCAAATGATTGGGTGTCTTGTTTCGTTTCTAGATTTTTAAAAAAATGATGAGCTTTGGCCCTCCTTTAAAGTGAAACATTGTTTAAACTTCATGGGAAAAGGAAAAGCATTTTAGCCAAAATTTCTAATATCATAAATTCAAGAAATGGAAAAACAACTATAAATGGCATTTACTATAAAAGTAAAAAGTTTCTAGTAAACAAATTACATTATCAACATCGTAGTACTTTTTACTGGAGTATTTAAATAAATGTGTAAATATACAGACAATATAGGTCTTACCTTAACAGGTGTGCCACTTTTTTTTACTGCTGATTTAGCCTTGGCTGATTTGAGCTCTTTCTTACTCTTCTTGTAATCCTGTTTTCCTGAAAGTAACGAAACACACAACATGCATAGATCAACACACAATTTCAATTAATTCTTTTACACATTGAATTTGCTTAACAACCAATGGTGTGGTATTTAAGCATAGGTTTGACATTTATATATGTGCTTATATTGTAATAAACCATTTTAGAAAATAGTTAAGACTTTTTTTAATTTCAATCTGAATCACTTAAGGTTTGGCAATAATCTATCAATATTAAACACCATAAATTCCACATAAGACATAATGCAAGGCTTAAGGGTTCAGTTTCTTACCTGGGTAAAAGTTATTGTTTCTTTGCAACCTGTTCCTCTAAGTGATTCACCTATCTGTTTTCTGTAGTTTTCAACAGGAGTAAAACTTGAGCCTGTTGCATCTTTTTTCCCCATGATTTAACCTACTTGTACCTGAAATGATGATGTTTGCATAACAAGTGGATTGAGAACAGATTATATTTTACAGAATATATTATATAAATATAACATTTTTATTGAACTATTGTATTTGATATAGTACATTATATAAATATGACATTTAATCTATAGATAAACATAGCAATGTCAAAGGGGTGCTTAAAGGTAGTATCCGACAGTTTGGCAGATTTTTTTCTCAAACAGCCAAATAAATCATTGTTTTCTGAAAAGGTCCTGCAAAATGCTGCTCATTGGTGCCGTACATCTATATGAACAGCGAAGCATGAATCTCAATTCGTCATCTGAGCCACCATGCTGAGCTATTTTTAAACTAAAAAAAACATGTGACAACTAAAATTTTATATCACATTATAGCTTCTAAGTAGTCCACTCTGACGTTGATGTCTATTTTTTGCAGAGACCCCTATAATGATTATTTATAGATTTGGAATGAATTATCATTTATACGGATTTCTTTCACAATATGTAATGGCTAACAATACAGGTAGTGTTCAAAATCTTCTTTACAGACACTAAAAGTAGTTTTTGAAGAAATTCCCCAAAACTTTGGAAAGACATTATTACCTGTAACTGACAAACAGTTGGTTACCACCTTTAAGACAATGGAAGATGGGGAAGTCAATGACTTGTAATGAATGACTTATTCTCTTACGCTGTGACTTCTACAACTAGTCTGGAGAGAAACGTAATGTGTGTAGGTTGTAAGGCTAATCCATGGTGCATTGCACAGGTTCTACTCAGATATTTCTTGGGTAAAGGTTAGATCCTGCACATTTAAAGGAAACTTTAAAAAAAAAGTATGCGTTGTAATTTTGCATAGGTCGGTAAATAAAATGTATTTTAGAAAAAAACCTGACACACTTATAAGTTGCAATGTACAGATGTATTCGTTGCATTTATAGCTTGAAAAAAAATGTCAATATATGATTATCGACACATTACGTTGTTTATACCAATGGAGTTACTTGCCCTTGCCACATTACAGCCGCCTTTGTAATTTTTGCAATATCGTGAAATTCTCTGTTATTTTGATATGATACTGAAACTGCATCAGTGAAAAAATATAATTTTGTGATTTACAAGATAAATTTATCACCATAAGAATGGAACTTAATGAATTAGAAAAATATTCAATAATTGTGTATTCGTATTAAGGTAAACATGTATGGTAATAACCACATTTTGAGAATTCCAGGACATGACCCACATTCTATAAAAAGCACATCTATAAATAGATTGTGACGCCATGCACTAGACTCTGTTCACCAATCGTTTAGAGCATAACATGACGGACCTTGTGGAAGGCAGAATAGAAGGGCGGACCCAACTGAAAACATGTTGTAGCATGTTAAACGTCGAACTAAAAATACAAATAGGTTTCATCTTTCCGAACTAAATCAGAAGAAACTGTGTGACCGAGAAGGTAAGTTACTAATCGCACGATGAGTACAAAGGAAAACATTGATAACAATAATAAACGGATGTCTTCTCTGTGTATAAAATCTATGAAATTATTAAAGAAACTGTACAAAAACCAATACTCTTTTTAAAATAGAACATGTTAACGTGTCAAATCCTTATCATGCCAAAAATAATTTCCGCTTTTGTCAAAGACATATTTTGCATTACACATAATGACATAGTTTAAAACTTAGACAAATCGATACCATCATACATGTATATTTTAAACATTAAAACAAGGAAATATTTACAACTTTGACAAATACAAAGATACTGATGTTTTTCAAGGGAAGAATTGATTTTAACTTTTAAATAATAAAAATGTGCTATTAAAACCTTCTTATGAAAGATGATAAGGTTCTATATTTTGTTTGATTCCCCCCCCCCCCCCCCCCCCCCTGCACATTAGGAATTATACAGATAAAGGATAAACATCTCTGTGATTCATACTTATAAAATGAAATAAATATGCCAAGTTTCATTTTCAATTCTTTTTATCAGCAGAATGTCATCCACCAAAACCAAATGTACATACTGGGATAAGTGTTATCGAAAGAACAAAAACCACTTGGCTACATATCTACACCCAAAAGATGTGAAAGATGAGGCAAAAGGTACTTCATCTATGTTGTAATTCATGTTTTGTATATTTAATTTTTTTTTCTGAAGTTAGATTTCTCAGGTATAAAACAATCTGTAAATTGTATATTGCTTCATTTTGCTTCACTTGGTGGCAGATAACATGATAGTATGACAGGTGAAGTAAAATATGTGTTTATGTCATGATATAAAAAGCAACAATATATGTCCTTAAAAAAATAGAAATTAATTTGTATCAGTTTTCACAAATATGATGAATAGGCCTCTTCATCCACTGTCTTCAGAAATGGTTATTGATGTGCCTATTCTTACAATAAAAACCTATGATTCTTGAGGTGCAGTTGTTAGCTCACTTGAGCACAACGTGCTCAAGGGGAGCTTTTGTGATACCGCTTCGTCCGTCGTCCATCGTCCATCGTCGTCGTTCGTCGTCAACATTTTAGCTTGTGAACACGCTAGAGGCCACAGTTTTTATCCAATCTTCATCAAACTTAGTCAGAATGTTAGTCGGTATGAAATCTTGGATGAGTTCATAATTGGGTCACCTGGAGTCAAAAAGTAGGTCACTAGGTCAAATTTTAGGAAAACCTTGTGAACACACTAAAGACCACATTTATAGCCCAATCTTCACCAAACTTGGTCAGAATGTTTGCCTGCATGAAATCTGGGACGAATTTGTAACTGTATTACGTGGGGTCAAAAAGTAAGTCACCAGGTCAAATCTTAGAAAAATCTTGTGAACACACTAGAGGCCATATTTATAGGTCAATCTTCATCAAACTTGGTCAGAATGTTTGTCTACATAAAATCTTGGATGAGTTCGTAAGTGGGTCACGTGGGTTCATAAAGAAGGTCACTAGGTCAAATCTTAGAAAAAAGCTTCTGAACACACTAGAGGCCATATTTATAGCCTAATCTTCACCAAACTTGGTCAGAATGTTTGCCTGCATGAAATCTTGGATGAGTTCGTAACTAGATCACGTGGGGTCAAAAAGTAGGTCACTAGGTCAAATCTTCGAAAAATCTTGTGAACACACTAGAGGTCATATTTATTGGCCAATCTTCACAAACTTGGTCAGAATGTTTGTCTACATGAAATCTTGGATGAGTTCGTAACTGGGTCACGTTGGGTCAAAAAGTATGTCACTAGGTCAAATCTTAGAAAAATCTTGTGAACACGCTAGAGGCCATATTTATAGGCCAATCTTCGTCAGACTTGATCAGAAGATCATTCTGCTTTCTGCTCTCGTGCTGGTAACACCTAGCTTGCTCATCGCTTGCGATTAAGCTCTAGAGTGTAATATATTTTAGTACTTCTAAAGTGTTCCGAGACTACATTGTGTTCTTCAGTTCTTTTTAGTGATTTATCGCTCGGATATTTAGAATATTCGGAAAAGGGAGGAAGAACAAGAAAAGAATCAAAAAGAATATCACAGTCAGCACAGAAAAGTAAAGATACAGAAACAGTTTGCTAAGTATATTTGCAAATACAAGCACTTTTTTGCACGCCCCTACCCCCTAACCTTTTGTTGCACTATTGTATTTGCAGAGACTACTAGAGAATATAGGAAATATGGAGTACTTAAACACCCCAAATGGTAAGAGAGATAGGAGTATTGGCCATCCGAATCATCGGATGAGTTTCATATAGCCAAGGTACTTAGACTTAACGATAGTGGTGAAAGCCAACCTGCCTCCCCGAAGGCAGTCTTATCAATGCCTAATACCTCCTGACTCTTAAACCAGGGGATAGAGGAGGCACCACTGCCAATCCAAACCTCCACTCCGGGAAACGCCTCCAAAAACCAACAGGGAAGCATTGACCCTCCCCCATCCACCCCATCTGGGTCCCAAGATCCGTTTTTGGAAAAAGGAGAGCCAATATCCTATGCCAATGCCCTAAAAAGAAATCAACCGCTTACTCAGGGCTCCGAACTACCCACTTCTACGCCATCTACGGCGCACGAAGAGGTAGTAATGGAGGAAGCCAGGCACACCAGCCTGCTGCCACCCGATGTTGCAGTATGGATAGCAGTACTGCTAACAACGGTGGGCAGCGCTTTCCCTAAAGGGAAAGCAGCTGAGGTGGCGGCGGTATTCCGGAACTTTGTATGGGCGGAGTGCTGCGTTCCCCTCATCAGGCTTCAGAATGGTATAACTTTTAAACTAAGGAAAGACCTCATTAACAAAGCAACGAATTTCAACTTTGGTTCTCACGAATGGGCTCTTAAGGAACATCATAATGAATAACAGGCATCATTAAAATCAGAACTGATCAACTCATCTCAAAAACGGTTGAGTCCATTAAGAAGTTATCAAATGTAGAAGAGGTCAGAATGACAAGGAACAAAAATGCACTTGCCATCAAATTTAACCAACCATCCCTCCCCCTGACAGTTATGGGAAACGTGGTCACCTCAGCCCTAGGCAAGGAGTCCAGATGCCATAACTGCCAGGGATACGGACATTTCTCAACACAGTGCACAAACAACACAGTTTGCCCTCACTGTGCGGGCAACCACACTTCCAAAGAATGTTAAAACAAAAATGACAAGCGCTGTGCTAACTGTAGCAATGCCCATTCAGCAGCCTATAAGGGATGCTCAGTCTACATAAGATATTCAGAAAAATTAAAAATTGCAAACTCGATTAAACAAAAAGAATTCAACGCAAAATGTCAAGACAAGAGAATCAAACCACACTCAGTCTCTACGAAACCCACAAACAAACTATCTCCAAAAGAGGTTAGCGAACTAGCTGCCAGATTGGTAGGGAAAAAACAATCAGAAATTGAACACATACTAGCTGACGCTTTGAACGTAAGACCAAAAACAACACTTACACAGCAAGCACCACAAACAAACACGCCAGCACCCAACAATAAACACAAAAACAAACAAAACAAAAAACACCCCTCCAAACCCTTCACAGCAACAACAACAAAGAAAACATAATTACAACAACAACAACAAGCCAAACAATCACAACAATAGGCAACGGCACAATAAACGAAACCGCCACAACACCCATAATAGACAAAACAACAACCACCCACATACACAAATACAAACAAAGTATCACCCTCAACCACAATACTTCCCAAGGGACCACCAGGGACAATGGTACGGGCCCAATCAATGGGTAGCACCTAGTCACTGGGGGCCCCGAGGTGATTGGTATGGCCCCCCTATGGGCTACTACCACTACTAAATTAATAAAAATTAACTCACGGCATATAGCCACAGATAAGTAGGTAATCGGAATTTTCAATACGATGACTGCCAAAACAAACACAAACACCAACACAAGTAAAAATGGCCTCGTCGTCGTTAGCTGGAATGCAAGAAGCATAATAGGAAAATACTCCACCAAACTAGGTGAACTTATGCCATTTTTGGCCCAAACCAAAAATGAAGTAGATATACTATGCATCCAGGAAACTTGGGAATCAGACAAGTCAAACATTCCCAAAATTAGAGGGTTTCAGAATCCTATCTCAAACAAAAGCAAAAATAATGACAAAGGGGGTGGCACTTGCATATACGTAAAATTAGGACTGCAAGTCATAACAAACAATATCAATAACACCACCCCAATGGATATTACCTCAGTTACAGTCTATAGCGATAAGGAAAAGTTAACTATATACATTACCTACGCGCAGAAAACAGATAATACACTACAAAACTATAGGCAAGTTTTTAAAAACAAAATAACTCTACCCTAATAGTAGGAGACTTCAACATTAAACACCCATGTTGGAACCCAGAGAATGACTTTAGGTACGACGGCGAGGCCGATGATCTGCTCACATTCCTTAATGATGAAAATTTCTGCATATTAACCGATGGACAGGCAACCAGGATCTCGCACGAGATAGACAAAGCGGACAGTGCAATTGACCTTGTTATGGCCTCTGCCAATATGTTCGATTCTTGTGAATTTTATGTTCTATACAACACATGCGGAAGCGATCACTTTCCCATTTTAACAAACACCAAATTCAGCATCAACAGAAACCCACCAAAAACAATAGAAAGTGGAATGTGAGCAGAGCATCTAACGAAAACTGGACATCTTTTAAACACGAATGCTCCAACAGCTTAATCAATATCACAGAAACAGATGTCAACACAAATTTTAACGAAACATACACACGACTCACAACAATGTTGAATAAAACAATGCCAAAATACTCTCACAATAACAAAAAAAACCTATCAAAACAGTACCCTGGTGGACAGAGGAATGCACGGCCGCGGCAAAAAAAAGAGAAGAAGGATATGAAATCTACTATCAAACTAAAACTATGACACGACGCAAGAAGAGAAGCAAAAAATATTCAAAAAGCCCGTAAGGACAGCTGGGAAACATTCTGTTGCAAGATTACTAATAAAACTACTAGCAAAGAATTATGGGATTTTATTCAAAGAATTAAAGGACACACCCCACCTCAAACCCGACCCTTCATTATAAAAGGCCGCACTATTATTTACCCTTTAGACAAAGCAGAAATACTAGCAGACAATTACGCCCAAATCAGCAGTAATGAGGGATACGCACCGGAGTTCATTAACAAAAAACACGAATTTTCATTGAAAATCAACAATATCATTGCAAACGAGCAGCCACATACCAATTTAAAATATAATCAGCCCTTCACCATAACAGAACTTAATATAGCCTTAATCTCATGTGGAAAAAGGGCACCAGGAGAAGATAGTATTAATTATGACATTATAAAACAACTCCCCCATGATTCAAAACTGGCCCTTTTAACTCTGTTCAATAACTCCTGGGAACAAGGTTTAATCCCAGACTCCTGGCATGAATCTACCATCATCCTAATACTTAACCCTAATAAACCCTCGAATGAACCAGCGTTTTATCGGCCTATATCTTTAACATCCTGTTTTACTAAGGTAATGCAGAAAATGATTAAAACAAGATTATGCTCGTTTTTAAAAACTAACAATCTATATTCAGAAAACCAATCAGGATGCCGAGCCAATCACTCATGCGACGACAACGTAGTAAGATTAGAGTAGCTCAAGTCAGAAAAAAGTTTATAACAGCTGCATTTCTGGACCTTTCTGCTGCCTTTGATAAAATGTGGTCAGAAGGGGCTATCTCCATACTACTAAAATATGGCATCCGGGGTAGGATGATTAAATGGCTCTCAGCTTTCTTATCCAAGCGGATTATTAAAGTAAAATATCAAAACAATACCTCAACGTCAAGAACCACAACAAATGGCTGTCCGCAAGGTAGCGTTCTCTCACCGATACTATTCACAATTTTCATGAACACCTTCAATGATACGGTACAAAAACAAAACACCAAAAACAAATACAGAGCCACCAGTAAACAAATTAAATTATCCCAATTCGTAGACGATAGCGCCATATGAGTATGCAGCAAAACTCCAAAAGAAGGAATCCAAAAACTACAAAAAATGCTTAGAGATATAGAGAAGTGGGCATCAAACTACGGATTCGTTATAAACCCCGACAAAACACAAACTATAGTTTTCCGCAACAAAAAGACTCCTTTAAATGACTCATCACTATAGAAATTAAAACTATGCGGAAAAGACATTGAGTACAAAGATAGTATAAAATTCCTAGGCCTCATCTTCGATAAAAACCTACATGGGAAGAACACATAAAAACAGTAATAGGCAGATGCGAAAAAGACCTGAATTTAATAAGATCAATAAGAGGAAAAGAGTGGGGCACAAGTAAGAAATGAATTTATACATTATACCAGGCCCTGATCAAATCAAAAATTCAATATGGAATGGTAGCGTACGGGTCGGCAAACAAATCTATATTAGATAAGCTTCAAAAAGTACAAAATAGAGCGATCAAAACAATAATAGGGGTCCCCAGCTTCTCCAGAACGGAAGCAATTCACGCTGAGATAGGAGAACTACCGATAACCGACCAAATCAACATCCTCAGTCTGAAGTACTGGGTCCGCCCGCTCTACCCCTTTAGGCTGCTCTTTAAGCACTAACAAGGAAATATTTAAGCGAGTAGGAAAATGGCCCAAATTCCCGAAAAAACATACACTCATATTAGAATTATTAGAAGAAACACAACTTGAGTCCGACCAGTTAACACCACCCTCTTATAAAAACTTCATAGGAATCGAACCTATGTCCATAGATACAGGCCTAAGCAAACTAGTACGTAAGACTGATAACCCGCTTACAATCAAACAAACCGCAGAAAAGTACTTAAACAGATCCGTAGCATCAATCAAAATCTACACCGACAGTAGCAAAGATCCGCTAAAAATGATAGCAGGGGCAGACAGTCATATACGAAGGAGAATCAATTAAAGCTAAGGCAAAAATTAAATTAGACCATAGAATTTCAATATTCTCCTGCGAACTATTAGCCATTAAGGAAGCCATTACCTGGGTATACAAAAAAAATAAACAATAGTACCGTAGATATTTACACCGATTCACTTAGCGCCTTACAAGCCCTACAACAAATAAAAGGAATGAACAGACAAGAAATAATTAACCACATATATAGGCTCACCGCTGATATTAAGTCCAACCTTAATACTACGATAAACCTTGTCTGGATACCCAGCCATATAGGGATCACAGGTAACGAAATAGCAGACATTTTAGCCAAAAAAAGTGCTCACAATGGAACCCTACTGCCAATAAAACTAAGCAAATCAGAAGCTTACAGCCACATCATCAATCACTACAAAAAGAAAGCGGAAGCTAGATTTAATGAATACAAGTCAACGCATAATTACGAATACGGAGACCGAAATACGAAAATCAAAATATACCATCATTATACCAAGTACGATAAGATATACACAAGATTAAAGATCGGTTCAAGCTACTTAGGTGCGGAAAACAAAGCTAGACCTAGAAGCTGCCCTCACTGCGCGGAACCAGAATCACTCGAACACGTGATCTTCCAGTGTGGGCAGCACACAACAGCGCGAGCCGAATTAAAATGCCAGTTGAATATTAAATTAGGAATGACAATCATAAATAGATGACCCCGACAAAGCAGAATCAAGTAAAGCGGCGCTAATCGGATATTTAGAAAAAATCAACTACACAAACAACATGTAAATCATGCGCTCACTTTGGTCCGTACTGCCCGACCAATCAGAAATCTGCGAAACAAACTAGCACGAAGTAGGTCAATCCGCTCGCATACCCAGCATGGCCATAATATTACATAAAAGGATAAGGATATATATAATTAAGACACGACACACTATAAATTCTCACAAATAGACACATTAGGCTGCAAAACATAAGGTTTTTAGAATATAACACAACAATAATATCAAATAGATGGCAGGTCGCTGAATAAACGGTGGACTCTTAAAGACCCCATAAAAACAAAGGCACCTGAATACCCCCATCTAAAAAATTACATAGAAAAATCAACAATGACACACTACAACATTAAACCAATAATATATTATACTGGGTTGCCAAAAAACGGGCGCCCCCTAAGGACCCTGTAAAATCAATGGCAACCTGAGCTTATCAGTACGAAACTCACATAGGATTCAATATCAGAATAGACCCAATACATATTAACTCTAAGTAGAACCAGGATATAAATAAACGGAAGCCCACTAGGGGGTCCGTATAAACAAAGGCTACCCATCAAGGTTCATTAAGCCTATCAACCTACCTTTATGTAATATATATTACTATGTTATAACATGCATGGTTACCCCCTTCTAACAAATGTTTATGCACTCTTAGGACAGTGGGAAAAAAATAAAAAAAAACTCCCACAGCTGTATATAGTATAGAAATGCGTAGAGTAGCTTATGTAGACTTTGTAGTGATAAGCATGATTGTGTGTATGAGAACCTTGAGATCATGGATTGTGTGTGTGGTAGAATAGGGAAATCCATAAGGTAATGACCGCCAAACATACTCTAGACTTGTATAAATTCTCCTATATTAATTAGTAAACAAAGGTGAGCATTACCTTATACCACCAGCCGGGGACTTCTTTCTTGACATATACATTACATATGTAAGGCAAGGAAGATGGTTTAGTGGGCGGTCGGGCCCCGGGCGTCCAGACATCTAACATTAACAAACACTAGGGTCTAAACTATCTACCTTAACTAACTATTAAATATCCAGCTTTTTAGCTAAGCAGGTCCCTAAAGGTGCACCCCTTCCCTTCTATCTCACATTTCGTTAGGGGAAGAGGTACGCCGAAACGGGGAGCCTTTTATGGTAAAAAATAAAAGAAAACCAACTTCACTAGAACCTAGTGTCAGGGGAGCGAGCCATAAATTAGGGAGTGGAATTCACTCAAAACATGCTCAATCCCTCTTAGGATCCAAAAATACAAAATTAAACCATTCTTTCAGTAAATGGGTACATAAACTAGGTACCTAAATAGGGCCTACTTTAGGCAAAATATTTGGAATACAACATTTAAGCCATGCATGGGCAACATGGCGGGGTCATGAAAAAGCCCTCAACAGGGCGAATAGACCCTCATTTAACTAGTTCTCAGTCAGTCAGACTTGGTCAGAATGTTTGTCTACATGAAATCTTGGACGAGTTTGTAACTGGGTCACGTGGGGTCAAAAAGTAGGTCACTAGGTCAAATCTTAGACAAAGCTTGTGAACACACTAGAGGCCACACTTAAAGGCCAATCTTCATCAAACTTGATCAGAGTGTTTGTCTGCATAAAATATTGAATGAGTTTATTATTGGGTTACAGGGGGTCAATTAGTAGGTCAGTAGGTCAAATCTTAGAAAAAGCTTGTGAACACACTAGCGACATTAATAGCCCAATCTTCATCAAACTTGATCAGAATGTTGGTCTGAATGAAATCTTGGATGAGTTCATTATTTAGTCACTTGGGGTCAAAAAGTAGGTCACTATGTCAAATCTTAGCAAAAGCTTGTGAACATATTAAAGGCCCCATTTATGGCCCAATCTTCACCAAACTTGGCCAGCATGTTTGCCAGTATGAAATCTTACATATGTTTTGAAGTGAGTCATGTGGATTCAGTAGGTTACTTGGTAAAATTCTAGAAAATGTTATCAACCTAGTGGCCACACTTATGGTCCAGCCTTCACCAAAGATTTCTCAAATAACTCTTAATTACTTGATGCCAGATTTGAGCCTACTAAAGCCTGTGTCATCAGGTGAGCGATTAAGGGCCATCATGGCCCTCTTGTTTGTAGAAGTTTTTACTTTTTTAGCAGACTCATATGGGGCCTGATTGGCTTCTCACATGTAATATTAATAGTTGCATTCAGGTTTCGCCATCACAACAAATGTAATTATATGTAGGTTGGTATCCTTTTTACAGGCATCTCAGCTGCAATAAATATGCATGAAAAGAAAACACAAAAATAATGCAGTTTTAAAGAAAATTTCACTTCCTTTATAAATGCCTGGACAGAGTATTTTTCTGTGTGCCGTGGCGCATATACCATAAATATTAATATTCCCTTATTTTTCAGATGAAACAAAAGTCCCCTTGAGGAAGAAAAGTACAGAAGTTCTCATGGATACAACTGAAGGTAAGATAATATTTTTGTTATTCGTTAATTGCCAATTGAATCTTAAAAAAAATATCAATGGCCACTCCTTTAATTTATTTTCAAATTGGTAATTCCCGAGAAAGGTCTTTTAAAAGTTAGAATAATTTTCAGTTAATCAAAGTTGTCATTTTTGCCATTTGTGAAGACAGCCTTATATTTGAACAGAAATGATGATCTGGATAAAATTTGTAATCTATTCTAAACCAACTAATTCAATCTTTAATTAAGATTTCTTATTAAAGAATAGGAAAATGTTTTATAAAAATCCACTCATTCTGCAATTACTGAACATTTTAATAGATAATATCTTTCACTGCTATTTCAGCTGCTGCACCAGTAAAGAAGCCATCCATGAGAAAAAGAAAAACACATGAGCTGAGTGTAGATAAAGATGACAAGAAAGGAGAACCTCCTGCAAAGAAAGGTTAGTTTAACTCAGATTAATTTCATTCTGATTTAGAACCTGAAAAGTGAAAAAGAAAACAACAGAAAAAACAATTGTTTGGTGAACTTTTGAACTGTGGTCATAAATTTTAAGTTGTTTTGGATACTGCAGTGACACAGTTATGGTTGTTATATAGATCTCCAGATAAAGGTGGAGGAGGACCCAAGACAGGTCTCTCTAGATAGAACTATCGAAGCACTACAGGTTATTTTGAAAACTTTCATGGTTGAATTACAAATCAGCAATACTTTCCACTAGAACATGGATGACTCTTTGGTAGTAGTTTAAAAGCAAAAACAGTGAAATATTGTTTAATTTGAAAAAAGTAAGGAAGTACAGAAGTATGAATCATGATTAAAATTATATGAAACACAAATTATCACTTTTAACATCATGACCAACCAGAGCCAAACATCAACATGAGAATAGAGATTAAATTTAAATTTTAACTTAATACATGTATGCTACCTAGCATACATACAGCAACTTTCAAACATGAGAATTAATTGAGATATGCTATTTTAACTAAAAATACTTAGCATACATCTAAATAAAAACAAACTACATGTACATTTACAGTAAAGACTGAGACAGATACCAAATTGAAGAAGACAGAAGAAAAGAAAGAAGAAAAGAAAGAGAAACCAAGTACATCTGCCTCCCCTAGATTCAAATGCAAGTACTGGGACAAATGTTACCAGAAGGGAAAGGAACACAAGAAACTGTTTGTCCATCCAGGAGATCCTGATGAAGGTAAGTCTTTAGGATTGGTTTAGAACAAGTTTGACCTTAATACTCAACTTCTTAGAGCGGCAATGGATTATGGACGCCTTTTATGTTGAAGGCTTGATGTTTATAGCATCATTGGATACAGTGGATACACAATCAAACATAATCAACACAGAAGATCATTAACATATTCTGATTTGATTTCAGGTTAAAATTATAATCTCTTACACAAATGCCCCATGTGCCACGACATGTGCCGAATATTAATTATGTAAGCAGTTTAAAAATCTTTTCAAGGACGCGTTCACATATAATCGAGACATCAACAGATGAACAAAAAGATAAAAAATGATTTGTAAAAGTGAATTGGTTATAGTAGGGCAAATCATCAGAGAGAAGTTTGAGAGAGCGAGCTGTGATATGCCAGAAAATGGCAAACCAGAGAAGATTCCACAGCGCATCGATGTCAGCGTACTCCTGGCACACAAGTACCAAGATGGGTTAGTATAATTGCCTTATTCACAGGGTAATCCTTTCATGTCAAATTTAATAATCTTTGAAGTTCTAATTGATTGTCTGTTTCTTAAATCACATGTCCCCCCAATACTGTTGTCCAAACTTTTTAATTCAATAAAAATAATTTGTTTGATGTTTTATAAACACATTATACTTCTGAGAATGCTTGCATCAACATTGATAATATCTATAACTTGTTGTTTTTCTATAGCATAGCACATATTTTTCTATTGGACTGACATTAATATATTCATAATGGCAAGTGATATTTAACGAAATCTTAAAACTAAGTTTTCCAGTAGCACTGTTCATTTATTGATTGCTAAACAAAATGTTGAGGTAATAAATGTGTTATTGAAAGCTTCATTTATGTTTGTTGAGGCAAGAACATTGCATTAAAAATGTCAAAAATATTAATTTTGGGCATACTTTCTGTTCCTTTTAGTGTGACAAACCCCACTGGCTGGTGGATGAGCGAGAAACTTGATGGGGTTCGTGCCTTCTGGAACGGTCGATGCTTCTACTCTCGACTTGGCAATGCTTTCTATGCACCTGCATGGTTTACAAAGGTAAAAGGCTTTTTTTCTTGAACATGTGTATTGCTCAGAATCGCTTAAAAGTTATAATGCAATTTGCAGTGTATGAAAAAGTATACAGCAAGCTTGTCGCAGCTTGCTAAAAGGTTTAATAATAATCAATAAGATCAAGAACTTGGTCAATAGTTGGTCAATTTTTTTTTATCATTAGAAAAAAATGTAAAGCAAAAAACATATTGTAACTTGTATAAATGGACATAACACTTTACATGTAAAAAAACTCTAGACATATTTATATAATATCATAAGATATTTTCTTTTTTTCATTTTAAAAGGATCTGCCCGAAGACATGCATCTAGATGGAGAACTCTTCAGTGGTAGAAAGCAGTTTCAGACTACAGTGAAGATTGTGAAGAACCGTGTCCATCCAGACTGGAATAAGATCAAGTACCATGTAAGTAGAATGTGCTCCTTTAAAGAAACGTGGTCATAGTCATTCATCTTTGCATTTTTTATTTTTTTATTTTTTTTGGATAAAAAAATATGACAAAACTTTGTAAATCTACAATAAATAATGGATTGAAATATAACCTGTTGTCACCAGATGTGAAAAAGTGCTGTCCATCAAAATGCTGTGTTGTCTTTAGGTTTTGATAAAATGTAACGCTTTTAAAATTCATCAATTTCTATTTTTATCCATTTACAGCTTTACAGGGTGCATGCTGGAATATACACTGATTTGCTTGATAGTGACACAATAATTTAATAAATATGAAGTGTGGTTTGTGTTGTTGCATGCCACATATACATATACTTAACTTAATTTGATCTAATCCTTTAAAGTTCGGTACCAAATGTTCATCAATCTTTTGAATAGTAATGAAAATATAACAACATTACATATGTTGTATTTCAGGTGTTTGATGCTCCACATCTAGCAAATGAACCTTTTGAGAAAAGAGTTAAGGCAATTCAGGGCTATTTTGACAAAGCAAAGTAAGTGTAAAAGGCTATAATTTATATTATATATGCTATAAGGGAGGTAATTGGGATAGGATGGGATTTGCCAGCATTTTTGCCGATAATGTGAATTTCTATCATTATAGCACAGGGGCACTTATGAGGTGCCCAGGAACTGAACCAGGCTGGTCCATTATAATGATACCAGGCCTAATGCTGTCCCCTTAGTCCCGAGTGTTAGGAGGGAAGCCACTACTACCAACTTTAAAGTTTTTGGTTTGACTTGGCTAGGGTTTGAACCTGGGACCTCCCGATTTGCAAGCTGACGCTCTACCACTTGAGCTATTGCCGCCGGTAGGAGGTAATTGGGTTTTGGAGGGTAGTTTGGTGGATATATTGGGCTGGACACAGCCTCTGGCTGCAATAGTATCACGGCTTGGGATTAGACCAATGCTGACCAAATAAGTGTGGTAAGCCCCACTGTGATATCCTTGTATGCAGACAACAAACTAATTGTTTTATTACCCTTCCCACTGTGATATCCCAGCATAGTGTTATATTTGTGGTGGTGGGGATGGAGGGGCTTATATAAGATTAAAAAAACACATATGATGCCAGTGCTGTAGCTTGGTCATGAAGCAAATAATTCAATGTTTGTTAAAAAAATAATTGACATCATCTTTCATTAGAAGATGTAATAAAAACAAAGGAAGTAAATTGAATAAAATGTAATAAATGAAGTTGACACATTTGTATGCTTTTATAAACTTACCTGTAATGTAAATGTTGTAGTATTGAAATAGATTTTTCCGTTTTGTTCAGATGCTTTGTAATTATAATCACTCAACACTATGGCCTATGTGATTAGGTTACTACACATCTGAATACAACACTGCATTATTCTGCTATATTAATGAGAAAACTGTTGTTGTTTTTTCTA
Organism: Sinonovacula constricta; assembly: GCA_007844125.1. Taxonomy (NCBI): domain Eukaryota; kingdom Metazoa; phylum Mollusca; class Bivalvia; order Cardiida; family Solecurtidae; genus Sinonovacula; species Sinonovacula constricta. The sequence goes on from CM017565.1 coordinate 36,947,674, forward strand.
AATATATAACAGGACAATAAGTAAATAATGGCACAAAGTGGCATAATATGATATTTCTGTTTCAACAGACCCAGCTATGCCAAGGCAGTGGAACATGTAAAGTGCACAGGAAAGGAAATGATTGACAAAGAGTTGAAACGTATCATTGCCCTAGGTGGGGAAGGCCTTATGATAAGAGAACCAGGATCGAAATACGAAAGAACTCGATCAAAAACCCTGCTGAAGATCAAAACATTCCATGATGCTGAGGTAACCATTTGCACACTATATAGGGTGCATGTTGATTTGGTGTATTGCATTCATTGAGTTCCAACAGCATTTATTCCTTATAATTTAAATAACACATGCCATTTTAGGTATATTTCTGGTAAGAGAAGTACATTTACACAAAAAAATATTTCGATCTTTATGTTTAAATGTCTTTGATTTTTTGTATATTATTGTATTATTTATTCTTTTTGCTGGTAAACTCATTTTTTACTATGTTTTAACATGTTTACTTGTCATTGTAGGCTGTTGTGATTGGCTATGAACCCAGTAAAAGCAATTTTCACCTGACAGGTGCATTGCGGGTAAGGATGGCCAATGGGAAAGAGTTCAAGGTCGGCTCAGGGTAAGTAACTATGGTTATGGAGATAAAATATTTCAATTATACAAGTTTTTTTAAATATCTTCACTAAATCGCCACAATTATGGTCACTATTGTCATACAACCAGATATTATAAGTGAAGAGGACCCCACAAAAGTGCCTGGGTGAACACATTTGGAAGACGTGTTTATGTTCTTTAACCAACTGGGACTCGAACCTACCCAGTGAGGGGTTGCACTATTTAGGGAGCACTTCAGAAGGTGTATGTGCAAAAATGTTAACAATTTAGGTTTACTGGTCTACATATCATTGGTGTACATTGTATAGCATTAATCTGTTAAATTTATTCCAATCTGTTTGAAGGATTATACAGAACTTTGAATGAAAATTATTCCTTAATCAACCTATTAATAAAAAGGTATTCAAATGACAAGCAAAAAAAATATTCTTAAGGAACCAATAATTTGTTTTTATTTCTATAAACTATCTATTCACAGGCTAAGTGCAAAAGATCGCAGAAGTCCTCCAAAGAAAGGGGCCATCATCACATACAAGTTTCAGGAATATACTAACTCTGGCACACCGCGATTTCCATCATATGTTGGAATACGTATCGATATGACAGAACCAAAGGATGCAGAGGGTGTGGTTACCGAGGCAACAGATGATTAGATTGTTTGAGGCTGGCCGTGCATTAACTTGAGCCAATCAGAGTGTTAAACTCTTCTAATTGGTTGAAATTGTAAACACAGTACAATGGACCTTTCTGATTGGTTGACAGTTTACTGAATTTGAATTTATCAGAACATTTTACACTTTTGATTAGTTGAGAGTGGTAGATTGTAGCTGTTGGCTCCCTAGTATGCTGTTTTATTGCCATTTCTCATTTAAGGTTAAAGAAGGGGAAATTAGTTGACTTCTCTGACCGTCAAAGTATAGTCTGGACAAGTTCAACAGATAAAGAATGCTTCAGGTAGTTACGGCAGCTAAGGGTTAATATTTCTCACATTGTGTGATGATGTGTGTAATTACAGACCAAAACTATGATTATTTGGTTGCTATGACAACATGATTTGAGTTAAATTTGTTGCCCATGTACACATACAATAGTTGCACACAAGTTATGGAAACTCACTGTTATATGTTATGTAAGTGTTTGACACAAAACCGTTGAGATTTGATCTCATAGATTATTAAATTTCATATGTGTATTTTCATAAGTGTTTTTTTTTTAACTTTATGTGTGTAACTTTATGTGCGTCATATTATATAGGATATATGTTTATGAAATGGTTAATTTAGGTAATATAATGTAATTGTGTTTATGTTATATATCTTTAATATGAATCTTAAGTTTATTATTGATATGCTGATGGATTTTACTACCTATGCACATGCCAACTTATCATAGTTGAAGGCAGCAGTATATACCTGTATGTTTTAAAGGCACTGCTTCAGCATGAATTAGAGATACAGACAGTGGGAGATATCACATTAGCACATGAAGGGACAAATCTTTGTTGTTGTTGTTGTTGTTGTTAGATATTAAGCATAAACATTTATAGAATTGTTTGTATTTACAAATCAAATGTGCTGATTGTTATTATTAGTGAGCTTTTATGTTAAGAAACACTTTTGTACTTTAATGTATATCAATTTCTTATATACACAAAAAAACAACTTATTTAAACATTTAAAGTGGTAATATTTCCAACCTTTATTAACATTTCATTGGAAAAAATGTTATTGTTGACTATTTTATTATAGTTTTAAAAGTACGTAGTTTTCATCATCTTTTTACTACTGCAATATTTATATTTTTATGCCGTATATACACATATCCTTTTTATACAACTTTTATAATTTTTTATAAAAATTAATTTACAAAATATTTGTATACTCATCTAATGACTTTGTATCAGATACTTTTTATATCATATGACCAGATGTGTGATTGTTAGTTTCTTATTCTCTTTATTGTTAATATATTATGTTAACTTTTGTTTTAAATCCTTCTTAATAAAAGCAGTATTTGATGAACCAAATTAAATTCATCATTTGTTTGCTCTCCCTTTTAATTAGTTTATTTTTTACATAATAACTTTTAAATGCTTCCATTATTCTGTAATCAGCATTGGGTTAAATAAAATCATTCATTTGGGACCATGACAGTTTTTATTATGAAATTATGACATCTTTTTTAAATTACAGATATTTTGCCATCTTATTGTGCTAAAAATTGTTGTTTTTCATACTTTTTTAGATAAAAACATTGATGTATGAAAAAGAATGTTATAACCCAATTTGTATCAGATACATTGCTAAATAAAATGATGCTTAAACAGGTACATCTATTTATAATACAATGTTTATACATTATGTCTGTGATAAAAATTTTAGTTTAATACTTTTGCCTAAAATTCACCTTTTATTTAATTTATTTACCTACCACTAAAAACTGTGTGTATTATCTAATGGTATATAACTTATGTCTTAAATATGCTATCACTACTTAACTTACACATGTTACTAGACGTTTTACTCTTTATGTATTTATAAAACTTAACTGTGTAATTATTTATCTCTGTACTGAACTAAACTATTTAATTAATTATTAAACTAATTTTTATCCTGTTTTGACAAATTTGCATAATTTACTTCTCCTGTCTTTATGTGCAATTTCTTGGTTTGTTGTGTGTAGATAAATAAACAGTAAATATGAAAGATTATCTGTATATTTTTATTTATATCCCAATAGTATTTCATTTCGTACCAAAAATGTCTTGATACACAATAGTCACTGAATTTTGACTCCTGCTAAATCCTTATTTCACCAAGAAACACACAGGGAACATATCACAGTATCATTTTTTACTCAAAGTAACAGAAACAAAAAGAACCCTTGAAAGACAAATGAAGTATTCAAACAATTGGCCTCTGATATAATATTTGTGCATCTAAAAATAAAGAAATATATTGTCTTGACTGACAAAATCTACTATTTTTTCCAGGACTTTTTTTAAATATCCGAACTGTTTGCTCAGGATGTCTTATGTTTGCCTAGTGATCGAATTCATCTAATCTACTGTTTATTTATTATAGTGGCACATAAATTAAAACAGTTTTGGAATTTGTTGTGTATGCGTTTTTTTATAATTGGTGTCCAACTTTTTAAATGTTATTTAAGCATACTCCAAAATTAGCCTTATTGATTCATGTACATATTTTCTTCAGGGGCTACATTCCTTTTATTAGTCGTATTGCCTGAATAAACATGTCAAAATAAAAATATTATGAAGTTTTTGCATTATTACACCAAATATATACCAACATGTTTCATGGTCCAATGGTTTTCACTTTGGTGTACTGCCTTAGCAGTCAAATTACTATGCCTTGAATCTCAAAAACATGGTTTATCCTGAGACAGAGTTTAAGTGAATTACCTAAATACATTTTAAAAATGTACAAAAGTAAGGAAATGTTTGTTCTTATTGAGAATTTTGTGCATTCAGTTAACAAAATCATAGTAAATCAAGCTTACCCATATTATCTTACTTTTTAAGCATTTTTATTTTTCAAAAAATGTGACCGTCTCCAGATAACTGAAAATACTGTTGGTGGGACGATAAACCCAATAAACAAACAAAAAATGTGTAAAATGGACTAAATAGCTTCATCATTAATATTTTTAGTGGTAATTTTTAATTACTCAAACAACACATGCTATTAAATTGATACAATTCATGCACATCATACTCTTGATAATGTATCCGTGCATTAACACTCATCCTCAGTCTTCTTTTACCTTCCTTATTTATTGCAATTATGCTTTTATTTCCTTCCATTTCATGTATTATTGTTTATTTCCTCTCCTGTTTTACTTCTTTGTCAATTGCTGTCATCCTATCTTGGTTTTGGCTTTTCCCTTATTTCCTTACTTTCTATTATCTTTATACAATGTTCCTCTATTTCATTCTGTTTCTATCTCTCCTTCTCCTTCCATTTCCATACACTCTCTCTAGCTCCCTGTCTCTCCCTCACCCACCCTTTCTCAATTACGGTACCAATATATAACATTCAAATCAACATACAATTACAGTAACATACATTTAAAAGAAATGTTAATTGCACTAGTATAATAACGATCACTCATCAATATCTTGTAAAAATATTTACTTATGACACAAAACCCAAGTTTTATTACACAGCTATACCAGAACTAAATATAATTGTAATTATTTCAGCATAAAAATTGGATCTCATAATATACTTTTTATTTACATAATATTTTATGGATGCTGATAAATCATATACATGTGGCAACTAATTGTAGAGTACACTTATTAAAAGATTCTTAAAATCAGTTATGCCATACATTTTTTTCACCAATTAATCTTAAATAAGTGAACAATGGTTCCACAATCTTTCTTATCCTTCATGTTTGACTCGTTCAAATGCAATAAGAAAAGCTTTTTTGTCATTAATATCATGGTATCCAATCGGTCCAATCTCACAGTCTGCACATATAAGGTACTTGATATTTTCTACAGTATTTGAAAATCCGACATTCTCAAATGTGAACATATCGTCAATGACCCAGAAATCTTTCAGCATCTCTCCGTCACTAGGTGAACTTGCTTCTGACTTCTTCTTCATATGTGGAAGGAAGAACTGGAAATAAATAGTAAAATATATTAGTATTATGCTTACTTTTACATAAATCATACAGTGGATAAGTCAGTAGTCATGGACATGTAACTTCACTTATTCATCAGCCACCATGGCCACCATGGGATGAAATCAAAATCCTAGTGGGCGTCTGTGGTCTAGTGGTTAAGACATTGGACTCCTGATCGGAGGGTCAAGGGTTCGAACCCCGAAACTGACCACGTGATGTTAGTCCTTGAGCAAGACTATTTACTGCTCATTACACATGTATGACAGTACCATGATTTATGTAAATATTTCTTATGGTATTTCAATGATCGGAGAATACAGACGGCCGTGGGGCTGATTGCATCTTGTGTGCTTGAGTTAAAGTTTGCCATTACTTGTGTGCCTTTTTATTTATAATTATTAGACAGATTACATTATTCAAATGCCAAGCTAACCATTCTTTCGCATATCTTGTGACATTAGTAAGAAAGTTATTAGGACGAAACAATTTCGATAGCTTCGGTCCGACGTCACATTAATTTACCTCGCACGTGCGATGCGTTGCTTTCCCGGGTAGCAAAATAACTGACGAGTACCGCTCACAGAGTATTCTGTTTTATTTTTGCCATCTTCAGATATTTTACCTCCCAAATCTAAGTCACTCATTTTCGGTTTGATTGTGGTAGAATTCTCGACTTTCCGGTTTCCCATAATCGCTCGCGCACCGAGGGACTTCCGGTTTAAAAACTGTTCGAATCTGGAGCTGAAAATTAAAGCATGCAAAACGCCGTTTCCAATGCAGTAAGTAGTTAATCTATCCTTGCATCTGTAACCCCTTTCACGTCTTAAAATTAAATTATCCGTAAGTATATGTAAATAACGTATATAGTGGCAGTACATCTGTTTTCACATGCAATTTCGGATGAATTGGAATTTCGGATAACTTTTTTTCGAGCAGCAAACTGAACTTTCAACTGGTGTTGAACATAACTCATCATGTTATTTAGGCCCTATACCACAGAAAGAAAGTTAGGCATTTTTTTAGGAAAATATAAAAGTTGCCCCACCCAGTAAAATTGGGTTTTTGTTAGTAACTATGTGAAAAGTTGCTGAAATTATTTTAAGGCAGGAGGTTTCACAAACGTACAGGTGCACATGTATTATCTAAACTTTGAAGCACCCTTAGTTATTTTTCATCTATAAATTTATTTATATAACTTATAAAATTATATGTTAGATGCACAATAAAATTATACAGTGTTATGCATTGACATACAGGTGTACCAATATTGGACAGGGTTGGCTTATTGACCGGTCAATTGAGTATTGACCGGGCCGGTGGTCAATACTGGTCAATAGTGTTTTTTATTGGTCATTACTGGTCAATAGTGGTCATTTCTGGTCAATACTGATCAATTCAATTTAATTCACAACAAAACTGTCCAAAATGTTATTAGAATCATGTTAAATATTTGAGGCCCTTACAATAGACACTGTAAGATCCTAAATGGTACTTCATTTATGGTTTAAATTGGTTAATCCTTAAATAAACACAACATCTTAATTGGTATGTTCCCATGTTCGATAAACAATAGAAATGCAATTCATGACCCCTCAGTCTCCTGACCATCAAGTGTTAATTGGCAAGTGTATAACACCTACTTTATGGTTATTGGATAATCCTTAAATAAACATATTATCATTTTAATTGTCATTTTCCCAAGTTCAATAAACAATAGAAGTGTGACACAACACCCCTCCAGTTCCTGAGCATCCATTATCAAACAAAAGTATGGTGGTCATAGAGCGTTCAAATGTAGTTGGTAATAGCTTGTGTGAAATTGCAAGGAAAGTTCTTTCGATGCCATGTAGCTCTGCCTCTCTTGAAAGGATCTTTTCCAACTTTGGAACTGTGCAAACTAAACTCAGGAATAGACTAGGTATTCAGAGAGCAGCGAAACTTGTTTGTTACTGCTTCCTTAGGGGTAGTGATGAGCTTGACTGGTAGAACTGGTGATTAATATGTATGTTGGTGGACCTGGTGGTGCTAAATGTTTCAATCATTTTGTTGGAATACTGTGTGTAACTTAAGTAGAAATGAAATAAAAGTTTAATGGTTTGTTTTCTTCCTTTCTTTTATAAAAATCTTGAAAAAATAGTTCAATTGACCAGTATTGACCAGTATTGACCACTTGGGGAGTATTGACCGGGACGGTTTTAACCGGTTAAAACCGCCGGTTTAAACCAGGGGCGGTCGATTGGTGCCAACCCTGATATTGGATGGTAGCAGGTTGTTTCAAATCCTAGACATCTCAACCCCTCTGTCCGACACCCAATTGGATATCTTTTAACCTTTTTATGCACCATACAACATATATTCTATTATGATTAAATGTAACAATGGCAATATTTATGCGTTTCAGGCAAAGCTGCAGACATACAGCCAGGTATCTAGTCTTGGAGCGAATGAAGTGAAGAAACTCTGCCAGGTCAACAGTGTAGATCCAAAGCTACCAAAGAAAGCGATAGTAATTCTTCTTTGCCATGTACTGGGAATATGTACTAGTGGTGTAGGAATATCTGAACAACCTGAGTTAAGGAAAAAAGTAATACCTTAACTCCGAAGTACATGTGTACAATGCAGGGTTGGACAGCAGACCTCACAGTTTTACCAGATATTGAGGAGTCGGAAATTAAGAAGTACCTGGTTAGTTCGAATGTTCTTACGGCCAAAGATGCAAGGTCATATAAACTGACACGTCCATATACATTGAGAGTTTTTGTGCACACACTTGGTTACAATGACATTCCAGCGTGTTGGACATTTGGGATTCTACGAGCACACTGTAATCCTTCGCAGTCTGCAAGCACAGATGATATTAAAGTTGTCTTCATTATTATCGACAAAATTTCAGGCGAACCCCATGGAGGCTTCTGCACGTGCACTGTAGGACAGTCAGAAAAGTGTGAGCATGTAGGAGCTGTGCTTTTCAAAGTGTCAGAGCTGCAAGCAACTGGTGCAACAGAAGCACCGTCTTGCACAGATGTTCGGTGCAAATGGGCTGAATCCAATGACATTAAATGTGAGCCAAGTGTGTTTAGTGATATTAAGATCAATAAATCTGACAAAAGTCCAGCCGGACAATAGAAGCTTATGGGCAGAAACTTTCTAAACCAACTCCACCATTGTATGATGCAGTTGCTGCATTGAGGGCCAAGCTACTGGATGCAACACACCATCTCAAGGACTACTGTCCGGCAGTGCATATACTTAATTGTGACCTATTTAAGACAAACACATCTAGTGATTCGCCTAAAGTTGTACAAACAATTCCCCACAGAGTGGCATATGACTGTGATTTGATAGCTTATGCAAAAGAAGAGAAGGTACAGACAACACCGATTTTGATCACCCAACTTGCAACCAAGAAGTTTGCAGATGTAAGTGACCCAGGAATTGGTGTAGCAGCTGAGCTTCTCTTCGAAGAAGCTTCAAATCTAAACATTGATGTGGAACAAGTTAACATATTAACTGTAGGGCAAGCAGACAATAAAATATGGCTTCAGCAAAGAAGAAAATGTATCACTACTTCAAAAATGGCAAAAGTTATTAAGGCTATTGAAGGCAACAGTAAAAATGTGGACATGCTAGCTGAAGAAATAATTGGATGTGAAAGACCAGTAGACACATTGAAACATGTTCCTGCAATCAAATAGGAAAGGAAAGATGAAGTAAAAGCACGTCAAAATTTTGAAGAGATATTCAAGAAATTCCATTCAGTTTTTCACATACAAAGGCATGGACTGATAGTTTTTAAGAACTGTGACTTTATAAGAGGCATCCCAGATGGAATTGTTGAGTGTTTGTGCCATGGAAAGCAAATTCTGGAAATTAAGTGTCCATACAGCGCACGCACTTTAACTGTTCGAGAAGCTGTGGAACAGTGTAAAATTAAATATCTAGAAAAGACAACTGGTGGAAGGTTTAAGCTGAAAGAGAACACAGCGGATGGGTATTTTACACAAATCCAAGGAATGATGGGTATTACTGGGATTGAAAATGGCAACCTTGTTCTTTGGACACCACGAGATATGGTAACTGTCCACGTCTCCTTCCAGAAAGACTTCTTCCTGAACAAGGTTGTGCCAGCTTGTAAGGTTTTCTTCAAGGAACATGTGATTCCAAGATTTCTCCTTGAAAAGCCATTGTTGACGCCTGAAAACAACCATGCTAGAGGCCATTTGCATAATGAGAAATCTCCAGAACAACCTGCTAAATTGAGGAAAATACCTCTCCATGAGAAATCCCCAGAACAACCTGCCAAGCTGATGAATGTACCTCCCCATGAGAAATCCTCAAAACAACCTGCCAAGCTGATGAATGTACCTCCCCGTGAGAAATTCTCGGAACAACCTGCCATGATGAGGAAAATGCCTCTCCATGAGAAATCCCCAAAACAGCCTACCAAGCTGAGGAAAATACCTCTCCATAAGTCAGCTACAGTCGCATCAGAAAACAAGGAGAACTTTGTTGTACGAACAATAGCTATACCTCCACGTACACCAAATTGTGCAAGTGTTGGAACATGTGCTGAAAAGATTCTGGCAGAATCTTCCACTTACAGATGTAAACAGTGATCAGGAATGGGCAGATGAGAGAATTGATTAGTACTGCCCATCATGTACTCGGGACTGTGATATTATCATGTGACTCTACTCCACCGTCCCAAACGCCCCCCCCCCCCCCCCCCCCATTTCCCCACACACTCATGCCGCCAGTAGAAAGAAAGACCATACTGTTAATGTCCAGTTTTATTCATGATAACGCTCGATATAGATATCCCTTCCCCGCTTTCTGTATTGTGGCTTTGTTCTTACCTCCCTGTATTGTGGCACTGTACCCCTTAACCCCTCAGGTGCAGCAGTTGAGCAAACACAGCTTGGGCTGTATATAACATTAACTTGAATAGATAATAACACAAAAAGTGACGCTTTCAGAGCGCAGATTTGACATTTTATTTGATATTAGTGTACAGTTAACCCTTAAAAAATTTAGCATGGGAATCCAAAGAACAAGTTATCAAATGTGCATGGCCATTTTTCTTTCGAGGAACATTTATACTTTATTTAAATTTCACGAATGAATGGCATATGTCGGAGTGAATAACTTTTTGATATAATAAAACAGTGTGTTATTTGACAATCATTCATCTCTTTAACATGTATATGTGATAACTATTTTGTGGTACATTGCCTTTTGTTAGTCTTTCATAAACATAACTTGCTGGAATCCACCTTAAATTGGTTTGGAGATTAATAATCTTTAGAAATAACAAGCAGATTCCATAAATTATACCAAAAAATTCAAGTTATTTATTATCTCATAACTCCATATATACAGGTTTAATTGCATGTGTAACAAGTGTAGATCCAGATCAGCTGGCTCATCTGGATCTACACTGATCACCCACGCCATAATGGTTTCTTCTAGTCATTTACTTTAGCAGAATGGAAGAGAGTATGTTTGTTATTGGACGCTTGAAATCAGATAACACAACCTTATATGTGATGATAATTTTATTTCTTTTACTGGTGTGCTTGGAAATATTTTTATCTTCCTATTTCTTTAAATATAAGGTATGCAACATCATTTTTAAGGTGGATTCCGGTATGGAGATGGATTCCTGTAAATGTTTTACACTTTCAGAATTGAATGTTATTTATTACATCATTTCCCTTCTTTCTAGTCTTATTATATTTTGTTTATTACAATTTGTGATCAAACTTTGATGTGATGTCATAATGGTGCCGGTTGGTGCTAGATTTTCAGGAAATTTGTTTGTATTTTATATTTCAGAATACGATATATTCAATGTAATTGGTCAGATTTATCAGCTTTAGCATGTTTTACCTTTGTTTTTAATTAATAGCTCTATGAAATTGTAAGGAACTATTTTTCATTGTTATTTTTAGGCCTTGTGAATTGTTCTATTTAGACTGCAGCCATGGTAAAGAGCTGCACAATAAAAATACAGAATATTAGTTTATATTTACCAATATTTTTCTATTACAGACCAAGCAAAATTAATACATTCCTTCAAGCTGTATATTACTTTGTTGTAAATGTTGAACAGTAAAACCCTTAAGTCTAACGCCAAAGTTAAGACCCCCTCGATAAAGATCACAATTTCATCAACCTTTTTTACAGCATTATTTAGATCAATTTTGTCCAGTCCCAGATGTGGTCTTACTAGCAGGGTTTCACTGTAGTATCTTTTTAGGACAGTTTTGGGTTATATTAAACTTTCAACTGAATTGCTTGTTTTGTTTGTTTTTGCTTGTGGACCCGTCTGTCAGTTAGCGTCAATCATTGGGAATGTTCTTTTTGGCAGAACCAGGGCCTAAGTTACTGGAGTTTGATCTCTGTGATCAAGACTAAAATCTGTTTCCTGTCATGAGAAAAAAAATAATGCAGTGGTAAAAAATAGATGAGGTAAATTATGAACTTATTCAGACGACAGCTTATCAGAAGTTGGAGGCGTTTTTTCAATATATTCATAAACTAGTATTGGGATATTAATTGCAAATCATAATTGTTTGTTTGTTTTTGGAATCGGTTGCCACTTTAATGCGATTTCACCAATATAAATTAGTTTATAAATAAACTTGGTGTTCTGCCGATTACTAGCTTACAAAATTAATCCTTACTATTGTGTGTTTGCTTCTAGTTTCTAAATGTTGGTGTTTCAAAGACAAAGTAAAACCTTTTCATTTCATTTCTTTTTTAATATTTACTAAACATTAATAAGAACAACACTCCAAAACAGGTAGATAATGGTACATACAAATTTCACCATATTTGCAAATAGAAAAAGCCTTTTATACAAAAATGTTACACTTAAGTTCTCTTCATCATGTTTTTTTTTAAAGTACAAGAACCAAACAGTTCATCATGTGTAAAGAATAACTTACAATCCGTCACTCAATGGGCTCTCACTTATTGCATGCGACCAGTGTAGATCCTGATCAGCTGGCACATCTGTGCTGACTGAACAGGATTTACACTGTCTGCTTTCGATTCATTAGGATATATTCCTTACCGAAATGTGAACAGTGTAGATCCAGATCAGACATCACAGATGTGCTGCTTGATCTGGGTCTACACTTCTTGTCCATGTGTTAAATGCTTATCTATGGAGTAAAGGATTTATCCTTGATGTCATCACACTTAAGTTCAGGTAAAAAATATAATGCAACAAGAAATTTCAGTGTGAGTATTAGAGGTAATTTTTTAAGGTTTTACTCCAGTTTTTGAAACGTACTAGTGAGCACAATCCAATGCTTACTTGGACTTTTTAACGGACAATCTACTTTCTGCGAATAATTGGTAACTGAAAATTAGTCAAATACGCACAAACAGTAAATATTTGCTCAACAACATCTTGCATGTTTAGTCTTACAATACGCTCCAAGTGATAGAATGTTTTTTTCCGCTGAATAATCGTTTCAACGTGAATTCTGGCTTTAGAAACATACTCTGACCGTCTGGCTTCCTTTTTTGTAATCTGTGGCCTATCCCTTCCATTAAAATCTGGAATCACTAGCTTGACTCCTTTCTTCGTAAGCTCATTGCTTAGATTAAACCCTCGATCTGCCATGACAGATTGTCCTGGTGTCAAGTTGCTCATGAGTGTGTCATTTGTCAATGTAATGTTTTTGTCAGTTGCTCTTCCACCCCAAGCCTTTGACACATAATTTACAGCTAGACTAGGGGATACACCAACAAAGAATTTAACAGTGTCGTGATTTTTATAGTTACTGAATGTTTGTTTTCTAGCTGCCAAGTTTGATGAACGCTGACACATCAGTTCTGTGCAGTCAACTACTATCTTTAGATCTTCAAAGCTAGCATAGCAATCAGCTTTTTCATTGTCATTGCTCTGCATTTCAAACAGAAGTTTCAACGCCACACTTAGAAAATTCACCCAAGTGCTTTTCAGCCGTGATATATGAGCAGGACTGGTGCAGAAAGTTTGGGCCAAGTCCTCGTTGAAATTTCCAGTCTTTAATTTAACTAAAACAATGAAGAACTCTTCTTCCATCGAAAACTTTCTCTCTGGCCCTCTGGTAGATACTCCCTCAGATATGTTGGTATCTTTTCCTCTCCAGTAGCTGAGGCCAGTTGGTCTAACTCTAGTTTTCAAATATTCACACATGCAGAGAATACACCATAGTTTGGCAGATTGGTATAAAACTGAAACTTTTCATCATTGTCTTTGATATTTTTAAGTGTCAAACGACTAGATTTCAACACTACATTTTCTGTCTCCAAGTTATGTAGCTTGGTTAAGTACTCCGAATGTTCACTGTTCTCGTCAACTTTGGTTTAAATGTAGTCATGGTCTGTTGTTTCCCAAACAGCCTTACCAGTGCTGTCTGTACATCGGGGCATTTTTGGTCTACCTGAACTATTACTCTCTGCCAGCAGTAACTTTCTCTTTACACTTCTACTGGACAGGGTGGTTGTTTTCAGCCCTAAAAAGACACACAATGTACATAGAGTAAACAAAGAGGTTTAAAGTCTACATGTAAAGATGAAATATTTCTTAATAAATAATGGATAAGGTATAAAAATGCATTTATTCACACACTTAAGATTTGATCTTTTAATTCATTATGTGTATATCAAGGAAGTATACATGAAAACCTTGCATTACATATAGGCTAAACCTTATCTAAAGCTTTTAAATGCAGATCAACATGCAGGGGTTCCACTAGCTGCTGAAACTCTAGTGGTCCTGGGACAAATGGAACCCCTGAACATGGGTCAGACATGAGAACACATCTGATTTCAACTACTAATTTTCTTAGGCCACAAATATTGGGCATCTATAGAATGACTGTAATAACAATCGCTTCAGCATATTATTGAATATACATCAAAAATAGTGAAAGAGCCAATAGAATGGGCAGTATGAGAAAGAATTAAGCATAGAAATTATGCTGTATTTACACAAACATGCTCTAAACCACTGGTCAAGTATGTAATTATCTGAGTTTATATACTTTGATTTTACAGTTGTACATACCAGCGGATAATGCTGCATCGGTTCGACGCTTCACTGAAGAGTTGCGGGAAATATACTGGGAACATAATCAATACTCTTTGGGTCATTAGATACTGATCCTGTAAAATAAATTTTGCGAAACTTTATTTTGGTAATTAGAGAAAATGAATATTCAACATACTATAATAATCTACTTCTCAGTTCAATCTGGTTAAAATCATCTCCTGAATACCGCTACACTATCAAGATCTGATAGTGCTTTTATCAACAACCTTCAAAACCAATCTGATTGTTGCCTATAAAATCAAAATAGTACACGATGATAGCAGTAACAGTCAAACCGTTTCGAACGTTATATTGTATATTGTATCAATTTATCATGTATACTCAATGTTATAAACCATGGAAAGTGTTGACACACCACGTAAGACATATTTTACTTAGGTTAAGTGTGTTCATATTGTATTACTTTCATTTCTACTGTATTGACATAATATTATTCAGATCATTTTGCAACCCTTATCAACAGCGTTTTGAATCATTCTGAATTCCCTGCTTTGGGCGATGTATAATAATACAGAATAAACAAATATATATTCATCAATTCTCTTAATACTTACCATCAACAAAGTGCTTTGAACAAACCCTTGTATGCAGTTTGGTTTGAAAAGGTACGGCCTTTCGTTCTTCGTCAATGACATCACGTCTTATTCTCTGTAACCAAAGTTTTCTTAATTTGTCATCCTTTGGCAATCGGTAGAATGAGATCTTTTCCCCAGATCGTTGACATTTTCCCCTTGAATTCGAACAACCAGGAACACAGCAGAAAGCTCCCACATACCCCTTGTATCTGCCAGATATTCGTGGCGAGCGTATTGGTGGTGGAGCATCCATTTCTGAAAGTAAAATAAGTTTGCTATGGCATTTCAAGAACTGACTCAAGCAATATCAAATGTAAAGGTTATATAAAATTGCATTTTGCTAATGAACCGAATAATTTAATTTATTATATTTTCGACAAAGGGGGGGGGGGGGTGTACTTGTCATTACCCGTGGTTTGCACAGCTCAAGTGAAGGTCCACATAAACTTGACATCAACATTTCTTGGCAAAAATGATTGAAAATAATGGGACACCGACGAATTATTCTAAATGGCTGCCATGGCGGATGACACAATTTAAATTCAACAAAACGCACCAAACAACAAGCGCGGCGGTACATATGCCATCATCATTCCCTTCCTTACTTAAGGTGGATAATCTATAAGCAGACAGAGCACTTCGAGATCTTAATATTAATATTAAAACAGCTTGCAGGTCACGAATGTAATTGTCAATTGATTTGTAAATTATATAAAATACCACAAGTTAAATATATTTTTTATTATTTTATTATTATTTTACATCTTCTCTTATAATGTTACATATATATAAAAGAGAACATTTATAGAAGTATTTATAGAAGGCCACACATTGTTAACAATATCCTAGTTTATCAATGTCACCAAATAGTGGCAATTCGAAGGCATAGTGTTTATTTTGCATTGAATTGAATCATTTTTAACAGGTACTAATATAATCAATTCTTTTCTGATTTTATTTTCATTATTTCCCGATTAAAATATTATTTTGGACTGTTTAAATACCTAAACGGACTTTTTTAACAGCCACAATTTTAAATTGGCCACAATGATGCTACGTCGTGTAAGAATTCAGGACCTCATTCTTTTCTTGTAAATGAAAGAAATATACATTGCGACTTTCATGCTTTTCCAAAAAAGGGGGTGGGGTGGGGGCACGGTTGTGTCATATTTAGCACGATATTGCCCCACTTATTGCTCAGTCGGTTTTATTCGCTCAGTCTGTTTCTTGGTTAATTCCAATCTTTTGCTCAGTCTCTTGTATATGACATCATTACCAACATGTTCCACTCCATTTGATGGCTTCGTTTGTTATAAAACGTCCGTTTTAATGGCTCCGCCCGTTCCACATTTCTTTTAATTCCAAAGCTTCTTCCGCTCTCCGGGTATGTTGGTTCCCTGTTTGTCATTTTCCTTCACTCAGCGTCTTTCCCTTTGCACCCTGCCCTCTTCCGCACTGTAAATCCATCATTTCGTTGGTCCTTTCTATCCATGGTCTATGCATTCGTCCGACCTATTTGCTCCGTCCGTTACATGGCTCTATCAATTTCATTTCTCCTTTCATTCTTACAGTAGACACATCCGAGAGATGATAAAGGAAAAATATCCGAAAAATGTCGATTCAGTTCGTCCGCGATAACCTAAAGAGTAAAAAGGCAAAGAAGCAAAGAGTGCGGCATTAATTTTATATGAGTATAATAGGAAAGAAAACCAAAATCGGGAAGAACACTGTGGGAGCGAGATTGAAAATGAGTGATGGACTTGCTGAGAGCATGAACTGTAAGTAGCAGAAGATAAATTGTAACGAATGGGCCTATTCTCACATGCCGCTTAGCACAGCAGTGCGTTTCTCACGCCCTTAGAAGACAGATTTCCCCAAATGTGTCATAGGTGTTTAATTTTAGTTTTAATAAAGCCAACATTCCCAAGGTATTTGTCAGCATACTTATAGATAATCGTTCGTTCAGTGCCATCACTAATTATGTTGTATGAGTATTGGTTATATTTTTACTCTGGAAACATGGATTTACTTTAGACGCTTCAAGTTGATATTTGTCTAACGTTGTCTGTTAGAATGTGTTGAAGGGTTTCTTGTGGAAATAGCAACAGCAGTTAGAATGTACATTGGAATATGTTCAATGCTTTCTTGGTGTTTATTAAGATGCTGTTGAAATTTGGTTTATGTGTTTAAAAAAACAACATTACAGACAGCTCATCCGCTTACATCGGTTGCTCATTTCCATTGATAAAAACATTCCCACAATTTCCCCGTTTTTAAATAGTTAAAATCAACTGGTTTTCAAGGAGCCAACTGATTTTCACATTGATCTTGAATTATATTTAAATATTTTTGTTCAAAAGACATTGTCTTGCGTTTCGCTAACAAACAGGTAAATAAAATGTCATTTTGCCATTTTTGATTATAGATAGGTTTCATAATTTTACTTGTTTTTGTTTTCTTAATTTGAAATAGGTATATTATACAGACAAATTAACGTGTTACTGTCAAATAACAGCAAAGAGTAAAATAAACGTTGGAGGAAGTTGGTCATTTTTAATTCTGTTTATAAAAATAAAACATATAGCATAAATTGGCAAAAATAAACTGAAGTTAAAAATGCAGTACACATTTAAATATCTTATGCTAGTATACATGGAAAATATGTTGAACACAAGCCTGTTTGATATTGTACTAGGAGATATGTTGAACACAAACCTGTATGCTATTGTACTCGGAGAATATGTTGAACACAGACCTATGTGCTATTGTACTCGGAAATGTTGAACACCTGCCGGTATGCATTTGTACTCGGAGATGTTGAACACCAGCCGGTATGCTATTGTACTCGGAGAAGATGTTATACACAAGCCTGTATGCTATTGTACTCGGAGATGTTGGACACAATCCTGTGTTCCATCATACTCGGAGATGTTAAACACAAACCTGTGTGCCACTATACTCGGATATGTTGAACACAAACCTGTATGCTATTGTACTCGGAGATGTTGAACACAAACCTGTGTGCCACTATACTCGGATATGTTGAACACAAACATGTGTGCCACTATACTCGGATATGTTGAACACAAACCTGTGTGCCACTATACTCGGAGATGTTGAACACAAACCTGTGTGCCATTATACTCGGATATGTTGAACACAAACCTGTATGCTATTGTACTCGGAGATGTTGGACACAATCCTGTATGCCACTATACTCGGAGATGTTGAACACAAACCTGTGTGCCACTATACTCGGAGATGTTGGACACAATCCTGTATGCCACTATACTCGGAGATGTTGAACACAAACCTGTGTGCCACTATACTCGGATATGTTGAACACAAACCTGTGTGCCACAATACTCGGAGATGTTAAACACAAACCTGTATGCCACTATACTCGGAGATGTTAAACACAAACCTGTATGCCATTATACTTAGAGAAGATGTTGAACACAAACCTGTGTGCCATTTTCATCGGAGAAGATGCTGAACACAAACCTGTGTGCCATTATACTTGGAGACGATTTTGAACACAAACCTGTATGCCATTATACTTAGAGGAAGGTTTTAAACACAAACTTGTATTCCAGTATACTTAGAGAAGATGTTGAATACAAGCCTGTATATCATTATACTCGGAGATGTCGAACACGTGCGTGAATGCCATGATACTCGGAGAATATGTTGAACAAAAGCTCATAAGTCAGTATACTCAGAGAAAATGTTAAGTAAAAGCCAGCTTTTTCCCTCGCGATACTGCTCTTTTTAATATTGTATTGTAAGGCCAACATAACATACAGTCTTGCACATTGAATAGGTAACGTTTGCTTGTTGAGTTTTTCAGATATGTCTATATCATTGTCCGGAAAAACGCACTTGTCACGCGTGATATGAAACTTATAAGCCTATCCTGGCTCAAAGCTATTTGTTTTATGATGGTCAACATATGTCATGTGCTACTGCTTAAGTTGGCATGTATACGAATGCACGTGTACACAATGTGTGTTTGGAGCAATTACCGCCAGTAACTTAAGAGGTTTAACGCATATACGGTCGAAAGAAATATATCAATTAGTGATTTATAAATAACTGATTCACAAGATGGCTATGCTATGAGCAATTAATCAAAAATACATAAGGGTATACATAAAAATGCTGTCGAGATCTTACCTTGGAATTCTTATTTCGAACCTTAGGAAAGTTTTAAATGAAAAGGTTGCTGCAAACAATACTATCCCATACAATTTATGGACTTGGTTGCCCGTCTGAGCGTTTATCATCAGCCCATCGCCACTATGCATACTGATCATATCGAATCTTCCAATCTTTTAAATGGACGCTAAGTTCCAAATTGGCGCGCCTGAGGTATCGTTCGGTAGGCACGTGCTTAGCACGTGACAAAACGATACCAATTAGGGGTCCCACCTGAAGGCATTTTTGTCATCAAGTTGCTACGTTTACTGTCGTGTGAAAGCCATTCCTTCCACTACGTTGGCTGCCCGTTGCTAACGAGATAGATCTGCAGAATATTTCAAACGGTCGTCTGCTCGATGCATCTCCCATGATGCAATTTAGACATACATCTGTCAGTTTCAATTTATCTACTCAGGTATATTTAAGAGCGATTAATTTTCGAACGCATGTTGAGAAGAGAAAATGACATTTCGGGAATCCGCCAACATTACGGAAGTGGGATGAACGTGCGCTTGATTACGATCTAATTCATTTACTGACTTTCTGAATTGTATCTGTGCTATAGACTTTGGGAAAGCGTCTATTGCTTAATTCTAAGCTTACTGATATCGTAAATACGCCGTTTAACTTTCAAGGACACCGGACATTAATGTTTAATTGAATAAATCTACCTACTGAATAACATATATGTAAGAAAGATTTCCATCTGACCTGCAATGATAAAACATCCATGTAATAAGGGTTTGCATCCTGCAATGATTTTTAAACCATGATGACATTTATCTGCTGTCTTTGTGCATCTGATGTTAGCCGCTATAGATCGTCATAATTATAATAGTAGACAGAGATTAACCCTCAGATCCATAGATTAACCTTCAGAATGGTCATTTTACTAAAGGAACATCGTAACAGTTGGTCTAATCTGCATTTTAAAGTTAGCTAAATGAAGCAAAAGTTTATTGAATCAATATAAACAATTAATTACAATATAACCTCTGATCACCACAGATAACGTGTGAACATGTGGTTCTTCGATGGACTGGTCTGTGTTGACGGTGGTATCCGACAGTTTTGACCTTTCTATTCCCTCATGCAATCAGATGAATAATTGTTATCTGAAAGGTCCGCGAAATGCTGTTTATTGGTGCCCTACATCCATCGGAAGTGCAAAGCATACTATCCCTCTTGTCATTGCAAACATACATTTCCTGTCCGAGCCAGGCTCAACAGTAAAATATTTTTAAATTAAAAAAACAACAATTGACCACTTACTTTTGATATAACGTGACATGATCATTCTGGTAATCAGCTCTGAAATCGACATCTTTTTAGCTGAAATCCCCATCGAGATTATTTATAGATTTGGAAATAATAGACATTTAAGGCGAAAGTTTTCACAATTTAACAATTAAGATAATGCTGTAAATAAACATTACTTAAACTAACGTATATGTTTATGCAGCAATTATTCACTCATTCCGTCAGAACATGGGTAAGATGCTGTTACGTATATCAGATATAGGCAAACTGTCGTTTACCGCCTTTAAGGGTTGGCATGACCTTTTTAATTCATTTCTATTTTTAGACATTTGAAGCGCATCAATTAAGAACAACTTCGGACTGCGCATGTGGGAATATACAGCATCTGTAAACGTCATTTATAACAAAAAAATCATTATTTGTCTTGATAGTGACGCAATAATTTAAATAAATATAAAGAAGCAGTTTGTGTGGGTCTCTGTGTCATGAATTTTCGCTAAACTGTGTATACATGCAAACATTAATGATAAGTCATAGATATACAGCAGCAAATAGTACGGTATTGGTCAGACAACTTCATGATTCTACGCTGTTTTCTAAGCCTTATTGCTTGGAAAATATTAATTGATGGAATACATTGTTCACTGTTCATGTACATTTACTTGTTTTATACTTAAATACTATATGCGACTTGCTAAACGTTTTAACGAAAATAGTTGTGATTGTAAGATAGGATGGAAACTTTGTATATTGAAAACTATGTCTAAAGCAAATAGAGACAGCTCATAAGCAAGAGGAAGTCGGGTATCTGATAAACCGGTTGGAAAAGTTAAGTTAGTCTAATAGTCTAACTGTTGAATAACTGAATCGTCGAAGAATTCCTCTACATTTACAATCAGTATTTTTATGTAACATCTTTAGTTATGGAACATATTATTATAAATTTTATACATGTAATATTATTTTAATTATCTTAAAATAATACTAACATTGCAGTAATATTTAATATTGCAATAATATTAGGTTTGATTTTTTACTGTCCTTATTTAAAAATTATTAATAAGAATTTTACGTAAAGCTTTAGGTATAAATCGGTTTAGCCATAAACCTTGTGCATACCTTTTGTAAAGGAAAGAAACTCAATATTGTGCATGTTCTTAATATGTGCGCAGTTACTTCCCTTGGTAATAGAGCTGTACAGCACTGTATTTACTTCTTCCCTTATGAGTAATTAATTTGTATACAGACCACGAAGATTACATGAGTAAGAATTTTTAGTAAAAGTTCTCCAGAGATATTTTAGCAGAGGCTTTATAGTGTTTTTAACTAAAAGGGTGATTTTTCACATAGTTAAAAACTTAAAACTATTTTCAGTATAAAAAAACCAATATGAAGCAACTACTCAGACCTGTTTATAAGGTTTAAAATTACTTTTAAGGTGAACTAAAAGGTTAATGGGGTCAGTGAAGGTAAAGAGAATACAAAATGGCAAAATACTGCAAAAATATACTTTATTGCACAGTAACATAGGCAAATGTAAGTTTTTCTCTCAAATATAACACTACAATTTCAGTGTGAAAACATAAAAATAAAACAAAATAACATTTTCATCAACATAAATTAAAAAGCAGTTTTTTACAAAGGTATCATAAGTTTTCCACTGTGTGTTTTTTTCAATTGTAGAGGGCACACAATTTAAAGAACATTATTTTATATTTCTAAATACCCTCTTTATACAAAATTTATACAAAATCTTTATACAAAATTTATCTAAATTAATACCCTACTTTAATTGGGAAAGTAACTCAGATAACTGAATTTAATTGTGTTCTGTAAGAAAACATGTATGTCCGTAAGTATGACTCACTATTTTCTTGCAAACAATATTTGTGTCAAACTTCAAATTTCGTTTTACATAACTTTCTTTTATCTTTTAGACCCTTGTTCGCCAACCATCAATACATGAGAAGCTTTCTAGTCATGGATTTCAGATCACAATAACTTATAAGTTACTGATTTTAATCTGAGACTTGGGCACATGTAGTACAATTTGCATTAATTTTGTACTTTTTAACTTTCTTATAAATACATCACAGCAACACAATGATTACAATATATGTGACTTCTAGCTATTTTGTTGGATGAACATTCTAGACAAATGTCTGCGTGGAACCATTGCAGCATCTCAGGTCCTTCGTGGGATCAGAATCAGACCACAAGGTGAGAGGCATAGAAGGGTTTCAAATAAATATTCAGTGCAGATTGTGTGGAGATTTGTGTCATGTGCCTTCCTAAAACTAAAGGCAATTGCATTTTTGTTTGTTAATTGGGTTTATCATCCCACCAAGAGTATTTCAGTTATCTGGAGACAGTTCAAGTTGCTTTAAGTTACATGCCAAATATGTCACATGGAAGGGTAAGTTGTGAGTTCATGATCATGCCTTAACTATTGAGAAAGTTTGGTAATGCTGATATGAAATTGGTCAGTACAAGTTATGACTAGAAATACTAAACTGCAGTTGGTGAGAACATGGCATACATTACTGGAAACATGGCATTAAGAAAGCTTTTTAGCAATGCAGTATTGAAATATACTGAAGCAAACTGGATTTACATTCACAAAACATTGTTTTTAAAATAGACAATTGGCACCTTGTTGTAATTACTCCACACATTTCCCTAATATTTATTCCCTAATATTTATTATCTTAATAAATGCTTTTGCATAGATTGGTGTAACATGGGCAATGATTACAACATAATTAACATAATATATAAAATAATATGATATACAGTATATTATATTATATAACTGAACAATAAAAAAATGTTCAATAAGGATGACAGCTTCATTGTTAAATAATGGTAATTATGGAAATATATTTAAACACAATAAAGCAACAAAACAAAAAACATCCTTTAAAACACCTTGGTGTAATAAAAAAAAGAATAAAATTAAATGTATTCATTGCCATGGTAACTGCTTACTTTCTATATTAATATTCAAATCACTAATTTTCAATCTTTGGTTATGAGTTGAAAAAATGTTTCACAACGATGCTTAAATAATAATTTTAGAAGCCTTTCAAAATTATGAGCATTTGTCAAATCAACTTTGGTGTCTTTTTTCACATAAATCAACTACACTGCCAACTTGGCATGTGATTAAAAATAACACAAATACAAACAAAAATGTTTCCAAACATTTAAACATTTACAAGGCTAACAACTGACTTGTGATAAAAAATAAAGCACTTAAAACAAATTCGTACAAACTTGTAAAAGTTGACACTGCTAAAAAATTGCATAGATACAGATAAAACAACTCTTTCCCTGCCAAATTTACAATGTTGTGCACTTAGTTTTTTCTATTATAACAAGTCAAGTCCATGACACATTTTTAAATTATTAAATAAAGGAATGTTTTTTTGTGTGTGTCAAGATACTAACAAAACAGAACACTTGGGGATTTATAGACAAATGAATGATACACTGCAAGAGAAGGAATTTAATTTAATGATTTCTTAAAAAAATATTTCAAGTTACAAGGTGCTATTATAAATATATCCATTGCTGTAATTTCTTGTGATTTAACTTCTTTTAAAACATGTTACTTGTTTTTGGACAAGAAATACTTCACCATTATCATGCTACATTTATTTACATACAAAACTCATGCTTGGTTATTTGCTAACAACTTGATAATAACGTTAGAAGACATTACAAGAAACTTTGAATCTAAAGTGTAGGCCCAGATCAGAAACCTCCCAGAGAGAGATGCATGACCTGGATCTACTTTGCCAGCACCAGATCAATTTGTGATTGGCAGGCAAAGATTTAAGACATACTATTTGGTGTACACAAGAATACTTTGACTCAAAATCCTTCAAAGCAATGGGGACAATTTAAAGATTATGATTAAAAGCCCTGACCATTACCTCTGGTAAAAGTGAGAGTAAACTACTATTACATGCTCAATATAACAATCAATGAATGATAAGAATACTAAAATAAACTTCATTCTTGGACACAGAAAAATTCAACTGATAACAATAATTATGTCTTAACTAAACCCCCAAAACAAGGAAAAGGAAACATTAACAACATATTCAATTATTTGACCCATGACTTGGTAAGAATACTTGCAAAGTGACAATTAGTTCTACTACAGTTTGGTGAAATATTCTGGGATAGCATTTACTGTCATATCACTCCAGCACCCATTATGGTGACCTTCGCTTCTCATTGAGGGACAATGGATTGTTGAATAATCTCCACTTAATACTTCATAAATGTAAGAAGGTCCTTTTGTTTGGAAAAATACGCTTGTTTATGCTTGTTCTCTTTGGAGGATCTGTAGAATATTTTATTACACTGCAATAATTAGATTCACAATCATCACTTTATGCTTCCACATTCTTAGTTATATTACATATTTATGTTTTTTATGGACTTACTGCCTATTTGTTAAAAAATGCAACTGCTTGTAATGACACCATCTCAAAACTAACCTGCTATAAAGACAAAGAATTCCAAATAAAAGGTCCTTCTTAATATTTAGGCTATACTAGTTCTTATCGAACAAGGGGTACAATTTCCAATCACCACTGTTCACCATTCTACAAGTGAGAATTATGGAATACACTGTCACACACATGAGAACAGTGATTTTCTGGAGCTCTGTTATGAGAATATGTTTAAACACTATGTTCTGATATATTGTCATCAAGATTCGATAACAGAGATATCACTCGCAAGGCCCCACCAGAGCAGAAAGTAAAGCACCACAAGAAACAGGACACCTGACACAACGATCAGCACTGTATCCTGAATATATAAAGAAAATTATCTTTAAGAAGGTAAATAAAAAAAACCATTCATCATGGTTGGAAATATAAAACTTACTTAATCAAATGATTGGGTGTTTAGTTTCATTTCTAGATTTCTGGAACAATGTTGAGCTTTGGCCCTCCTTTAAAGTGAAACATTGTTTAAACTTCATGGGAAAAGGAAAAGCATTTTAACCAAAATTTCTAATATCAGAAATTCACGAACTGGAAAAACAACTATAAATGGTACTTACTATAAAAGTAAAAAGTTTCTAGCAAACAAATTACATTTTCAGCATCGTAGTACTTTTTACTATAGTATTTGAATAAATGTATAAATATACAGACAATATAGGTCTTACCCTAACAGGTGTGGCACTTTTTTTCACTGCTGATTTTGCCTTGGCTGATTTGAGCTCTTTCTTACTCTTCTTGTAATCCTGTTTTCCTGAAAGTAATGAAACACACAACATGCATAGATAAATGCACAATATCAATTAATTCTTTTATACATTGAATTTGCTTTGCAACCAATGGTGTGGTATTTAAGCATAGGTTTGACATTTATATATGAGCTTATATTGTAATAAACCATTTTACAAATAGTTAAGATTTTTTTTTATTTCATCTGACTCATAGAAGGTTTGGCAATAATCAATCAATATTTAACACCATAAATTCCACATAAGACATAACGCAAGGCTTAATGGTTCAGTTTCTGACCTGGGTAAAAAATATTGTTTTTTTGCAATCTGTTCCTCTAAGTGACCCACCTATCTGTTTTCTGTAGTTTTCAACAGGAGTGAAACTTGAGCCTGCTGCATCTTTTTTCCCCATGATTTAACCTACTTGTACCTGAAATGATGATGTTTGCATAACAAGTGGATGGAGAAAAGATTATATTTTACAGAATATATTATATAAATATAACATTTTATTGACCTATTGTATTTGATATAGTACATTATATAAATATGACATTTAATCTATACATAAACATAGCAATGTCAAAGGGGTGCTTAAAGGTAGTATCCGACAGTTTGACAGATTTCTTTCTCAAATAGCCAAATAAATCATTGTTTTCTGAAAAGGTCCTGCAAAATGCTGCTCATTGGTGCCGTACATCTATATGGTGCATTGCATACAGGTTCTACTTAGATATTTAAGGGTAAAGCGTTAGATCCTGCACATCTAAAAACGACAACTTAAAAAAAACAAATAAGGATGCGTTGTAATTTTGCATAGGTCGGTAAATAAATCGGATTTTAGAAAATACCTGATACACTAATAAGTTGCAATGTACAGATATATTCGTTGCATTTATAGCTTGAAAAAAATAATGTCAATATATGATTATTGACACATTACGTTGTTTATACCAATGGAGTTACTTGCCCTTGCCACATTATAGGCGGCTTTGTAATTTTTGCATTATCGTGAAGGTCCTCTGTTACTTTTATATTATTATAGTGATTTATAAGATAGATTTGTCGCCTGGAGACTGGAAATTTATGATGTAGAACAATATTGAATAATTTTGAGTTCGTAAGGTAAAAATATATGGTAATAACCCCATTTTGAGAATTCTAGGATATGGCCCAGATTCTATAAAAAGCACATCTAAAAATAGATTGTGACGGTATGCATTAGACTGTCCACCAATCGTTTAGAGAGAAACATGACGGACCTTGTGGAAGTCAAATAGACGAGCGGACCCAACTGAAAACATGTTGTAGCATGTCAAACGTCGATCTATAAATACAAATAGCTTTCATCTTTCCGAAGTAAAACAGAAGAAACTGTGTGAACGGGAAGGTAAGTTACTGATCGCACGATGAATACAAAGGAAAACATTGATAACAGTACTGAACGGATGTTTTCATTTTCTATTAAATCAATGAAATTATTAATGAAACTTTGCAAAAATCAATACTTTTTAATGATAGAACTTGTTAACGTGTCAGATCCTTATTATGTCAAACATAATTTCCGCATTTGTCAAAGACATACTTTGCATTACACATAATGACACCATCATGCATATTTTAAACATTAAAACAAGGAAATATTTACAACTTTGCCTTATACAAAGACACTGATCTGTCTCAGGGGAAGTATCAATTTTAACTTTAAATAATAAGGATGATCATGAAAAAAAAAATTTCTTAAGAAAGATTGTAAGGTTCTATCTTTTGTTTTATTTTATATTATTCTGCACATGATGAATTAAACAGATAAAGGATAACCATCTCTGTGATTCATACATATAAAAAGAAATAAGTATGCCAAGTTTCATTTTCAATTCTTTTTATCAGCAGAATGTCATCCACCAAAACCAAATGTTCATACTGGGATAAGTGTTATCGAAAGGACAAAAACCACTTGACTACATATCTACACCCAAAAGATGTGAGAGATGAGGCAAAAGGTACTTAATCTATGTTGTAATTCATGTTTTGTATGTTTAAAACTTTTTTTTCTGAAGTTAGGTTTTTCAGGTATAAAACAATCTGTAAATTGTATATTGCTTCATTTTACTCTATTTGGTGGTAGATAATATGATAGTATGACAGGTGATGTAAAAATATGTTCATGTCATGATACAAAAAGCAGCAATAAGAAAAAAAAGAAGTTAATTTGAACAGTTTTCACCAATATGGTGAACAGGCCTCTGCCTCAATTGTCTTCAGCAATGGTTATTAATTTGCTTAGTCTTACAACAAAAACCTATGATTTTTTAGGTGCAATTTGTAGAAGTCCTTACTTTTTAGCAGACTCAAATGTGACCTCATTTGCTTCTTACCTGTCCATGATAAGTATATGATTATTGTTATGTCATATTAATAGTTGCATTTAGTTTTCTTCATCACAACCCAGATGTAATAAGATGTAGGTTGGTATCCTTTTTACATGCATCACAGCTGCAATAAATGTGCATGAAAAAACAAAAATAATGCAGTTTTTAAGAAAATCTCAGTTTCTTTATAAATGCATGAACAGCGACTTTTTCTGTGTGCCATGGCACATATAACTGATATACCATAAATATTCCCGTATTTTTCAGATGAAACAAAGGTCCCTTTGAGAAAGAAAAGTACAGAGGTTCTCATGGATACATCTGAGGGTAAGATAATATCATTTTATTTGTAAATTGTCAATTGAAATCTTAAAAAATATCAATGGCCACTCCTTTACTTCATTCTCAAATTGGTAATTCCCAAGAAAGGTCTTTTGAAAGTTAGATTAATTTTCAGTTAATCAAAGTTGTCATTTTGCCATTTGTGAAGACAACCTAATATTTTAACAGAAATTATGATCTGGATAAAATTTGTAATCTATTCTAAACCCTCTATTTCAATCTTTAATTAAGATTTCTTATTAAAGAATAGGAAAATGTTTTATAAAAATCCACTAATTCTGCAATTACTGAACTTTTTAATAGATAATATCTTTCATTGCTATTTCAGCTGCTGCACCAGAAAAGAAGCCATCCATGAGAAAAAGAAAAACACATGAGCTGAGTGTAGATGAAGATGACAAGAAAGGAGAACCTCCTGCAAAGAAAGGTAAGTTTAACCTCAGATTAATTTTATTCTGATTTAGAACCTGAAAAGTGAAAAAGAAAACAACACAAAAAACAATTGTTTGGTGAACTTTTGAAATGTGGTCATAAATTTTAAGTTGTTTTGGATACTGCAGTGACAGTTATGGTTATTATAGAGATCTCCAGATAAAGGTGGAGGAGGACCCAAGACAGGTCTCTCTAAATAGAACTATCGAAGCACTACAGGTTATTTTAAAAACCTTCATGGTTGAATTACAAATCAGCAATACTTTCCACTAAAACATGGATGGCTCTTTGGTAGTAGTTTAAAAGCAAAAACAGTGAAATATTGTTTAATTTGAAAAAAAGTAAAGACGTATAGAAGTATGAATCATGATTGAAATTATATGAAACACAAATTATCACTTTTAACATCATGACCATCCAGAGCCCAACATCAACATGAGAATAGATTACATTTAAATTTTAACTTAATACATGTATGCTACCTAACATACATACAGCAACTTTTCAAACATGAGAATTAATTGAGATATGCTATTTTTAACTAAAAATACTTAGCATACATCTAAATAAAAACAAACTACATGTACATTTACAGCAAAAACTGAGACAGATACCAAAGTGAAGAAGACAGAAGAAAAGAAAGAAGAAAAGAAAGAGAAACCAAGTACATCTGCCTCCCCTAGATTCAAATGCATGTACTGGGACAAATGTTACCAGAAGGGAAAGGAACACAGGAAACTGTTTGTCCATCCAGGAGATCCTGATGAAGGTAAGTCTTTAGGATTGGTTTAGAACCAGTTTGACTTAAATACTCAACTTCCCAGAGCGGCAATGTATTATGGACGCCTTTTATGTTGAAGGCTTGATGTTTATAGCATCATAGGATACAGTGGGTACACAATCACACAAAATCAACACAGAAAATCATTTACATATTCTGATTTGATTTCAGGTTAAAATTATAATTTCTTATACAAATGCCTCATGTGCCAGGACATGTGCCGAATATTAATTATGTAAGCAGTCTAAAAATCTTTTCAAGGACGCGTTCACATATATCAAGAAATCAACAGATAAACAAAGATAAAAAATGATTTGCCCTACTGGAACCAATTCACTTTTACTGAACATCAGCAACATTTGGGATCAACAGATAAATGTTTAAATATGCAGTTGTGTTTATATGTAACACATGTCATTTTCAGCATTTAGGATCATGTGGTTATTATTATTCCATGGCACTTTTCTGTCATGGACACCACATACTTGATTACGTACTTAGTAATACCCATTGCTATTTTCAGCCACTGCTAAGACTGGGTCCCCAAATACTCGAGCCAGCAACCGACCAAAGCCACTCCATCGTCTTGACAGCGTAGACACAGTCAAGGAAGCTGGGTACACCTTAAAACGTCAGGGCAGCAACTATGAGTGCTCGTAGGTTCCCTCTTCACAACACTATTTTCCTTTTTCTAAGGATTGCATTAAAATAAAATATAATGTTCAACATACTTCAATTAATTTATCATTTTATTTAGACCAAATAAAGAGAAAAGTTATTTTGACCTACTACAACAATACCTACAAAAGACTGACAGCAAACTCAAATTTGACCAAAATATAAGTATGAATAATTTTTTGTTTATAATTAAAACAAAACACACAATTGACCTCTAATATCGTTATACAGATGCGCAAGTTTCTCTGGTATCAACAACATGGGGAAGCCAAACAATCAAAAGACCTGCACACATCTGATGGCATATCTTGGAGAGGAGTTTGAGAGAGCGCGCTGTGATCTGCCAGAAAAGGGCAAACAAGAGAAGATTCCACAACACATCAGTGTCAGCGTACTCCTGGCGCACAAGTACCAAGATGGGTTAGTATAATTGCCTTATTTACAGTATCCTTTCATGTCAAATTTAATTATCTTGAAAGTGATTGATTGATTGTCTTTATCACTTCAATAAAAAAAATTTAAGTTCTTAATTCAATAAAAATGATTTGTATGATGTTTTGTAAATACATTATACTTCTGACTTTTTATTATCTCTGCTTACATCAACATTGATAATATCTATAATTTGTTGTTTTTCTATATCATAGCACATATTTTTCTATTGGACTGACATCAATCTATGGTATTCATAATGGCAAGTGATCTTTACCAAAATCTTAAAGTTTTCCGGTAGCACTGCTCATTTATTGATTGCTAAACAAAAATGTTGTGTTATTGAAAGCTTCAGTTGTTTGTTGAGGCAAGAACATTGCATAACAAATATTTTGTGTCAAAAAAATTAATTTTGGGCATACTATATGTTTCTTTTAGTGTGACAAACCCCACTGGTTGGTGGATGAGTGAGAAACTTGATGGGGTTCGCGCCTTCTGGAATGGTCGATGCTTCTACTCTCGACTTGGCAATGCTTTTTATGCACCTGCATGGTTTACAAAGGTATAAGTCTTTTGGTTGTCGTTTTTTAACATGTGTTAAACTTGCTTAAGGTTTAATAATATTTTAATAAAATCAAGACCTTGCTCAACAGTTGGTCAAATTTTTTATCATTACAAATAAAAAAATGTAAAGCAAAAAACATATTGTTAATTGAATTAATGGACATAGCACTTAACACGTGAACAAACTCAAGACATATTTATATCATATCATCAGATATATTATTTTTATTTTCATTTTAATAGGATCTGCCCAAAGACATGCATCTAGATGGAGAACTCTTCAGTGGTAGAAAGCAGTTTCAGACTACAGTGAAGATTGTGAAGAACCCCGACCATCCAGACTGGAATAAGATCAAGTACCATGTAAGCAGAATGCTCTCCTGGCTCTGAGATTTGAAAAAAAACACTTAAAAGAAACGTGGTCATAGTCATTCATTTTTGCATTTTTTTTTTAATTTTGTTAAAAAAATATGACAAAACTTTGTAAATCCACAATAAATAATGGATTGAAATATAACCCGTTGTCAAAGGATGTGAAAAAGTGCTGTCCATCAAAATGCTGTGTTGTCTTTAAGGTTTTGATAATAATAAATCTATCGCTTTTTAAATTCATCAATTTCTATTTTTATCCATTTGAAAGCTTTATAGGGGATTATGCTGAATATACACTGATTAGCTTGCTAGTGACACAATAATTTAATAAATATGAAGTGTGGTTTGTGTTGTTGCATGCATATACACATAGGTTAGTTAACTTAATTTGATCTAGTTGTTTAAAGTTCGGTAGGCAAATGTTCATCAATCTTTTGAATAGTAATGAAAATATTATATATAACATTACATATGTTGTATTTCAGGTGTTTGATGCCCCACATCTAGCTAAGGAACCTTTTGAGAAAAGGGTTAAGGCAATTCAGGACTATTTTGACAAAGCAAAGTAAGTGTAAAAGGCTATAATTTATATTATTTATGCTATAAGGGAGGTAATTGGGATAGGATGGGATTTGCCGGCACATATGAGGTGTCCAGGAACTGAACCCGGCCAGTCCATTATACTGACCCCAGGCGTAATGCTGTCCCCATAGCCCCGAGCATTAGGAGGGAAGCCACTACTAACAACTTTAAAGTCTTTGGTTTGACCTGTCTAGGGTTTAAACCTGCAACCTCCCAATCCGCAAGCTGATGCTCTACCACTTGAGCTATTGCGGGAGGTAGGAGGTATTTGGGTTTTGGAAGGTAGTTGGGTGGATATATCAGGATAGGACACAGCCTCTGGCTGCAGTTGTATCACTGCTTGGGATTAGACCAATGCTGACCAAATAAGTGTGGTAAGCCCCACTGTGATATCCTTGTATGCAGACAACAAACTAATTGTTTTATTACCCTTCCCACTGTGATATCCCAGCATAGTGTTATCTTTGTGGTGGTGGGGATGGAGGGGCTTATATAAGATTTAAAAAAACACAATAAGATGTCAGTGCTGTAGCTTGGTCATGAAATAAATAATTCAATGCTTGTTAAAAAATAATTGACATCACCTTTCATTAAATGATGTCATAAAAACAAGGGAAGCAAATTGAATAAAATGTAATAAATGAAGTTGACACATTTGTATGCTTTTATAAACTTACAGTAACGTAAATGTTGTAGAATTGAGAAAGATTTGAAGTTTTGTTCAGATGCTTTGTAATTATAATCACTCAACCCTACGGCCTTTGTGATAAGGTTACTGCACATCTGAATACAACACTATGCTTTATCCTACTATATAAATGCAAAAACTGTAGTTGTTTTTTCTAAATATATAACTAGACTATAAGTAAATAAATTATTTAAGCCACACAGTCAATTTAACACGCATTAACGGAAATCTTCCTCCCTGGCACCCCAATCTCCCTGTCTGGGCACCTAAGACTCCCTCTTTGGGACCAAGGAAATATCACGTCTGAATAATGGCATAAAGTTGCATAAAATATTTCTGTTTCAACAGACCCAGCTATGCCAAGGCAGTGGAACATGTAAAGTGCACAGGAAAGGAAATGATTGACAAAGAGTTGAAACGTATCATTGCCCTAGGTGGGGAAGGCCTTATGATAAGAGAACCAGGATCGAAATACGAAAGAACTCGATCAAAAACCCTGCTGAAGATCAAAACATTCCATGACGCTGAGGTAACCATTTGCACACTATATAGGGTGCATGTTGATTTGGTGTATTGCATTCATTGGATTCTAACAGTATACATTCCTTATTATTTAAATAACACATGATGTTTTAAGTGTATTTCTGATCAGGGAAGAACATTTACAAAAATGATTACTTCGTTCGTTATGTGTAGATATCTTTACTTAATGTTTTTTTTGTATATTATTGTAGCATTATAATTTTTTGCTGTTAAACTCATTCATTTACTATGTTTTAACATGTTTACTTGTCATTGTAGGCTGTTGTGTTTGGCTATGAACCCAGTAAAAGCAATTCTCACCTGACAGGTGCATTGTGGGTAAGGATGGCCAATGGGAAAGAGTTCAAGGTCGGCTCAGGGTAAGTAACTAAGGTTATGGAGGTAAAATATTTCAATTATATATATTTTTTTTATATACCTTCACTGCAAATTGTGGTCATTATAGCCATACAACCAGATATTATAAGTGAAGAGGACCCCACAAAGGTGCCTGGGTGAACACATTTGGAAGACGTTTATATGTTTTTTAACCAACTGGTACTCGAACCTACCCAGTCAGGGGTTGCACTATTTAGAGAGCACTTCAGAAGGTGTATGTGTAAAAATGTTTACAATTTAGGTTTACTGATTTATATATCATTTATGTACATAGCATTAATCTATTAAATTTTATTCCAATCTGTTAGAAGGATTATACAGAACTTTGAATGAAAATTATTCTTTAATCAACCTATTAATAAAAAGGTATTCAAATGACAAGCAAAAAAAAATATATTCTTAAGGAACCAATAATTTTGTTTTTATTTCTATAAACTATCTTTCACAGGCTAAGTGCAAAAGATCGCAGAAGTCCTCCAAAGAAAGGGACCATCATCACATACAAGTTTCAGGAATATACTAACTCTGGCACACCGCGATTTCCATCATATGTTGGAATACGTATCGATATGACAGAACCAAAGGATGCAGAGGGTGTGGTTACTGAGGCAACAGATGATTAGATTGTTTGAGGCTGGCCGTGCATTAACTTGAGCCAATCAGAGTGTTAAACTCTTCTAATTGGTTGAAATTGTAAACACAGAACAATGGACCTTTCTGATTGGTTGACAGTTTACTGAATTTGAATTAATTAGAACATTTTACACTTTTGATTAGTTGAGAGTGATAGATTGTAGCTGTTGGCTCCCTAGTATGCTGTTTTAATGCCATTTCTCATTTAAGGTTAAAGAAGGTGAAATTATTTGACTTCTCGGACTGTCAAAGTATAGTCTGGACAAGTTCAACAGATAAAGAATGCTTCAGGTATTTATGGCAGCTAAGGGTTAATATTTCTCAGACTGTGTGATGATGTTTGTCATTACAGACCAAAACTATGATTATTTGGTTGCTATGACAACATGATTTGAGTTAAATTTGTTGCCCATGTTCACATACAATAGTTGCACACAACTTATGGTAACCCACTGTTATGTTATATAAGTGTTTTACACAAAACCGTTGAGATTTGATCTCATAGATATTTAACTTCTTATGTGTATTTACAATAATCATAATTTGTTTTTAATACGATATTGGTATTTTTTTTTTAACTTTATGTGTGTAACTTTATCTGTGTCATATTATATAGGATGTATGTTTATGAAATGGTTCATTTAGGTAATATAATGTAATTGTGTTTATGTTACATATCTTTAATAGGAGTCAGGTGTCTTAAGTTTATTATTGACTTGCTGATGGATTTAACTAGCTATGCACATGCCAACATATCATAGTTGAAGGCAGCAGTATATACATGTATGTTTTAAAGGCACTGCTTCAG
This sequence comes from Sinonovacula constricta, assembly GCA_007844125.1. Taxonomy (NCBI): domain Eukaryota; kingdom Metazoa; phylum Mollusca; class Bivalvia; order Cardiida; family Solecurtidae; genus Sinonovacula; species Sinonovacula constricta. The sequence goes on from CM017565.1 coordinate 36,982,948, forward strand.
CATGAATTAGAGATACAGACAGTGGGAGATATCACATTAGCACATGTAGGGACAAATCTTTGTTGTTGTTGTTAGATATTAAGCATAACTATTTACAGAATTGTTTGTTTTTACAAATCAAATGTGCTGATTGTTATTATTAGTGAGCTTTTATGTTAAGAAACACTTTTGTACTTCATTGTATATCAATTTATTATATACACAAAAAACAACTTATTTAAACATTTAAAGTGGTAATATTTCCAACATTTATTAACTCTTCATTGCAAAAAAGATGTTATTGTTGACTATTTTATCAAAGTTTTAATAGTAAATAGTTTTCATCACCTTTTTACTACTGCAATATTTATATTTTTTGCCGTATATACACATCTTTTTTTATACAACTTTTATAATGTTTTACAAAAATTAATTTACAAAATATTTATATACTCATCTAATGACATTGTATCAGATACTTTTTATATCATATGACCTGGAGTGTGATTGTTAGTTTCTTATTCTGTTTATTGTTAATATATTATGTTAACTTTTGTTTTAAATCCTTCTTAATCAAACCAGTATTTGATAAACCAAATTATATTCATCATTTGTTTGCTCTGCATTTTAATTAATTTATTTTTTACAGTATTACTTTTAAATGCTTCCATTATTCTGTAATTAGCATTGGGTTAAATAAAATCATTCATTTGGGACCATGACAGTTTTTATTATGAAATTATGACATCTTTGATAAATAACAGATATTTTGCCATCTTATTGTGCTAAAAATTGTTGTTTTTCATACTTTTTTAGATAAAAGCATTGATGTATGAAAAAGAATGTTATAACCCAATTTGTATCAGAAACATTGCTAAATAAAATGATGCTTAAACAGGTACATCTATTTATGACAGATTATTTATACATTATGTCTGTGATAAAAATTTTAGTTTTATACTTTTGTCTAAAATTTACCTTTTAATTTATTAACAAATGTTTACCAATACTATTAAAATATTTATTTACCTACCAGTGAAAACTGTGTGTATTATCTAATAGTATATATTTCATGTCTTAAATCTTTTATCACCACTTAACTTACACATGTTACATGACGTTTTACTCTTTATGTATTTATAAAACTTAACAGTATAATTATTTATCTCTCTACTGAATTAAACTATTTAATTAATTATTAAATTAATTTTTATCCTGTTTTGACAAATTTGAATAATTTACTTCTCCTGTCTTTATGTGCAATTTCTTGGTTTGTTGTGTGTAGATAAGTAGATAAATAAACAGTTTATATGAGAGATAATTTGTATATTTTTATTTATATCCCAATAGTATTTCATTTCATACCCAAAATGTCTTGATACATAATAGTCATTGAATTTCGACTCCTGCTAAATCCTTATTTCACCAAGAAACACACAAGGGAACATGTTACAGTATCATTTTTTTACTCAAAGTAACAGAAACAAAAAGAACCCTTGTAAGACAAATGAAGTATTCAAACAATTGGCCTCTGATATAATATTTGTGCATCTAAAAATAAAGAAATATATTGTCTTGATTGACAAAATCTACAATTTTTTCCAGGACTTTTTTAACATGTCTGAACTCTTTGCTCAGGATTTCTTATGTTTGCCTGGTGAACGAATTCATCTAACCTACTGTAAATTATAATAGTGGCACAGAAATTAAAACAGTTTTGGAATTTGTTGTGTATGCGGGGTTTTTTTATAATTGGTGTCCAAGTTTATAAATGTTATTTAAGCATACTCCAAAATTTGCCTTAATGATTCATGTACATGTTTTCTTCAGGGGCTACATTCTTTTTATTAGTCCTATTGCCTGAATAAACATGTCAAAATAAAAATATAAGAAGTTTTTGCATTATAACACCAAATATATACCAACATGTTTCATGTTCCAATGGTTTTTCACTTGGGTGTACTGCCTTAGCAGTCAAATTACTATGCCTTGAATCTCAAAAACATGGCTTATCCTGAGACAGAGTTTAAGTGAACTACCTAAATACATTTTAAAAATGTACAAAAGTAAGGAAATGTTTTTTCTTATTGAGAATTTTGTGCATTCAGTTAACAAAATCATAGTAAATCAAGCTTACCCAAATTATCTTACTTTTTAAGCATTTTTATTTTTCAAAAAAAGTGTAAAATGGACTCAATAGCTTTATCATTAATATTTTTTAGTGGTAATTGTCTATTGCTCAAACAACACATGCTAAAGAATTGATACAATTCATGCACATCATACTCTTGATAATGTATCCGTGCATTAACACTCATCCTCAGTCTTCTTTTACCTTCCTTATTTATTGTAATTATGCTTTTATTTCCTTCCATTTCATGTATTATTATTTATTTCCTCTCTTGTTTTACTTCTTTGTCGATTTCTGTCATCCTATCTTGGTTTTGGCTTTTCCCTAATTCCCTTACTTTCTATTATCCTTATACAATGTTCCTCTCTTTCATTCTGTTTCTATCTCTCCTTCTCCTTCCATTTCCATACACTCTCTCTAGCTCCCTCTCTCTCCCTCCCCCACCCTTTCTCAAGGACGGTACCTATATATAACATTCAAATCAACACACAATTACAGTAATATACATTTAAAAGAAATGTTAATTGCACTAGTATAATAACGTTCACTCATCAATACCTTGTACAAATATTTCCTTATGACACAAAACCCAAGTTTTATTACACAGCTATACCAGAAATAAATATATTTGTAATTATTTCAGCATAAAAAAAAGGGATCTCATAATATACTTTTTATATACATAATATTTTATGGATGCTGATAAATCATATACATGTGGCAACTTATTGTAGAGTACACTTATTAAAAGATTCTTAAAATCAGTTATGCCATACATTTTTTTCACCAATTAATCTTAAATAAGTGAACAATGGTTCCACAATCTTTCTTATCCTTCATGTTTGACTCGTTCAAATGCAATAAGAAAAGCTTTTTTGTCATTAATATCATGGTATCCAATCGGTCCAATCTCACAGTCTGCACATATAAGGTACTTGATATTTTCTACAGTATTTGAAAATCCGACATTCTCAAATGTGAACATATCGTCAATGACCCAGAAATCTTTTAGCATCTCTCCGTCACTAGGTGAACTTGCTTCTGACTTCTTCTTCATATGTGGAAGGAAGAACTAGAAATAAATAGTAAAATATATTAGTATTATGCTTACTTTTACATAAATCATACAGTGGATAAGTCAGTAGTCATGGACATGTAACTTCACTTATTCATCAGCCACCATGGGATGAAATCAAAATCCTAGTGGGCATCTGTGGTCAAGTAGTTAAGACATTGGACTCCTGATCGGAGGGTCAAGGGTTCGAACCCCGAAACTGACCACGTGATGTAAGTCCTTAAGCAAGACTATTTACTGCTCATTGCTCCAGGTACGCAGTACCTGAGTACTGGTTCTACCCAGGAAGTGGAAAGTCGAGAGGGATTAATATAAGTTGTAAGAACTTGTTTCCCAATCGACTATAAATAAATAGGTTTCAACTAAATCAAAATCCAATACTGAGTTAAAACTTTTATGTTTTAGCTAAACAGTGGTGCCCTGAAGCCTTTACAAAGAGATTTGTCTGCGATCTATCTCCAAAATTAACAACTTAATATCCCATTCATGACAATAGCAGTGTTTCTGAAGAGTATTACTGAACATTCATTTTATCAATTACAATTTTAATAAGGAAATAACAACAGCTTTTTGAATATCTTACTCAAATTTATACAAAGAAAAAATCAAAGAACTGGTACATTGCACAGTACAAACATGTGAACTGTCACGTTTTTAGCGGGAGACTCCCACTTTTAAGGTTCAGAATTTCTTGAAAATGAGGAGTGTTTTACATATTTTCAGAAATCTCTCTATTTCGAAAGAGATAACTTCCTTTTTGTTTATATAAAAGTAACCTACCTCCCATTTTCAAATAAAAATCTCCCATTTCGGCCTCAGAAAGTTCACAGGTATGACAGTACCATGATTTATGTAAAAAATTCTTATGGTATTTCAGAGACGTAATGTTAAACGTCTCTGGGTATTTCAATGATCGGCGCATCTTGTTTGCATGAGTCAAAGTTTGCCATTACTTGTATGCCTTTTTATTTATAATTATTAGACAGATTACATTATTCAAATGCCAAGCTAACCATTCTTTTGCATATCTAGTGACATTAGTACGAAAGTTATTAGGGCGAAACAAAATCGATAGCTTCGCTCCAAAGTCACATTAATTTACCTCGCACGTGCGATGCGTTGCTTTCCCGGGTAGCAAAATAACTGACGTGCACCGCTCACAGAGTATTCTGTTTTTATTTTTGCCATCTTCAGATATTTTTCCTCCCAGATCTAAGTCACTCATTTTCGGTTTGATTGTGGTAGAATGAAGGCGGGTCCGAATTTTTTCTTTGAGAACAATTTCACGGGCTTGTCGGACTTTTCACGGTCTCTTGTCCAGAGAAATTATGTCGATGGTCATTTTTGCATCGTCATCAACGGATATTATTTAATCTATTTTATGTCATAAGACATAACTGAAAGAAACAGATGTTTATGCACAAAGATGGCATCTTTTTGTTTTAGCACATTATAATTCGTTACAATGATAAAATCTTGTCATTGTTTGTTAAGGCAAGGGAGGCAACAAATATTTTACTTAAAAAGAAGATCTTTGTCATTAATTTCCCATTCCCTCGTCAAAAAGTGGCGTCAATCGTTTTAAAAGACGTTTTATTTCCGTTTACAGTATAGTTCGACTTTACATGGGACACCTCATGTGTTTATCAACTATAATCAAATCAATTACATTATGCTTCTGAAACAAAAACGTCGCATATTTAAAAGTACATGTACAGTAGGCCCTAATTCATGGCTGACACCAACATCAAATTTCAAGCTGGTGAGGAGAGATATTCGTCTCAAACAAATATAAACAAAACGCAAATTTTGGGGGAGGATACATCCTTCTTTATGATTAAGTCCTAGATCCGCCAATGTGTGTTTCTTTTGTACAATATCTGTTTAACTAGCAAGAATGTCATTAAACAAGTTAAGTAATCACGATAAGTAGCATTAAATAATGTTAAGTCTAAATCATTTCAAATAAATATTTCGAAATTCTCTCTCCAGAGAATAGTTTATAAAGCGATGTTCATAATGGAAAACGACTTCAATGATCCCCCGCCCCCACCCTCGTAACACGTGCGCCAGTGTTGTGTTTAATTGCAAGGTGCGCTTACGTCACCCCTATTGTCAGCCAATGAGGATTGAGTAATTGTCACGTGATACATCTATCAATTAAGCTACACAGTGCATGGGAAACTGACGTGAAACAACATTATTCAAAACAATGGGATTATTTATCGAAAATTGCAATTGTGTATGGAAATAATGATGAATTTACTCACTTATTGATGTGTCAAACATCGAAATAATGATGGTCGACACAAGGTGCCGGATTTTGTTGTGTTTATATCGGTGATTCAGCCAGAAAAGCACAAATCGATCCTGGTATTAAACGGAGTGGGTGGGGAAGTGTAAAAAACAATTATTTTGTGTATTGAGTGTCAGATACAATTAGCTGGAAATTGACGGATTAATTTACTGCAATGGAAACTGCTATTGATAAGGATTCTAGCGTCTACGGAGGACTTTTCAACACGATTCTCACCGATCTAAGGGTAAGATGTCTTCAATAAGCACCTTTAAAAAACTTTATTTTAGTACTTTAAATTATGAGTTGGAAAAAACAACAAAACAAACAACATCAACAACAACAGAATTCAAATAAATAAATGAAATACTTTTTGTTTTTTGTTCATCTGTCATCTTTATGGAGAAGACATATCTAAAGATGGTCAGGGTATTAATACGTTTATATATTTTAATATTGATACATAATATAGGTGTCGGGTTCGAGTCCATTCAGGACATGGATGATGTAAACCATGGGAATTACCTTCTACTTAAATTTTAAATCTTTCCTTTTAAAAGGTGTACTATGAAAATAATTAAATGACTAAAGATTGTTAAGTCAGGTATTCAGTGAGTGCTTACTACATAAATATTATATTTCAACATCAACTTCCCTCCAATTCACAGATAAGGTGTGTTTTTCTATTATATTTTTACTGCCATGTTATCTATTGAACTTCAATAATATAAAAATAAAGCAGTGCAGTGCTAATAATGATAAAAGCCTCTTTTCAAGTATGCTATCTGCAAATATCATTTATATTTATATAAATTTTAGTCTCAACATAAGTACCACAGGTGTCAGGTTCAGTCGCTGCAGAGTCATACTGTAAGGTTCTCATGACAAAATCTCAGCTAAAATGTTGCAAGGAATCTGTAGGGTTTATTCCTTGGCTTATAGTTATTATATAAGGATAGCAAGGCTTTTTTTCTTCTTTAGTAGGAGCCATTTACAGGTACCTAGCCTTCAGAACTTTTTTTTAGAATCATGCAGTTTTCCAAAAAAATGACTTCACACCAGGTTTTCTCATTCCCCTTTAAGATAGAAATCACACTATTTCCCCCAAAAGTATGGGGCATGGGTCCCTTCCCCTGGCAGTAAAATAAAAGCCATGGGTAGTCTGTTACTTCTATGATGAACCTGGTCATCCTTGTAGCATTTGGTACTCATTTTAGCATTTTTTGCCCTTTATTGAATTTATCTCATTACTAATAAATACTGCAATGACAATATCATTGGAAAATTTCAGTGGCTGCTGAAAGCCGTTGGGATGCACAGACCAAACAGTAAATGGCACCTATTTACACGGCTCAATAGTGGAATGAGGAGATTAAAATGACGAATAAAATTTAAAAACAACAATAACAGGCTTATAAGCAATTTTGGTTGTTAAGGGTTCTGTAAAGATAGGGATCAGTGATTTTATTTAGTGTCATTTGGTATGTCTGGTGTTCAAAGAATACTATCACACAGAATACAGCACTTAATAAATCATGTGTTTCAAGTCTCAGAGCTCACAGAAAGGCGCTTAGACTCTTAAGTTTTATACTCAAGGAATTTAATTGAAGTCTTGCGTAAAAATATATAGAACATTTATCAAATAACTGTCACATCTGGGCTGAATAAACTCTCTTTAATTTAAGGAAAGAAACTGTTATATTAATTCAGCAGTGGAATAGTCCAGTTGTATGAGCTAAATAAGCCAACAGTCTGAGTATAATAAGGCTTGCATTTGTCATTTGGTAAAATAATACACCTTTAAAAAGATACGCAGGCTAGTCTATATCCTGGTATCCTGGTAGAGTTTGTAAGCCTGGCACATCTGTTAATGCCTGAGACTGTTTTACCCCACATCAACTTGGGTGTGTGACTCACCTTTGTGAGGGAGGGGGATAAAAACATCTACTGAGAAATTCTTTGTGCCTGGAGAATTATTTGAGGATGCTAACTTTTAGTCATCTAACTCTTAGTCTTCTAAGAGCAAATTGATAAAGTCTTAAAACATCAGCTATCTACTGATGTGAGGCGTTCTAATAAGAACATCAGGATCTGTACTATTTGCTTCAGAATCTAACAATATATTTAAGTAGCTTTGCATTTATATGCCAGAAAATGACTAGGAATAAGAATGGATTGTTTATAAAAAGTGGAATGTTAAAAGCTAAGATAGAGATTGTACATGCTGTGATTTTACCTTGCTTGAAAGGGGACATTGAAAAACCCTTACTCTCAGAAAATAAGCTCAGTTTTCCCCTAGGAATAAAAAGCCTACTCCGATAAATGTTAATAATTAATTGAACTTGACAATGATAATCTAGTGGAGGAATTCAGGAACAAGAAAAATAGAGATAGGGCTTCGTAATAAGCATACAAATTGTACAGTAGCAAGTTAAACATGCACATTCCCCCACCCCCCACCAACTTAATAAAATAAATGAAACAATTCCCCTTCTCAAAGGCCCCAAGCCCTGTCTCCCCTTTTTCAGAAAACAACAGACCCTGACAGTTGTAGTGCTAAAATGGCCTTGAAATTTTATATTTCTCAGGTAAATTCTTGTCCACTTCTTAGCTCAACAGCTGTTACAGACTTGTAGTTGGAAGTGTCCAGGCTTTGAATCTATTGATTTTAGAGTTGCATTGACTGTTGGTCTCGATTCAAAGACTTAGAACTTCATTCTTAAAATTTTAAGTCTTTTCTAGCAACATTATTATATATAATGTCCATTAATTTCTTTTATTTAGATTGTTATTATTATCAATTTCTTGGCAGTACATTCACTTCATTGCATACCAAGCCTAATTATACAAAAAAAAATCATATTCTAATCTTGTATGACATATTAGTAAAAAAAACTTTAAAAGCACCTTTTGCTTTAACTTTACTATAGTAAGTTCGAGTCAGTTAACTTTTTCTATGCACAGATATATTCTCCTTCTGATAAGGTAGGTTTAGTATGTGTCTAGACCTTGTCTCATTGGGTCTGTAGGTATGTTCACTAATCATAGTTTGGTTTTATCTGAGGTTGGTACAGGTACTAGAAACTTTTGTCAATTGACCCATTATTAAATTAACATGTTCAGTTGACAGTTATTACGTTACAGAAGAGCAATAAAGCATTCCGGATGGCTTGCAGTACAACAGAGAAAACACTTCATCAACATTTTTATTGCATTTAAACAAATAAAACAAATTTGCAGTGAAAGCACTTGCAAAAAAGAATCGGCAATAATGAACCACATCTGTAGCACCTAAAGCAATTCCAAAAGCCCACATTGTATGTTAAAATAGCTGGAAAATTTTGCATGAAAATACCAGTGTAGCGTGTGGGTTATATCAATTATTAATTAGCACTCCAATTGTCTGTACTAATTGGCTTTGGCCCAGGTGAACCAAAACAAAGAACTGATTTTACACTTCACTGTGCAGGTATTCTTGTTGAGTATTGCTGAAGTCTTGACTGCTTACATTGTGATGCAGCATATAGTCAGGCTTAGACAAATAGCATGGACCCAAATCAGCTGGCACCACATTGATCAGAATCTGCACTATTTGCTGCTTAGTGTAGTATATATCTTGGCACCTTTGGTTGTAGGTGTAAGAATATAACTTAGAATGATTAGGTAAATTAATTAGCAAAATGTAGCTTGTTGGGGGTTGTAAGTAATTTACATGCTTTGTGCAGAGCCAAATTTATACTATTGGATTTTCCACTGTTTTGGCATCTCTACCTGTCTTAAGTTGGGGAAGTGCTGGATTTGAAAAAAATACTGTACCTTAATGTTGTGATATTCAGTGTTCTTTTTATAGATTTGAAGAAACTTTTTAAATCAATATTTACTAAAGAAGTTGAAAATCCTCATTAATATTCTGTATGAAGTAAAATCTCAGATCAGTTGTTACTGTTCTTTCTTCTCAAGACTGGCAAAGTGGATAAAATTGTTCTTTTACCGCCTAACACATACTATGTTCCCTCTACATGTCAAGAGCCTACCATATCTTAACATGAGGCATGCAAGTCGGACAGATTGATATTGATTATTGAACATTCTGCATAGAGCCAGATTATAACGGAGACAGAAAATCTTAGTCATGCAGGAATATATTCAAATATTCTTAACTGTAACCGATATTGTGGGTACTCATTAGGACTGCTATAACAAGGCAGCAGTATCTAATAAGTATCAGGTACCTTGAGAGAATGTATTGTATAATTCTCAAATAAACCATAAGTTAGGGGTGCTTATTAAAAATGAAACATCAAGACAGTTGTTATAATTAATCTAACTTCTAACTTATGCAGTTTTGAGTTTGAGACAAATTTCAGTCAGCTGATTGGCTGGATTTGACTAGCACCTGACTATCTAGCCAATAGGAAGCTTGAAAATGATCTCAAACTCAAGCACAAAGATTTATAACCTCTTATAATATTTATAGGGTTTGCAGATTAAGCAAGCTTACTTCTTCAACTTTAGAAGTGGATCATACTTTTTGCAATGCATGCATATATGGCAGATTGATATTTATTGCTCTTTCCAGACAAATTGTTGCCTATGCTTTTATTCAAAGCATTAGGGGCTCTATAGGTTTTAGCACCAAAAATCAACCAATCACAATATTTCAGGTGTCTCCCATGACTCGAAGGTTTAATATGTCTGCAAAAGTAAAACATATATGGCTTTAGGAAATAGTTTTGATTTCCAGTCAGGTTGAAAACTGTGTTGGAGTTGGAGCTTCAGCAATATTCTACATTCCTCCAAACCCTAGATACCCAGTACTCACTATAGCACTTATCTCTAGATATGACAATTTTACTGAGAACTAGCCATATAGGGTTTGGTTGAGAATTGTGGGATATATTGCAATATTTAATCAAGAAATCTATCACCTGACCTTCATCACTATGTTGGAGAAGTTCTGTCCTGATGTTGGCAGTTTCAAATTATCCACCAACCCTAGCTGAAGCTGCAAATAATGGCCATTATTTTAACTCACTACAACTGACACATCAAAAACCCAAACCAGTCCATGTCTGATGGGATTGATAGAGTTCAGATTAAGGGATTTAGTATTTGTACTTGATGATGAAAGACAACCAATTCAAGGCCAGATAAAGTTTGTAAATTAGAGGAGATAGTGTTGGGAGAGTGTGGTGTGGTGATGGAGGTGGGGGTGGTCACTTTGTATTATGACCCTTATTTTGCTTATATCATTAATTAGGGGTACAAAATCTAAAGTTGTGTTTTTGCTGCAATTTTGCGCATAAAGGTTCAAGTTTATTTTGCTTGATACTCTTTATCAGAGGGCTCAGATCCTGATCAAACCGCTTCTATTGGCAGATCTGAACCTACGCTATTTGCCCAGCAGGCTAAGTGATAAAACATGTGCTGATAACAGAATGACTAAGTCAGTGATGTCCAGTAACTTGGCCACTTTAACTTTGCCACTATTATAGTTACTAAAGCTTCTCCAAATCCTGTATTGCTGATGCTAAGCAATTGTTGTAAAATGTGTCAACTCTAGATTCTCAGTCTTATTTGGGAACCACTAATCACTCACAAAGTTATTGTCTCAAACAAACTATAGATTTGACAGAATGAGTACTCACTAGGTTGTGTTTGTTGAGTTTTCTCTTGCTGGTACTCACAGAAGTCGCTACTTTACCAAGAAAAGGGGTACCAGCACAATATGCTTTTTTAAGTGACTTGATCATATTTGCATTGGTAAGTTACACATAGAACCATATGACCCACACTTCTCATATGTTTTGAATATTGCACTCTAAGTTCAGAATGTACAGGGTTATTATTATCACCTGTGATAATGTAAGGGGGGTGGGGGCATGATAATGGTAACACCTGTACAAATATTTCAGACTGTCTATGTACACTTTGGTAATGACATTGTTATTGTTTGGCTTCCTAGGTTAGAAAGGGCACCAGCTTAAAGCTTAGGAAGTAAGGGGTTAGTGTGAGATTCTTTAACCCATGAAGCTCATACCCTGGGCTTGTTATGATTATGTCTTCCACATGTAGTACATTTCCTTAGTTAGATATTGTTTTTCTTTCATTCATGTGCTGGGTGGGTATTAAGGCTTTGTTTTAAGATAAGATAAAATTTGTTTTGAGTTGTTGAGAAAGTAACAAATAACATAAGCGCTAAATGAGACTTTACAACCGGGAACATGATTTTTCATACATGATCCTAAGTGACCTTGAAATACCTTCGTCATATTTAGGCAATGAAAAATCATTGGGTTTTGTATCTTATTGTTTACCCCCTTTCATTCATAGTAATTATACAGGGTTTAAATTTTTTTTTCTTTAAAACAGTTTTAAATATCTTTAAACACATACATTTTTGGCATATCATTATATAACCTAAATTAAACTAGTCTACAAATAAAACCTTACTTATGTTGATGCAGCTGATATAAAAGGAATAATTGTAAATGCTTTAGTAAATTGCAATGGCGTAAATGGGCGTATGCATTAGGTAATGGGTTAAAGGTATAATATTGATTATAAATATTGTTATTGCTTTGCTGCTGCAGTGTTTAATTTGGTGAATAAATGTTGTCTCAGCAAGTCTGGGCTGTTACGATAACACCAATACAAAATATTGAACTTAAAGTCACAAGTGTTTGACAAAGTCAGGCTAATGTAACGTTCTTACTTGTGTTGATAATTGACCTAAATTATTCAAAATAGCATCTTAATATTATCTCCAAAACAGGTTTAATGATGAAGATTTGTTGAATCCTTCTCTATTTTTTCCGTCTTTCCTTTGTGTTTTTTCTTTATTCTCTCTATTTTTCTTTTTTTTATCCTATTTTCTTCTTTGTTTCATAGAGAAGTTGATATTCAGTTTAGTGTCCATAACACTAAACATTTCACAGAAGCCATATATGAGTACCCTGACATTATGCTGCATATGGGTATAACTAGGTATACTTCAATAACTTCATTCAAGATCCTTATCTCGTTCAGGCTTACAAATTACATGTTGGCTGGACTTTGTTCAGAGTAAATCGTAGACAAATTGAAGCAGATTTAGTTACATACGCTCACTGTTTGCTGACGACAGAGATGTTTTGACTTTGACACACATCTTCTGTCATTTGAAACTGATCCTTCTACACAATAATAGCTTTAACATAATTATTTTATTTAAAAATTGTATTCACAAAATGTATGGCATGTTATAAACCTATCTATAAAAATGACAAAAGGTTTTAACACAATCTCCAATCTTAGGTTTGTCTTTCCACAATTTTGTCTCTTCAATTTTTAACTCTTAGCTTGCTTACAATTTAATGATAAGGATTGAGAAAACAGAGAAGCTCCTGATCCAGAGTGTTGTTTTTTTTCTGAAAATGCAAGGGGGCCTTTGAAAAGCAGAAAATTTTGTGGCATGTTTATCATGTTAATATCATTTATATTGTATGTTTATGTATGTCTTGTATGTTTTTCTTGTTCTTGAATTCCTCCACTAGATTACCGGTATAATGGTCGAGTTCACTCATTTTTTTAAATTTATGGGAGGGGAATTTCTATTTTTAGGGGAAAAGCTAAGCTTGTTTTCTGAGGGGAAGGGGCTTTTAAACAGCCCCATCTATATAAGGTAATAAAACAACCTGTGCTTAGTCAGTTCTTGGCCAGATTATTTTGTGATTAAGAGGCTAAGAGTTAATTATCAGAACCCATGGTTGGATCAGCTTAGAACCTGCAGTTAAGTCCATGCATTCTGGTTACAGATTTGTGTTAACAGTGTTGAAATTAGCTAGATTGCTTACTGTGATAGAATCAGTTTTCATTGTGGTCTCCAATTTATTCCGATTAAGCTCATGGTACCATGTACAGTGAAATGGAGATATGCTTTACCTCACAGCTCAAGGCATGCATGCCAAAGTAATGTGAGATTTTTTTTTGTTTGAATTAAGAAGGACGGAAATTTTGTAAAACTACCTATATACAATGAAGGACTCAGATTTTTTTTCAACGATATGTAAATGACACAGACCTGAGCCATTACATGTAGTAAACTGGCAGTGTTTGCCAAGCCTCCTCTCACTGATTTAGCTTCTTAAAACAATTTCTTTGGTAAAAATGACATAATTGATACTTCCTTAGTATTTCTCTGCATGTAATTAATAAGAAACAGTTGTTTACATAATTTGTTACAAAAAATGTTAAGCATTAGGATTTGGACAGTTTTTTTTTTTGTTCTATTTTGTAATATTTCTGTAACAGTAAGGAACAAATATTCTTCTCCACCTGTAACAACTATTACATTGACAAATATAATTTTCTCTGTCTTGTTCCAACAGATTAAGAGATATGAGTTGGAAAATATCAGTAAGCATCATTTTATATTGACTTTCTATTACCATTAACCACCAATGATTTTATCCTCAATAAATTTGTTTTAAAATGTCTTTGTTTCTCAATTCTCCTTCTGAATTCTAGTTCTTGACTTCCAAAACAACATGTGGCATCTTTGATTGAGCAGTTATTGGCAGACATGCCATCTCCTTAGCCTCTTAGTGCATGGGATTGAATCCCAGAGAGGGGTTCAAAATATTTCTTTAGGGAGGTCTTTTAGCTGACTGTTGGTGTTCAGATTTTTTTTATATAGAAGGGGCCTTTTACAGGCGCCTAGACGTTCAAGAATAAGAAAAATAGGGAGATGGCCTTGTAATAAATAAATAATATGAATATGCAAATTGTCCTCTTCTCAAAGGCCCCAGGACCTGTCTCCTTTTTCAGAAAACAACAACGCTGGTGTTACTGATGGTTCTGATTCCAGGCTTGTGTCTGGGATCTTCCTTCACCAGTGACCATTGAACCTCCATAATTTTGACCAAGGTTGTGTTGTTGTTATGTATCTCAATCACTCTTCTCACTTCAACACTTCAAACCAAAACAACCACTTTGCCATCATGAGAAAGCAACATCAGATATCTTCTGTATATACTTTTTTTCTAACCAAACATGCAATGGTCCACAAAAATTACATGCTTAAGTTTCCACACTTCATGACCCCCTTTCTTTATCTAGGCTGATGTGGTGAAATGTATTTCATCTCCTACCCAGATTCCAGCGTAATCACCAGATGGTTAGTCAAGATAAGGTCTGAGTGTAAGAGACTGGAGATAAAAAAAACCCTCTCCAACCCAAACATCAAAGAAAGGCCATAGTCAGATAATATGTTAGTACCAACATTTAAATCCTGATCTGGCTTAGATAATGGAGATCCAGATCGGCCAGCTTCTGTTAGAAGTACCTTAATCAACATCTTTTCTATTTGCTGCCAATGGGATACATTGGTGAAATGGAAATAGTCTCCCTTGTTAGTTAATATCCGCGATTAATATTCCAAACAATAGGTAGGTCATTTCAGTTGGAATTCTTGGACTTTTTCGCCTGTCCTTTTGTAGATATTGCAATTATAAACAGTGAAATGTCCTACTTTTGCATAAATATAATCTTAAAATCCATTTAAATATTTATAGAGATATTTTATTTTAAAAAGAAAATGGAAGCATTTGTTAATGATGGTTATTCAAGCTATCACAAAAAAAAAGTCAACATCAAAGAACACAAGCATAAAAAAACGAGTAAAACAAACGAAAGGTCCTACTTGCATTGAGGGATTATTCAGAAGAGACAATTGATTAATGTCTCATTGTTAGCAGTATGTCTAGTTACTTTGGTGTGTATTTGTATTCTTTTTTGCTGCTAAGACTTCAATATTATACATCACAAGTTGTTTGCATGAAGACTAAGGCATTACATACAGTAAGTTGTCTTATGTGTCAGGTCAGGGTGCAGGTTCTCACATCCACTAACCATTAGATTGCTAAGCATGTGTTTATAAGGCTGAAGGCAGATAGTGATGCCTGATTGTCTACTAAGGATCTGCAACATTTGCTGCAGAGTCCCAGCAATAAGGCTTTTGACCATGTTATATTTCTTTTTAGCCAATAACTAAGACTTAAGTATGGCTTATTGTCAAATGTAGCAGGCTAAGCGCTAACTTGCAGGCATTAATAGCAAACAGAAAGACATTGATTCAGAGGCCAGTTTTATTTCAGCCCCATAACTGCAGAGTTTCAGGTTTGTGTCAACTTACCAAAAATTATCTTCCTCATTTTTTTCTGTTGACCAGTCGGGTGCATGCTTCTCTATAATGTGCCTGTTGTCAGAAATCAACAAAGTTAACAAAATGACAATTTCTAACTGGAACACTATTTTTTATGTTTGTATATGATATTGGATATTTTAAGGATCCATGACTCTTCAAGGTGTTATCTGACAGTTTGCCTCTTTCAAATTCATCTTACACTAACTTACTCCTGTGTTAGAGGGTGCCCGTGGCGTTGTGGTAGAGTCACCGATTTATAACTCCTCTCACTGCTTAGCCTCCCACGGCATGGGTTCAAGTCCCATTCAGAGTGGAGCACTTAATGTGGGAAGGTCTTTCAGCAGACCTGCGGTGCGCCACTTGTTCTATGTAGACATTTATTGTGGGTCTTCCTCCACCAAAATAGCTGGTTGTCGCTATAATGATCATACTTGGTCGCTTTGATGTATTTAAAAACAAAAACAAAAACTGCTGTGTTAAAGAATTTGGGCATCAACTTTTGTCCAAGTAAAGACAGTTTTGAACATGACTTCATTTATTAGACAGCAGTGAGTACAAGTGATAAAATAAATCGCTCTAAATATTTTCCAAAAATCTATCATAATCACAATAGGATTTCCTGCAATAGTGATATATTGTAATCCTAATTGTCACATGGTTTTCTTAGTTTAGCAAAAGCTAACTATGCAGTGCGGCTTAGATAGAAAATACATGTTGTAAGTGGAGTGTTATGCTTCACTTTTCACATAAATGTTGGGCATCAATAAACAGCATTTCGCAAGATCTTTTAAGGTAAAAATATTTTTTTTGGTAATTTGAGAAACAAAGCTTTGGTCCAAACTGTTAGATACCACCTTTAAGGCAGTTACAAACTGTGTTAATAATGGTTACTGTATTATTATTGTTTTGTGTGTGTGCCTTAATTGTATGCTTGTGTTTTTCAGGGAAGTTCTCCAATATGGGAAGATTTCATAACAAAGGCGACCAAACTCCACTCCTCATTGAAGTAAGTAACTGTTATGTTATATTTTAGGTCATTGATATCTCAACTGCTAGATTCACTTGACAGCATGTATAGTGCTGCCTCCACCAGCATAGTTTGCTTTCGAAAGACTTGATACTGTCATACCCTGTTCCAAATATTGTTTGGGGTGCTCATGGCAGAACAAAATAAGTCGACCTCTTGTAAAAAACACCTTATTCCCTTACTTTGTGGGTTTGACTCATGTCGGGAAGATTGTGGTGGGACAGACGTCTACCTAAGAGGTCTTGAAGCTGATTTCCCATGTGCAGTGGTTCTACACAGACAATTATGAGGAGCCTTCCTCCACCTACTGCATAATAGATAGACATCATTTTAATGAAGATAGTTATGTCACTGTGATGTAGGTTAAAAATGAACAGAAGCAATGCAGTGCATCATACATGTTTGTCTCATTATATTTTTTGTGTGTGCAAAAGGTAGAATAAAAACATTCTGTTGTGAATAACTTTTTGCATCTTAACAGGGACAGATTTAAAGATCATGTTTATCACCCTGACTGCTAAAACAAAAAATAAAAAATAAAATATAAAAAAGGATTAAATCTTGGTACATGTGAAAGTGTAAAATTTTCCACCTACGTAAACGCATTTTAGGAAGAGAGCTAATGTATGAAATTGGTTGTCATTAACTTGCCCAACACCATCAATCATTTCTACAAGTAAAGTGTTGACGTCTTGAAAGGTCAGGAGGTGTGTTAGTTGTCAACGAAGGGAAAGAAAAACTAGAAATGTTACTATACTGCTGTGCATTATAACACTGCCTTATGTCATCAGATTTATTTAGTTTTTTTAAATACATTGCAGCATCCAGTTATGGTCATTTTAACAAGATCCATCTATTTTAGTGGAGAAAGAACCCAAACAAAAGGCTGGATAGAGCCCCTTGCACACCTCACAGATATTCCCACATTTAGTCCTTCACCCTAAATGGGGCTCAAACCCATGCATTGAGAGGCGGAATCATAGGTGTTACATGTCAACCACTGCACTGACAGCACCCACTTATGTCATCTGTGTGGTCATTTTGAGGCATTTTAACTTTCAGCCACTTGCTCCCAAGCTTAAAGACACTGTTGAGATGTAATTTAATGGTCTTCCAGCAGATGTGCTAACTAGCATCTCCCTCAACAGGCCTTGCCCATAACTTGTTGGCATGGACACCTAGGGGCCCACCAACTCCTCAAACCAACTTGTCATCTGAATTGGAAGTCGTGCCCCTATTAAATGTACATAGCCTATCTTTAAGAAATAGCTACATGTAGCCTGTCGTACTAACAACTTAAGAAATCAAGTAGCCTATAGAATTTTAGAGCTTGTATTAGGGGCAAGACCTGACCACCCAATGATTAAAGGCTAATGATGAAATTTCAAACAAATATATTATAAAAATGTTTGTTCAAAAGAAAAAGTCAGGAACAGGATTTTATCAGATCTTATATTAATAATTTTTTCTTTATTTTATTCTTTCTCTCTGCCAATGTCCCTATTCCAATGATACAGGAACTATTTAAAAATTGTCTCATTATTAGTAAGAAAGTGACAGTACTCAGTCAATTTAGTGCCAACATTCTGTTTAATTAAACAATACTAAAACAATCATGCTTGCAAAATTATGTCCCTTAATTCAAAATGAAACTACATTCAACCATTTTGTGTTCAAGATACCAACAATCAATAAATTCCAATTTACTCCTTAATCTTGCTGAATAAACTGTTCTTGTATAGAAATGTTCAATTGTAAATCTACAAACAGTATGCAAATGAAGAAGTTAGTTCCCATGAATTCACAAGCACAGCTGTATCTAATGTTAACTCTCTGCCTGCTAAGCATTTACTTATGAAGCTTAATCAAAGAGTGTTGATCCAGATCAGCTAGCTTCCAACTGGGATCTGTCTGATCAGGATCTACACAAGTTGCTGCTGATTCTTTATCAATGTTTTCTATTATTTTTTTATGTAGATGGAAGATTGTAATACCTGTCATTGAATGTAGTGATATAAAGACTAGCTCTTCCCCTGCCAAATGTGAATTGACTAGCTAAGGCAATTAACAAGCTGTCACATCAGGAACTACACTTCTTGCAGTTTAACCTTTTTTAACCTTTACAGTCTTCTTGCTATTTATGCATAAAGCTGTAGGACCAAACCTGAGAAGAATTGAGTTTTGGCGATTACCATATACAGCATGATATGGGTAAAAAAGACCTCTATGACTAGTCAACTTTAAGCACGCAATGCAAAGATTAACGAACACAGATAGTGTATGTTCTGATCAGCCAGCTCCAGTTGGGATTCTTATGATTCACATTTGCTGCCATTTGTCTATCAATGTGTCTAGTTATCTCGCCATGTAGTTGCATCAATATAAGCATATTAACAGACTTTGATGGGTTTCCACATAAGTAGTGGGTTAAGGGGTTATCTCTTCCTGTTGGCCATTAAAGAAGTATAAATCAAATAGCCAACTAAAACCCATTCCCTTTGTTGTGGCCACATGTGGTCAAACCTGGTCAAGGGGGTGTCAGATGTGGACAAACCGTGCCTACACGGCTAAAGTGAAAAATAAATTTGGAAGTATTTGCTTATGCATGACATGTCAATACATTTGAATACTATTTATTGTTTGGAAGATGCTTAATTGAAAAGTGTTGTTTTTATCAAAGATTGTAAAATGTCATCATATCATTATTATGCAAATGTAGAATGATTCATGAAAACACTTAAATAAGAGTTTTTTTTTTGTTTTTCATTACACATAAATAAAGTCATGCAGAAAAAGACATTTAATCAGCATAATCCCAGGTGTGTCTTTTACAGTTATAACAGTACAAATTGTCGCTTGTAACATTTGGCCCTTTTAGGCCACCGTAATTTTGTTCATAAAGATTCATAGACAGGTGCGTTCTTTTACCTGAATAGGTCAAAGGTTAAAGGTCAATACCCTTAAAGATGCTACATTTTGGTATATCTTCTGTACTATAGGGTGCTTCTTTGTCTTGGGATTGAATTTTGAAAAGAATATGGTAGAATGAGTGCAAACCTATTAACATGCAATCTGAACTAGTTAATTATGGTAAACATTTTAGGCACCTGGCCAGGACAGATAATGTACATCCAGTTTAGCAAGTTTCTGCAGGGGATTTTCTGATCAGGATCTTCACTAATTGTAGCCAGATCACTAGCAACATATTGAATAACTATTTCATGAGTTGTCAGGAAATTACTGATTGTTTGTGTGTGTTGCTTATAAATAGTACTGGTTTAAAGTTTGTCTTTAGAAAAAAGACAATAATTATCATCTGCAGTGCAAGATTATTAATTTTGTTATGTTAATTTTTCTATCCCTCCGTGCCATGTGGGTCTGACACCTTGTGCGGACAAAAACTGTTTTGTGAAGACTGTAAAGACGTTCCAGCTGACCTGCTATTCAGAAGCTTTATGTCTAGATACTTTCCTGGTGTCTTCCTTCAATCTTATTGTCATCCTTACAGTTCTATTTAAGAAGGTACAAGATTAAACCTCACTTGTCCACTTCCCAGTATTTTGTAATGGCATACATTATCATGTTTTAGGTATTTTTACTTTCCCAAATTTCATGTTTTCTTCAGATGACAGGATTTGTGCCGACTTTTGTCTTTGTCTACATTTTCTGCTGCAGGGCAAACACAAAGCCCTTTAATGACTTGACAAGTAGCTGCCAGGGTTTGTCACAATAAACATACACAGTTGGATGTCCTGTTTATGGGCTATTATACTAAGAGGGCATACATTGACGTTTCCTGTATTCAAGATTATTGTATTTCCTGCAGTATTAACTACATTATATAATCTGATGCTTTTTTAAAGTTCTGAAATTAGTTGTATCACCATCCCTATGACATAGAAAATAGGACATTATAAACTCTGACAAACAAGATTTGAATAAGATTTTTAGTTTTTTATTATATGTTTTAAAATGTTAATACTATTAAAGTTTTATTCTTATGCTAAACTTGACTGATGTATAAAAGATAAAAATTAATTGTATTTGATTTTATTATTTTAAAATTGTTTGGAACATTTTAACATTGACAGTTGGACACAACTGTGTCAAGCATGATCTTAACTATGACCACCTGCTATTCTACAATGGATACTATATTATAGTACATGTGGTGCAAGGATTTGTGGCATAATTCTGCTATTGTTAAAAAAAACACAACTTTTCCTACAACCATTCTGTTGAAAGCCTACACAGTTATATGAAATATCATGATTTTAAGACATCTCTTACCCTATTCTGCTGCATATGCTATGGATTATACAAAATTGTTCACTCCACAACCCATCAACAGGGTACAATTCCTGCTTAACCTGTATTTCTTCCTCCAAACCCTTTATACCATATATGCATTAGAGTCATCTCAATAAGAATTACAAAGGCTGTCACTAATATAGGGTTTGGTTGAGAATTATTGGATATAAGGCAACATGAAAGCAGGATTTACTACCAATGTCTGGAGCTTTTAAGTTCTTTGTCAGTTGCCAAAAACTATTTGCATAAGTTATAAAAACATATTGATGCAGTCTAGCCAGGAAATGATGCATGTGATCAGAAAGCTTCCATCAGGATTTAAATTATTTACCTATGATTGAACCTGATCCACACTTTTTGTCACACCTGATCAGTTTGTGCATGGCATGACAAAATGCTAGCTAGCGGCCTTTGTAGCATTTTTTTCAAGGATGCCAAAAGTTGTTAGAAGTCAGCCTATATACATTGGTGATGACTACTTTTACAGTCAAAATTCCATCAATTAATTTCCATAATGTTTCTGTTTCAGAGCCACTATGCTGGCTATCAGTGCATTTCTGGAAGCGTTTCAGAAAGTTGCAGATATGGCTACCAACTCCAGAGGTGAGTTCAGCAATTCTTTACGTGCCCTGCCCATTTGGGTTTAGCCCTGTTTTTAATAACTTATTGTTTAAAATGAAATTGCCCTTAACCCATTATGTGCTAGAGACACAATTCACCATATTGCACAAAACAAACCCTGCCCTAATGGTGTTTTCAGGTTACCTGTTGCAGAAGGGACAAAAATGATCCAATAGAGATACATAATGTTTCCTTTCAGAAAAAAATATATGAACTGGTACTCAAATTTTTTATGTTACT